>CM053785.1:9785000-10385000 GCA_028749045.1 Cupressus sempervirens | reverse complement strand
AAAGCATCTGAGTGGGCTTGATTTGGTGTTTAGGCTGGTCTGTGCAGTGTGAAAGATAATAAACATTGATTAATATATCAGTTAGTAGTTTATCGGTGGTTTGAGGTTTCAGTTTTACATCTATATGTACAGAAATGTATTATGAGAATGGGAAGAAGAATGAAAGCAATTAAATATTTTGAAGTTTGTTATATTTCCTCTGGGGCATTATGTAATTTTGAAGTTTCATTGTTGCATTCATATTCCTTTAATTGGTATCTTAGCATTACAATTTCCTATGCCTGGGTGTTAATTACACATGTTTTTACTTAAATGCTAGGCACAACAACTCCTGTGCAGGAAGTGACCATCGTCAGCATTAGGTGAGCTTGTGGCTGATTTGCAGCAGAACCCGAATTTATAGTGGGGTTGCACAAAAGGAATTAAAAGGGTGTAAAAGTGTAAACCAATGGTAAAGTTTGCTGGCTGTTGAATGTTTTCTGGCTGACATCATTGTGCTGGGTGTTTGAATGTAGAAACCATTTTTGGGCATTTGAGTGAAGAAGGGCTTTGAGCTAAACATAGTAATCAATGTAAAGACTACTGAAGTTTAGTTATCTGATTGTGAATAATTTGTCTACCAATTGCCAATGGTGATGTCAGATCTATGAAGAAAAACCAAGTAATCATACACAACAATAAAGAGGAATGTGCCAAGGCATGTAATCCAAACAGCATGACGAAAGGCATGCAACCTCGTGAACATAGGCAAGAAGTTACAAAAATTTGCTAACATGTATTCGTGAGGCTCTCAAGTTGATCTACACCCACAAATGAAAACATAGCTGAAGATGAAAAAAGCCAAAATCGCATCAGCATGTGGTGCTTTTATTTTAGGGCTTTTTGGGTTGTGGTCAGAATAATGAATCTGACAGCATAAATCTGTGTTCTGCCTATTTTCTGATGAGTAAACAAAACTGTATATCACAGCAATTTTGAATACAAGTGGAGAATTCTAAAGATCTTGGGTCTTGTGAGGTTCCCCCTCTGTTTGCTTTAGCAACAGTAGTGCCAGTGGTCTTAGGTGGTTTTAGTTGGCAACATTTTCAAGTCTCCAAGTCAAGGAAGTGAGTTTGTGCAATTTTGACCTGCTGGCAAGTAATGTCTGCCTAAGTGTGCAAGCAAGAGTTGAGCTGAGTGTGACAGGAATATGGAATTGAACCAAAGGGATTTTGAGCTTCAATTTGACCCTTAGAAAGCCAGGATAGGTTATGGGGGCTTAGAGTGTTGAGCGCATGCTAAATCCTGAAACTTGGCTAAGAGTGAATTTTTTTGAAAAACCCAAGATCTAGATTTTGTATCTTAACTCCTATGAAGTTGAAATCTATCTCAAACATTCTGACAGTATTTATATAAATATAACTTTAAAGTATAGGGTTTAAACATTGTATTTGTATAAGTACTCCCACCCCCTAAGTCGGAACTGAGTAAGTGTTGAATTGCAGAGTAAACTTGCAAGCGGATTGCCCAAACTAGGTCGGAATCCGACCCTCTGGGCATTATTTCCAAACATAGGCAAATTTCCGCCCCTTTAGTCAGGTATTTAAAGCATAATTCGATGAGGAACTTGAGGATTTCGAATGAAGTAATGTGAAAGGAAGGGCATAGTTAATAGTTCATACACTTTGAAAATTTCAAGTTGATAACTGGGAATGCCCAAACCATGTCAGAATCTGACCGGGCATTAATGCCCAAAAATATAAGATTTCTGACCTTTCATTTTGGCTCAAATTATTAGTGCCTTTGAGAATCTATTCAAGCTTGCAAATTTGAGTGGGAGAAAGGAAGGCAATTTAGAAGGTTCAACACTCAGATTTGTTTTTTAGAGTTTGGCTGGAATGACAAGTTGGGTTGGAATCTGATCCTCTTTGGGCATTTCGCCCAAACATTGATGATTTTCGCCCTGCTATTTTAGCTCAAAAGTTTGGGCCATTTAAAATCTGTTTGAAATTGGGTAAAATTTGGTGGATTAAAGACTTGAAGAGTGAAATATATGGCGAGTTTGACACTTCGAAACTTTTTGCAGATGGCTGAGGTTGCCCAAAACAGGTTGGAATCTGACCCTTTTTGGGCATTTTTGCTCAAAGTCCCTATATATTCAACCCCCTATTTCAGCTCCATCCTTAGATGTCATGCTTGAAATCGTGAAAACTCGGCAAATTTGATGAAAAGTCACTTTAAGGAATGAAATTTTGGGTGGGTTATATTGAATTTTTGGACTAAGATTGCCCAAAACAGGTTGAAATCTGATCTTTTTGGGGATTAATGCCCAAAATCATGAAATTTCCGACCCTCTATTTTGCCTCCAATCTTTTAAGTATCATGCTTCAAATGGCAATTTTAATGAATTTAGAGATTTTGGGGACTTAAAACTATTAGATTTCCACAATCCATAATAATGTTGTATAGTTTCTATTACAAAGTAATTGGTAAAATACTTGCTTATTATTAATAGAGATCGAGAGGTCTATATATACAAAAGAATTGAACAATGTTTCCTTCGGAAACGATCGTAAAGAATAGAAACTTTCTATTCTAGCTAAGAGAAAACTAACAGTTATCTACAGCTAACTAAATATTAGAAACATTCTAAAATTTACAATAGATTACCATTAACTAATAATAGACATTTATCTATTATCGTAATACCCTCTCTTAATGGTTAATCTATCCACAACACCAAGTTGTCGTTTGAATTTGACAAACATATCAGGACCGAGAGGCTTGGTGAGAATGTCTGCTGTTTGATCTGTGGTAGGAACATACTGTAAGTCTACTATCTCATCTTCAACCGTCGTATGTAGTAACATTGAACATCCAAATGCTTTGTTCATTCATAGAAGACTAGATTTCGTGCTAACTTGATAACTCCTTCATTATCAACAAACAGAGTAGTTGGTCCTATTGGTGACATATGCATATCCCCAAGGATCCGACGAAGCCAACCATCTTCACATCCTGCATTAACCATCCCTTTGTATTCGGCCTCTATAGAGGAGAGAGAGTCTGCTTGTTGCTTCTTACTAGTCCATGTGACAACAACGGATCCCAAACTGAACACATCCAGAAGTTGACTTTTTATTGTCAACAGAGCTTGCCCAATATGAATCTGTGAACCCACTGAGTCTAGGATTAAAACTGTGAGAGTAAAGAAGTCCATAAGTTGAAGTGCCCTTCACATAATGAAGCACACACTTTGCTGCCATCCAATGATCAACCTTGGGAGCTATCATAAAGCATGAGATGTAGCTGACTGTGAAGCTGATGTCAGGCCTAATAGCAGAGAGGTAGACGAGGCTACTTACTAGTTTCCTGCATGTAGTATAATCAATGGGAGGAGAATCAGAGTTGGCTGATAACTTGAGACCTTTCTTCATGGATGTAGATGCATGCTTGCAATCCTGAATGCGGAAATTTTCTAACAAAGTCTTACATATTTGGACTGAGAAATGAATATGCTAGAAGACTGTTGCAAAACCTCAACACCTAGGCAATAATGCATGAGCCCAAGGTCAGTCATATCAAAAGATTGGCATAAATTCTATTTCATTCCTTGAATCAAAGATGCCAAATTGCCAGTGATGATCAGATTATCCACATAAATAACCAGAAGGATGATGTCACTGTGAATAGTTTTGATGAATAAATTTGAGTCTTGACAACTCCTCTTGAAGCCTTGATCATAGAGGTACTTATCAATTTTTATGTACCATGCCCTAGGGGCTTGTTTCAAGCCATAGAGAGATTTCACCAATCGGAGAACTTGATGGTCTTTACTAGCAATCTTGAAACTAGGAGGCTGTGTCATGTAGACCTTTTTGTGGAGATCATTATTCAAGAAAGCACTCTTGACGTCCATCTGATAGACCTTCGAGCCAAATTGTGCTGCCATGGTTAGGACTAGAATGATTGTGCTCATCTGTGCAGTAGGAGCAAAGGTCTCCTCATAATCAATGCCTTGACATTGAGAAAAGACCTTCGCAACAAAAGAAACTTTATACTTATCCAAAGTACCATCAGATTTGTATTTGATTTTGTAAACCCATTTGCAACCAATGGGTTTCTTCCTTGGTGTCTTGAAAGATCAGAAAGGACCCAAGTGTTATTTTTCGACAGGCTCTGATGTTTAGATGACATGGGTTGTTCCCACTCTGGAATTCCTTTAGCCTCAGAATATGTTTGACGTTCAAACAACACTATGAATGTTGGCCATGAGAGCAAAGTTAACAAACTCTGAAGGTTTGTTCTTTTTCCGAGCAGTTCTCCCATCAATGAGCTCATCATCACGAAGATCAACAAGTGTCTTAGCCTACCACTTAGGCCAAAGAGGAGAATGCCCAACATTACTATCGGGAGATGCTCTATGATCAGGTTAACAAATCAAGGTGATCTTGTAGGAGAAGCTTGAGGTCTCTGTACAGGGATCACTGGTATAATTAGTGCTATAGGAGCTACTGGAGTCTTCCCATTAGGTGGACATAATGGAAGCCTAACTCCCAAATCATGATCCTTCATAGGCTGGTTTGCTGGATCAGGAACAGGAGAAATAGGCATGCACGGGCCTTGTTGCTCATTAAAGACTACATCACGACTGTACATGAGACGAGATGTCTCAGTGTCAATCAAGCAGTAGGCTTTGTGAAGACTACTGTATCAAGCAAGCATTAGTTCTGACTCTTGGCATCCACTTTGGTGCCTAACGCATCAGGGATCCAAACAAAAGCAAGGGAACCAATAACCTTTAGGTGACTGATTTTGGGCTTGCGAACTGATGAGGTCTCTTCTAGAGTTTTACCTTTGAC
This sequence comes from Cupressus sempervirens, assembly GCA_028749045.1. Lineage (NCBI taxonomy): Eukaryota > Viridiplantae > Streptophyta > Pinopsida > Cupressales > Cupressaceae > Cupressus > Cupressus sempervirens. Next base: position 10,380,159 of record CM053785.1, on the reverse strand, counting down.
TGCCACACTTGGTGACTGGTTCAAAAGATAAACTGCAGTGTTAACTACTTCTGCCTAGAACTTCTTCGGAACATGTTTGTGTTCGAGCATGGATCGAGCCATCTCGGTGATTTTTCTATTCCGATGTTCAACTACACTATTTTGTTGTTGTGTGTGGGGTATGGTTAATTGGCATTTGCCATGAGTATCCAAGAAGCTAGAGAATTCATTAGAACAAAATTCCCCCCATTTGTAATAATAGATTTCCCAGACTCTTTTTCAGCTAAAGGTTTAAACTTCTGAAATACAGGAAATGCATTTGATTTGTTTTTAAGAAAATACACCCACATTTTTATACTAAAATCATCCACAAACAACAACAAATACCTGGACCCAAGAACAGGAGGAGTGGCCATAGGGCCACAGGTATTGGCATGAACAAGTTTAAGTACTTGAGTAGCTCGCTATGAATCGCCATTGTTGAAAGTTGTGCGATGTTGCATCCCAGCCAGGCATGCATCACAAACTCCAAGCTGCCAAGTTTGAATCTCTGGCAAACCGAGGACAAGCTCTTCCCAAGCAAGTTGAGAGACATAATGCACATTTAAGTGCCCATATTGTTGATGCCAAGTGTGCTAACAGAAGATTGCCGAGCAGCCATAGCTAAGTCTTGAGAATCACCAGAATCAGTAAGTCAGAGAACACCATGATACTCAAGACCCACTGCAATAATTGACTGAGTCACCCTATCAATGATGGTATACTGATATAACTGAAGGTGACATCCAAGTGTCGAGAATGTCGTAGTAACTAATTGACTGAGAGTAGATTTAGTTCCACCCTTGGAACATAGTACACATCAAGGGAAATGAGATTCCTCCCAGTAGACTGAATTTGAATGTTGCCTTTGTCGACAACGGTGTTCTCTTCTCGGCCACCTAAAATAACAAAATTTGAGTAAGGCTCGTAGTCAATGAACTAGTCTTTGTGGTGGGTGAAATGATGAGAGGCACCTGAATCAATGTACTAGGTAGATGACTTCACATGATCTATAAATTTTTTAGCCATGAAGGCATAAAAGGCAAATTATGTGTGCTCAGTGTGCTCTACACTGTTCACTTTGGGCTGCAAACCTGATTGCTTAGATTGGGTAGTTAAGTGTTTCTGACATTCAACCTTCATGTGACCAAACTTGTGGTAGTAGTTACACTAAATGTTCTTCTTCTAGGAGTTGTCTAAAGCTGGAGTAGAAGACTTCTACTGAAACTTGCCTTTATCCTTCTGAAAGGATTTGGTAGAAAAGGCTTGCTCTGTGGAGGTGGAATAGGAATTGTTACTGAACTATTGTTTCCATTGATCTTGCTGAAGTAGAAGTATGCAGAGATCCGTGAACTTCAGATCAACACCTAAAGACGTGATGTTGAGAGTCTCGATAAAATGCTCATAGGACTTGGGTAAACTCTGGAGAGTGACAACCACAATGTCCTCTTCCTCCATCTTGCGACCAATGGCAAGCAACTGATCACAGATTTCCTAAATCCTATTCAGGTGAGCCTGGAGCGAGGTTTATCATCCATGATAATAGAAAACAGAGTGTTCTTCAAGAAAAAAGCTCTGCTTTTGTTAGAAGTCTCATGAACACCTTTGAGATGTGCCCATATCTTGGCAACTGTCTTGTCAAATGGAATCTGAGAGAGTTGATCATCTGCTACAATTATTTTGAGAAGCATCACCGCCTCTTGATTATTCAGATCTCATGAATTTTGATCAGTGCCAGGTGTAGTCAAACTCTTTGTAACAAACAGAACAATTTGATCAGTGTTCCAATATTCAAAAATTGCTATTATCCGCTGCTTCCAAGTGCCATAATTCCAACAATTGAATTTTGAGTTGCTATTGAGCAGAATATTTGTCAAAGATGTCATAGCACATTTTCAAATGATAAAAATGTATCTGTGAAGTCATGTCTTTCGAGGCAAAAAAACAAAAGACTCAAAATTTTTTTAGGATGGCCCAAAAGAGAGCTCTTAAAAACCTAGGATGAATATGTTGTCGGTCTCTGGATCCGCTGGCTCGAAAAATGTGGCACAAAAATTAAGGCACCAAAAAAAATCGGACGACAACCCAATTGAGCCCAAAAATTGAACCCAAAAATTAGGGTTTTCGAACAAAACCCTAGGCAGTGGCTATGGAGGCAAAGAAACCCAGAAAAAATGGCGATTTGATGGAGAAAATGCTCGATTTTCCACAAGGACTGATGTAGTTTGTTGAGACGTCACAAGAGTTTGTAGAGATGTTAAGGAAACAACATCCAAAAAATGCTCAAGAAATTGCAAGCCGAAAATCACAATTTTTCCAGATGCGATTAGAGCAAATCGTGAGCAAACTTTGAGGTATCAGATTCTTGGGCACTGTAGATAGATGAAGTCATGATTTGTGCAAAGAGGACACAATTTTTAACAGGAGAAAAACAATCATTTAAAAAATAACCTTCGTTTTTGTTTGTATGGACGCGATTTGCAGACTTGTTTTGCAAATCTTCAAACCCTAGCCAAAAAATATAGGTTCTTTTATAGATGAATTTCTCAAAAAAACGGAAACCCTAGACGGATTGTAGAGAAAATCTCAGAAATAATTTTGAAATATTAAGTCAAATGACTTCGAAGAAAATTATAAATTTTTCAAAAAAATTTGAAGAATTGGTTCTGATACCATATTACAAAGTACTTGGTAAAATACTTGCTTATTATTAACAGAGATCGAGAGGTCTACATATACAAAGAATGGAACGGTGTTTCCTTAGGAAACGATCGTATAAAATAGAAACTTTCTATTCTAGCTATAAGAGAAAACTAACAGTTATCTATAGCTAACTAAATATTAGAAACATTCTAATATTTACAATAGATTACCATTAACTAATCGTAGATGTTTATCTATTATCGTAATAGTTTTTGGATTCGAGTGTGTAAGATTTTTTTACCATCAACGTTTCAGATCACTCTATGATCCATCATTTAGATGTAAGAGAGTAGCAGAAGAGAAAGATGGTAAAAACATCTTACACAATCAAATCTGGAAACTATACAACATTTTTGGGACTCGTTTTTCCAGGTGTAAGAGTGAATTGCCCAGGTAAGCTTGGAGTCTGACCTGATTTGGGCATTAGTGCCCAAACACTTGAAATTTCCAGTCCCCCGTTTTAGCTCAAAACATTAATTGTTCTTGAAATTTGCCTGCTAAAATTTAGTGAAAGCAGCTTAGGCAATGAAGTTTTTTCAGTGGTTTGATGACTTTGGCATTTCAAAGTGGGAAGTGGGCTGGATTGCCCAAGATAGCTCGGACTCTGACCTTCTTGGGGCATTAATGCCCGAAAGCCCAAGGTTCCTGACCTCCCTTTCTAGACTAAAATATTAATATCTTTTGAATGTTGCCTTAATCTTGGAGATTTTGGTGAGAGAAAATGAAAGTTTTGGGGGCTTGAGGACTTAAAAAATTCCGTGTTGGACTGGAATTGCCCAAAACAGGTCGGAATTCAACCTTTTTCGGGTATTTTTGCTCAAAAGTCTGAGTTTTCCGACTCTTTCATTTCGAAAAATTCTTTTACAAAGGCCAAGAAGCATTAAGTGTCTATTGCCATATTGTTTACCACTTGGAGTTTCGTTGTTTGGGAGAGGATAGAGTATTTAGTATTTTATTCTGCAGGTTTGAGTGGTCACAAAACTCACATCAACACTCGTTATCATCTCTCATGACCAATTCCTGTTTGTCCTCTTATTTCTGTTGACATTGACCCATTTGCCTTCCCAATGACTCCCGTAATTCATTAAAACTCTTCGATAGCATTCCTTATTGTGTTATTTCAGATGAAATCCCCAACTCTCCCAAATCGGGCCAGTCTCTTACATCTCCATTTTTATCTTCTATTGCACAAGCACACACAACATTAGCAATAGACATCCTCCTAGGGTTAAACTGCTAAAGCTCAAATGCACCACAAACACCCCACACAAGAAGTATATGCTTCAATCCTTCCAAAGGCTACTACTGAGATTTAAACAATCCACCCAGCACACTGATTGAGGCAGTCTCCCAAAAAGCCAACCCCATTTTTCCTTTCCCAATAGCTTCAGATCCAAACAACAGGCAGTTGAAGACACTTCCAGAGGATCTACTGGCAGAAATGGACCCAGGACACAGAGGAGGACAGTAGTTGAAAGTTCCAGGGCAGCAGTACACAAACAACAAGAGCACCCCGTGGTCCAGGTGGCCTGCAGGAACATCTAGGTTGGTAACCAGTGTTGGTAATCAGAGAAGGGTTAGGTTTGCAAGAATGATCCTTCGGTCTTCCACAGGAAGCCCATCTAATCAAACAGTTTCCAAATACTCCAGAGATCCATTTGAACCATACTCTCTTTATTTTACTAATTTCTATTTCTATTTCCAACTCAAGTATTTAATCTTAAATCATATAGTTGATAACTTATTGTTGTGTCTAAGACTCTAATATTACTTCACAGCTTATGGTAATGCAAAGAAAAAGAGTGATGAAATAGTGGAAATTTATTTTAATTATACAGCACTATAAACTAGGGTTAAGTAATATGGGAACATCTAAGGCTCTCACTACCAGAATAACCAAACATAATTCATTGGCTGCTTTGCATTACAAACAGGTTTTATGCTCAGCAACTTTTCTGTGCAAACTTCTGTACATAGCATAAGGCATATTAAGGGACTCCCCCTATGGTGGCATAGTATCAGACTGCTCTCTACAGAATACGTTCTGATTCTGGAGTGCAGATACACTATATATCATGTACGTGTTCTAGGAGAAATTGGTACAGTCTACCTAGAAGCATATAGCATGCAAGTGTACCAGAAGAAAGTGGCAGAGCCTACGTGGAAGTCAAGAGAATGTGCACATACAGCCCAGGATGATTTTCTGCAAATTTGGCTGAGCGGTTGGCAATAAAACAACTAAATATTGGCTAGAGTGCTTAAGCAAGACTTAATCATCCTATGGGGACAATAGAATGACATGAATAGGGAAGGATTTAAGTCTATTTGTGGAAGATGAAGAGACTGAAAAGGAAATAAAGGATAATGTTAGCGGCAAGTAGCCAGACTACAGGAGGAAATTCATATAGTGCATGACCAGCACGGAGAGACATGGCAACTGGGTCCTAACCTGGCACAATACATCCAAAGGCTGTGTGTGGTCCACTGGTATATAATGCTAGTGGTGGCCAGTGCCTTGACTCTAGCTGAGATTAGATGGATTCAAGAGAGCAAAGAAGAAGAGAGTGAACTAAGTGAGAGATTCAGATTAGCAGCCAAGGTAGAAAAAACTATGGAGGAGGATTGGCCTGCAAGCCCAGTGCAAAAGATATTCCCGCAAGTGCAGTGGGTCAACAATTCTATGCCTATGGCGAGCCCTAAAGAAACAGCATTCATTCAGATTAAATAAAAAACATCTGAGTGGGCTTGTTTTGGTGTTTGGGCTGGTCTGTGCAGTGTGAAAGATAATAAACATTCATTAAATATCAGTTAGTAGTTTATTGGTGGTTCGAGGTTTCAGTTTTATATCTATATGTACAGAAATGTATTATGAGAATGGGAAGAAGAATGAAAGCAATTAAATATTTTGAAGTTTGTTATATTTCCTCTGGGGCATTATGTAATTTTGTAGTTTTATTGTTGCATTCATATTCCTTTAATTGGTATCAGAGCATTACAATTTCCTATGCCTGGATGTTAGTTACACATGTTTTTACTAAAATGCTAGGCACAACAACTCCTGTGCAGGAAGTGACCATCGTCAGCATTAGATGAGCTTGTGGCTGATTTGTAGCAGAACCTAAATTTATAGTTGGGTTGCACAAAATGAATTAGAAGGGTGTAACACTGTAAACCAATGGTAAAGTTTGCTGACTGTTGAATGTTTTCTGGCTGCCATCATTGTGCTGGGTGTTTGAATGTAGAAACCATTTTTCTGGGCATTTGAGTGAAGAAGGGCTTTGAGCTAAACATAGTAATCAATGTAAAGACTACTGAAGTTCAGTTATCTGATTGTGAAAACTCTTAATTTGTCTACCAATTGCCAATGGTGATGACAGATCTATGAAGAAAAAACAAGTAATCATACACAGCAATAAAGAGGAAAGTGTCAAGGCATGTAATCCAAACAGCATGACGAAAGGGATGCAATCTCGTGAACATAGGCAAGAAGTTACAAAAATTTGCTAACATGTATTCGTGAGGCTCTCAAGTTGATCTACACCCACAAATGAAAACATAGTTGAAGATGAAAAAAGCCAAAATTGCATCAGCATGTGGTGCTCTTATTTTAGGGCTTTTTGGGTTGTGGTTGAATTATGAATCTGACAGCATAAATCTGTGTTCTGTCTATTTTTTTATGAGTAAACAAAACTGTATGTCACAGCAATCTTGAATACAGTGGAGAATTCTAAAGATCTTGGGTCTTGTGAGGTTTTCACACCATTGTCCCATTGCGAATGGAGACCCCCTCTTTTTGCTTTAGCAATAGTAGTGCTAGTGGTCTTAGGTGGTTTTAGTTGGCAACATTTTCAAGTCTCCAAGTCAAGGAAGTGTGTTTGTGCAATTTTGACCGGCTGGCAAGTAATGTCTGCCTAAGGATGCAAGCAAGAGTTGAGCTGAGTTGGACAGGAATATGGAATTGAACCAAAGGGATTTTGGGCTTCAATTTGACCTTAGAAAGCCAGGATAGGTTATGGAGGAATTTTTTTTGAAAAACCCAAGATCTAGATTTTGTATCTTAACTGCTATGAAGTTGAAACCTATCTCAAACATTCTGACAGTATTTATATAAATATAGCTTAAAGTATAGGATTTAAACATTGTATTTGTATAAATACTCCCACCCCTTAAGTCGGAACTGAATGTGTTGAATTGTAGAGTAAACCTGCAAGCAGATTTCCCAAACTAGGTTGGAATCCGACCCTCTTTGGGCATTTCCCAAACTAGGTCAGAATCCGACCCTCTTTGGGCATCATTTCCCAACGTAGGCAAATTTCTGCCCCTTCAATCAGGCCTTTAAAGCATAATTCGATGAGGAACTTGAGGATTTTGAATGAAATAATGTGAAAGGAAGGGCATAGTTAATAGTTCCTACACTTTGAAAATTTCAAGTTGATAACTGGGAATGCCCAAAACATGTCAGAATCTGACCTTTTTGGGGCACTAATGCCCAAAATCACAAGATTTCTGACCTTTCATTTGGCTCAAATTATTAGTGGGTTTGAGAATCTATTCAGCTTGCAAATTTGAGTGAAAGAAGGAGAAAGGAAGGCAGTTTAGAAGGCTCAGCACTAAGATTTGTGTTTAAGAGTTTGGCTGGAATGACAAGTTGGGTTGGAATCCGACCCTCTTTGGGCATTTCGCCCAAACTTTGATGATTTGCGCCCTGCTGTTTTAGCTCAAAACTTTGGGCCATTTAAAATCTGTTTGAAATTAGGCAAAATTTGGTGGATTAATGACTTGAGTGAAATATATGGTGAGTTTGACACTTAGAAACTTTTTGTGGATGGCTGAGGTTGCTCAAAACAGGTTGGGATAAGACCTTTTTTTGGCATTTTGGCCCAAAGTCCCTAATTATCCGACCCTCTATTTCAGCTCCATCCTAGATGTCATGCTTGAAATTGTGAAAACTTGGCAAATTTGATGAAAAGTCACTTTAAGGAATGAAATTTTGGGTGGGTTTGATTGAATTTTTGGACTAAGATTGCCCTAAACAGGTCGGAATCCGTTTTTTTTGGGGGATTAATGCCCAAAATCATGAAATTTCCGACCCTCTATTTTGCCTCCAATCTTTCATATCATGCTTCAAACAGTGAATTTAATGAATTTGGGGACTTAAAACTATTAGATTTCCACAATCCATAATAATGTCGTGTAGTTTCTATTACGAAGTAATTCTTAAATACTTGCTTATTATTAACAGAGACCGAGAGGTCTATATATACAAAAGAATGGAATGATATTTCCTTAGCAAACGATTGTAAAGAATAGAAACTTTTTATTCTAGCTAAGAGAAAACTAACAATTATCTATAGCTAAGCTAACTAAATATTAGAACAATTCTAATATTTTCAATAGATTATAAATAGATTACCATTAACTAATAATAGACGTTTATCTTTTATCGTAATACCCTCTCTTAATGGTTAATCTATCCACAACAACAAGTTGTCCTTTGAATTTGACAAACTTATTAGGACCAAGAAGCTTGGTGAGAATGTTTGTAGTTTGATCTGTGGTAGGAACATATTGCAAGTTTATTGTCTTGTCTTCAACCAGCTATCATATGTAGTGATAGTGAACATCAACATGCTTGGTTCGTTGATGGAAGACTGGATTTCGTGCTAACTTGATAATGCTTTCGTTATCAACAAATAGAGTAGTTAGTCCAGTTGGTGACATCTGCATATCCCTAAGCATTCAATGAAGGCAAACATCTTCACATCTTGCCTTAATAGTCCCTCTGTATTCGATGTCTATAGAGGATAGAGAGATTGCTTGCTGCTTCTTACTGGTCCATGTGACACCACCAGATCCCAAACTGAACACATATCCAGAAGTTGACTTTTTATTGTCAATAGAGCCTGCCCAATCTAAATTTGTAAACCCATTGAGTCTAGGATTAGAACTGCGAGAGTAAAGAAGTCCGTAAGCTGAAGTGCCCTTCACATAATGAAACACACACTTTGTTGCCATCCAATGATCAGCCTCGGGAGCTGTCATAAAGCATGAGATGTAGCTGACTGTGAAGTTGATGTCAAGCCTAGTAGTAGAGAGGTAGACAAGGCTGCCTACTAGTTGCTTGTATGTAGTATCATCAGCGAGAGGAGAATTAGACTTGGCTGATAACTTGAGACCTTTCTCCATGGATGTAGATGCACGCTTGCAATCCTGCATACAAAATTTTTCTAATAGAGCCCTGACATATTTGGACTAAGAGATGAATATACTAGAAGACCTACTGCTAAACCTCAACACCTAGGCAATAGTGCATGAGCCCAAGGTCAGTGATATCAAAAGATTGGCATAAATTCTGTTTGATTCTCTGAATCAAAAATGCCGAACTGCTAGTGATGATCAAATCATTCACATAAATAACCAGAAGGATGATGTCACTGCCAATAGTCTTGATGTATAAATTTAAGTATGAAGAACTCTTGAAGCCTTGATCATTGAGGTACTTATCAATTTTTATGTACCATGCCCTAGAGGCCTTGCTCAAGCTAGAGAGAGATTTCACCAATTGGAGAACCTGATGGTCTTTACCAGCAACCTTGAAACCAGAGGCTGTGTCATGTAGACCTCTTTGTGGAGATCATCATTCAAGAAAGCACTCTTGACGTCCATCTAATGGACCTTCCAGCCAAATTGTGCTACCATGGCTAGAACTAATCTAATTGTGCTCATCTTTGTAGTAGGAGCAAAGCTCTCCTCATAATTAATGCCTTGACGCTAAGAAAAGACCTTCGCAACTAAACGAGCTTTTTACTTACCCAAAGTACCATGAGATTTGTATTTGATTTTGTAAACCCATTTGTAGCCAATGGGTTTCTTCCTTGGTGGAAGATCAGAAAGGACCCTAGTGTTATTCTTTAGCAGGCTCTAATGTTCAGATGTCATGGCTTGTTCTCACACTGGAATTCTTTTAGCCTCAAAATATGTTCGAGGTTCAAACACACTGTGAATGTTGGCCATGAGAGCAAAGTTAACAGACTCTGTAGGTTTGCTCTTTTTCCAAGCAATTCTCGCATCAATGAGCTCATCATCACGGAGATCAACAAGTGTCTTAGCTCACCACTTAGGCCAGAGAGGAGAATGCCCAACATTAGTATCGGCCCTCGGGAGATGCTCTATGTTCAGGTTCCTCACTTGAGAATCTGGATCAAACTCAGGTGAAGCAACTATAAATAGAGGTGATCCTGCAGGAGAAGCTTGAGGTGTCTTTATAGGGATCACTGGTATAACTAGTGCTGTAAGAGCTATTGGAGCCGTCCCATTAGGTGGACCTAATGGAAGCCTAACTCCCAAATCATGAGCCTTCATAGGCTGGTCTGCTGGATCAAGAACAAGAGAAATAGGCATAAAGAGGCCTTGTTGTTCATCAAAAACTACATCACGATTGTACATGAAATGAGATGTCTCAGAGTCAATTAAGTGGTAGGCTTTGTGAAGACTACTGCATCTAGCAAGCATTAGTTTTGACTCGTGGCATCCAACTTGGTGCGTGATGCATCAGGGATCCAAACAAAAGCAAGGGAGCCAAAAACTTTAATGTGACTGATTTTGGGCTTGCGACCTGACCAGGCCTCTTCTAGAGTTTTAACTTTGACTGCGACATTGAGTGACTGGTTCAAAAGATAAACTGCACTGTTAACTGCTTCTGCCGAGAATTTCTTCGGAACATGTTTTTGTTTGAGCATGGATTGAGCCATCTCAGTGATTTTTCTATTCTGATGTTCAACTACACTATTCTGTTGTGGTGTGTGGGGTATGCTTAACTAGTGTTTGATGCCATGAGTATCCAAGAAGCTAGAGAATTCATTAGAACAAAATTCCCCCCGTTGTCTGATTTAAGAGTAATAATAGATTTCTCGGACTATTTTTTGACTAAAGGTTTAAACTTCTGAAATACAGGAAAGGCATTTGATTTTTTTTTAAGAAAATACACCCACATTTTTCTATTGAAATCATCAACAAACAACAAAAATACCTGGACCCAAGAGTAGGAGTGGCCATAGGGTCGCAGGTATTGGCATGAACAACCTGAAGTACCTGAGAAGCTCGCCATGAATTGCCATTGTTGAAAGGTGTACGATGTTGCTTCCCAGCCAGGCATACATCACAAACTCCATTCTGCTGAGTCTGAATCTTTGGCAAACCGAGGACAAGCTCTTCCCGAGCAAGCTAAGAGAGATAATGCACATTTAAGTGCCCATACCACTTATGCCAAGTGTGCTAATAGAAGACCGCCGAGCAGCCATAGCTAAGTCTCAAGAATCACCATAATCAGTAAGACAGAAAGGACCATGATCCTCAATATCCACTGCAATAATTGACTGAGTCCTCTTATCAGTGATGGTACATTGATATAAACTGAAGGTGACATTCAAGTGTGGAGAATGTTGCAGTAACTGACTGGCTAAGAGTTTTTTTAGTTCCATCCCTGGAATATAGTACACATCGAGGAAAATGAGATTCCTCCCAGCAGACTGAATTTGAATGTTGCCTTTACGGACAACAGTGTACTCTTCTCCGTCACCAGAAATAATAGAATCTGAGTAAGGTTGGTAGTCAGTGAACTAGTCTATGTGGTGGGTGAAATGATGAGAGGCACCTGAATCAATGTACTATGCAGACGACTTCACATGATCTGCAGGTTTTTTAGCCTTGAAAGTGTAAAAGACAAATTATGTGTGCTCAACACTGTTTGCTTTGGGCTTGAACCTGATTGCTTAGATTGGGCAGTTAAGTGTTTCCGACATTCAAACTTCATGTGACCAAACTTGTGGCAATAGTTGCATTGAATGTTCTTTCAGGAGCCTTCTGAAGTTGGAGCAAAAGACTTCTATTGAAACTTGCCTTTATCCTTTTGAAAGGATTTGGCAGCAAAGGCTTGCTCCCGGGAGGTGGAGGTGGAATTGCTACCTAGCTATTGCTTCCACTGATCTTGTTTAAGCAGAAGTGTGCAGAGATTCGTAAACTTCAGATCAACACCAAATGATGTGATGTTGAGAGTCTCGATAAAATGCTCGTAGGACTTGGGTAAACTCTAGAGAGTGATAAATTCAATGTCCTCTTCCTCCATCTTAGGATCAATGGCAAGCAACTGATCACGGATTTCCTAAATCCTATTTAGGTGAGCCTGGGGCAAGGTTTGCTCATCCATGATGATAGAAAATAGAGTGTTCTTCAAGAAGATAGCTCTGCTTTTGGCAGAAGTCTCATGAAAACATTTTAGATGTGCCCATATCTCGACAGTTGTCTTGCCGGATGGAATCTGAGAGGGTTGATCATCTACCACAGATAATTTGAGAAGCATCACCGCCTCTCGATTATTTAGATCCCATGAATCTTGATTAGTGCCAGGGGCAGTCGAACGCTTTGTAACACCAAGAACAATTTGATCAGTATTCTAATATTCAAAAATTGCTGTTATTAGCTTCTTCCAAGTGCCATAATTCCGACCATTGAATTTTGAGTTGCTATTGAGAAAAATATCTGTCAAAGATGCCATAGCACATTTTCCAATGAAAAATGTGAGTATTTGTGAAGTCACGTTTTTCGAGGCAAAAAAATGGAAGCCCCAAAAAATTTGAAGAGTGACCCAGGAGAGAGCTTGAAAAACCTAGAAAAAGTAAGTAGTCAGTTTTTGGATCTGTTGGCTCAAAAAATGAGGCACAAAAAAGAGGCACCCAAAAAAATTAGAAGACAACCCAATTGAGATCTCGAAAAACCCACCAAAAATTTATGATTAGAAAAAAAAAATTGAACCCAAAAATTAGGGTTTTTGAACAAAAGCCTAGGTGGCGGCTATGGAGGCAAAGAAACCTAGAAAAATGGCGATTTGATGGAGAAAATGTCCGATTTTCACAAGGATTGATGTGGCTTGCTGAGACGTCACAAGAGTTTGTAGAGATGTTAAAGAAACAACACCAAAAAACACTCAAGGAATTGCACATAAAATTGCTAGTTGCAGGCCAAAAATTGCGGATTTTCGAGACGCGATTTATAGATGCGTTTTGCAGATCTTCAAATCCTAGCCAAAAAGATAGGTTCTTTTATAGATAAATATCTCAAAAAAAACGGCAACCCTAGACAGATTGTATAGAAAATCTCATAAATAGTTTCGAAAAATTATGTCAAATAAATTCGAAGAAAATTATAATTTTTTTGATTTTTTTTGAAGAATTGGCTCTAATACCATATTATGAAGTAATTGGTAAAATACTTGCTTATTATTAACAGAGACTGAGAGGTCTATATATACGAAAGAATGGAACGATGTTTCCTTAGGAAACGATTGTAAAGAATATAAACTTTCTATTCAAGCTATAAAAGAAAACTAACAGTTATCTACAACTAACTAAATATTAGAAACATTCTAATATTTACAATAGATTACAAATAGATTTTACTTTTAACTAGTAATAGATGTTTATCTATTATCGTAGTAGTTTCTGAATTCGATTGTGTAAGATTTTTTTACCATCAACGTTTTTGATCACACTTTGTGATCCATCATTCAGATGCAAGAGAGTAGCAGAAGAGAAAGATGGTAAAAACATCTTACACAATCGAATCCAGAAAAATATACAGCATTTTGGGGAGTTGTTTTTCCAGATGTAAGCGTGAATTGCCCAGATAAGGTTGGAGTCCAACCTGATTTGGGCATTAGTGCCCAAACCCTTGAAATTTCCTGCCCCCTGTTTTAGCTCAAAACATTAAGGTTTTTTGAAATTTGCCTTGCTAAAATTTAGTGAAAGCAGCCTAGGCAATGAAGTTCTTTCAGTGGTTTGATGACTTTGGAATTTCAAAGTGGGAAGTGGGCTGGACTGCTAAAGATAGATAGGAATCTGACCTTTTTGGGGCATTAATGCCCAAAAGCCCAAGGTTCCTGACCTCCCTTTCTAGACTAAAATATTAATATCATTTGAATGTTGCCTTAATCTTGGAGATTTTGGTGAGAGAAAATGAAAGTTTTGGGGGCTTGAGGACTTAAAAAAATACCGTGTTGGACTGGAATTTCCCAAAACAGATCGGAATCCAACCTTTTAAGGGTATTTTTGCTCAAAACTCTGAGTTTTATGACTCTTTCATTTCGAAAAATTCTTTTACTAAGGCCAAGAAGCATTAAGTGTTTAGAAAATCTGATCAGAATGACTTGAATGAATGAGGTTTTAAGCAGGTTTGTAGACTTAGGCTAGTCCTGATTGTGGCTGTAATTGCCCAAAATAGGTCGAAATCAGACTGGTTTTGGGCACTTTTTCTTAAGATGTTGCCATTTCTGACCAGCACTGAGAATAGGACTTAAATTATTTAATTTCATTGTGTAAAGACCAAGTTAACCCTCTTTGGGGGACATGCATTTGGCCCCAAAATCGCCTATATAGCAAGTTCAAACAAATTCATTTCTCCACCGATTCAAACCATTGCCAGTCTGCTCTGCAACACAGCGAATTTCTCGGTTTTAGCAGCGATTTTGATCTCACAATTTGGCAACAAACTTGATTATAAAATTGTAGACCCCAAACCCAGAAAGTTTTTCATCATCAAGGCAGTAGATTCTTGGTAAGGCAACAACTTGTTTGCAAGTAGAAGGCGGCTTCTTCCGAGAAAATCAGAGACAGTCAATAAGGGAATCAAAATCTGGGTGTGGTGTATTGGAAAGTCTGCTTATTTTCCAGATTTCTATATGGTTTTATTTCTTTTAAGATAATGAGAAAAGGATTCTCAAATTTGGAGGGAAATTTTTATGGATGAGAAGAATTCTATTCCATTTCACTTCGATGTTAATGCATTATGTCATGAAATGCTTTTGGATTTCTTCTCACTGTTATATTCATTAACTTTGCAAAGTTTAATGCTTTTCTTATCTTTTGTTTTGCAAGCTGAACACTCAAGTTGGAGGCAAAGAGGCATCTTCAAGAGAAACCAAGTACAAGGCTTCATGCTTGTGGCTTTTGGATGGGAAGAGGGAGGCAAGATCAAGTGGAGTTCAACATTAGATTGAAATGCAAGTTCAAATTAGAAGAACAAATCAAGGTCACTAGTACAAGTTGAGTTCCTAAATGCAATCAAGTCTACAAATTTAAGTTGTAAGATTCAAGACCAGCGATGGAAGATTCAAGTTCAAGTCATGATGATGAGAAAGTTTTCAAGAGTGAAAGACAAAGAAGATTTGAGAAGAGGGAGCAATTTGGGAATATGAGACATCACAATTATCCTCAAGAAATCGACTTTTGGAGAGTTGATCAAAGTTAGAAATTTTGACTATCAAGAGATTCTCTTCATTAAAGGACTAAAATGATGAGGTGGCGCTGACTTTTCTCGTCCAATCAAAAAATCCCAGATCCAAGCATCATTCAATCACATTGTGCCAAGTGTCCAGTCTTCTCATTGGCTGGAAAAGGCTTTGTAATTTTCTTATTGGCCCCTGATATAGTGTTCTCTTGTAATTGGTTGTAAATTTGGCAATTCTAACTAGGGTTGTGGGGATGAATCTTAGCCCTTGATCTTCAATCGATCTTGACCCTTTGTTGTAATTGGACATCAATAAAAGGCCAAGGCCTTCTCATTTGTAATTCATTAGAGACTAGTGGAGCAAGTAGAAGCTAGAAGAGCTAGTAGTAGAGGTAGAGTAGGCTAGCTAAGGGAGAGACTTGATCAAATGTTTCTATGATGCTTTCAAAGTAATGGATCGTTCATGGTTAGTTCTTTATGGTGAATTACTTGCTATTTCTTTAAATTATTACATGGTTTCTTCAATCTTTCAGTTGGAGTAAATTTATTTTCATGTTAAAGTAGTTTAATTGGATGAAAGTATTGTGGGTGTTTATTTGATTGACTTGAACAAATACGGGCTACTAGTCTCTTGCTGATTGTAAGTGAGCCTTGTGTGGTGAGCCAATGAAAGCACTTAAATTCAATTGATGTCTAGTCTTTGGTTTGCATGTAGATGATGGAATTGGAGAGAGAATATCGATGTGAAAACCATTTGTGTATTCCGTAGAAGCTTGCACTAGGTGGGTGGAGTAGCTGATCAAGCTACATCTAGTCAGTCCAAGTCATCCATGGTCCTTTGCAATCGGAGCTAGAAGTAGAAGTAGAAATAGAAGTTATAAGTTTAAGTTGGAGTTGAAATGGAAAAGTTGGAAAATCAAACTACATTTTCTTTGTACATTACAAAGCAAAATCTTTAGGAGTGCAAGAGTTGATATCCCTTGAATGAATAGCATAAGTCCCTTTGTGATAACTAGCATATCACATCATAAAATTGAATGAATGTCCAATATTACAAGAACCTTGAAGTCATTTCATGATCTTACCATGCAAGCTTAGCATGAGAGATAACCTTATATCAAGAGGGGATTGACTGTTTGGTGTTTCTCCTCGAAACTTAAGGATTTGATTATGTATGTTGTAGTAGAATAAAACTCACATCAACAACACTTGGAAGCAATGAATAATAGCAATTTTTGAATATCGGAATACCGATCATATTGTTTTGGGTGTTACACAATGTTCGACTACCCTTGGTGTTGATCAGGATACATGGGATTTGAGTAATTGGGAGGTGGTGATGCTTCTCAAATTCTCTGTAGTTGATGATCAGCTTGCTTAGATTCAATCTAGCGAGATAGCTACCGAGATATGGGCACATCTGAAAAATCTTCGCGAGACTTCTGACAAAAACAAAGCTTTCTTCTTGAAGAACACTCTATTTTTTATTATCATGGATAAGTGGACATTGCTCAAGGCTCACCTGAATAGGATTCAGGAAATCCGTGATTAGTTGTTTGCCATTTGTCACAAGATGGAGAAAGAGGACATTGTCGTATCACTCTCTAGAGTTTATTAAAGTCCTACGAGCATTTTATTGAGACTCTCAACATCACGTCTTCTAGTGTTGATCTGAAGTTTACAGATCTCTACAGACTTTTGCTTTTGCAAGATCGATGGAAACAACAATTCGGTAACAGTTCCAAATCCACCTCCACAAAGCAAGCCTTCGCTGCTAAATCCTTTCACAAGGATAAAGGCAACTCTCAACAATCTTCTCAGCAGAAGTCCTCTGCTCTAGCTTTAGAAGGCTCCTGAAAGAAGAACATTCAATGCACAACTATTGCCATAAGTTTGGTCACATAAAGGTTAGAATATCGGAAACGGTTAGCTGCCCAATCTAAGTAATCAAGTTCGCAGCACAAAGCAAACAGTGCAGAGTACATTGAGCATATGGAATTTGCCTTTTAAGCCTTCATGGCTAAAAGACCTGCATATCATGTGAAGTTGTCTGCCTAGTACATTGATTCAAGTGCCTCTCGTCATTTCACCCACCGTAGGGACTGGTTCACTAACTACTAGCCTTACTTAGATTCTGTATTTTTTGGTGGCAGAGACAAGTACCGTTGTCGATAAAGGCAACATTTAGATTCAGTTTGCTAGGATCAATCTCATTTTCCTCAATTTGTACTATGTTCCAGGGATGGAACTAAATCTACTCCTAGTCAGTCAGTTACTACGACATTCTCCACACTTGGATGTCACCTTCAGTTTACATTAGTGTACCATCACTGATAGGGCGACTCAATCAATTGTTACAGTGGGTCTTGAGGATCATGGTCTTTTCTGCCTTACTAATTTTGGTGAGTCCCGGGACTTAGCTATGGCTGTTTGGTGTTCCTCTGTTAGCACACTTTGGCATTAGCAATATGGGCACTTAAATGTGCATTGTCTCTCTTAGCTTGTTCGGGAAGAGCTTGTCCACGGTTTGCTAGAGATTTAGACTCAATAACTTGGAGTTTGTGATGCATGCTAGGCTGGGAAGCAACATCGCACACCTTTCACCAGTGGCAATTCATGATGAGCTTCTCAGGTACTTCAACTTATTCATGCTAATATCTGTGGCCCTATGGCCACTCCTGTTCTTGGGTCTAGGTATTTTTTGTTTTTTGTTGAGGATTTCAGTAGAAAAATGTTGGTTTATTTTCTCAAAAGAAATCAAATGCATTTCCTATATTTCAAAAGTATAAATCTTTAGTTGAAAAAGAGTCTAGGAAATCTATTATTACTCTTAGATCAGATAATGAGGGGGAATTTTGTTCTAATGAATTTTCTAGCTTCTTGGATACTCATGGCATCAAATGTTAGTTAACCACACCCCACACACCATAACATAACAATATAGTTGAACGTTAGAACATAACAATCACTGAGATGGGTTGATCCATGCTCGAAGACAAACACGTTTCAAAGAAATTCTAGGCAGAAGCAATTAACACTGCAATTTATCTTTTGAACCGATCAGCCATAATGGTGGTCAAAGGTAAGACTTTAGAAGAGGCCTGGTCAAGTCGCAAGCCCAGAATTAGTCACTTGAAGGTTTTTGGCTCCATTGCTTTTGTTTGGATTCCTCATACAACATGCACTAAGTTGGATGCCAAGAGTCAGAGACTTATGCTTGCTAGATACAATAGTCTTCACAAAGCCTACCGCTTGATTGACACTGGGACGTCTCGTCTCTTGTACAGTCGTGAAATATTCTTTGATGAGCAACAAGGTGCATTCATGTTTGTTTCTCTTGTTCCTGATCCAGCAGACCAGCCTATGAAGGCTAATGATTTAGGAGTTAGGCTTCCATTAGGTCCACTTGAGGAGAGGGCTCCGGTAGCTCCTTCAACTCCAATTATACCAGTGATCCCTGTACATACACCCCCAACTTCTCTTGCAGGATCACCTAGATTTGTAGATGCTTCATTTGAGTTTGATTCAGATTCTTTTGATGAGGAACCTGATCACCAAGCATCTCCTGATACTAATGTTGTTTGTTCTCCTCTCCAGCCTAAGTGGTGGGCTAAGACACTTGCTGATCTTTGTGATGATGAGGTCATTGATGGGAAAACTGCTTGAAAAAAGAGCAAACCTACAGAGTCTATTGACTTTTCTCTCATGGACAACATTCATAGTGTTTTTGAACCTCAAACATATTCCGAGGCTAAAAGAATTCCAGAGTGAGAACAAACCATGACATCTGAACATCAGAGCTTGTTGAAGAATAACACTTGGGTCCTTTCTAATCTTCCATTAGGGAAGAAACCCATTGGCTGCAAATGGGTTTATAACATCAAATACAAATTTGATGGTGCTTTGGATAAGTACAAAGCTTGTTTAGTTGTGAAGGGTTTTTCTTAGTGTCAAGGCATTGATTATCAGGAGACCTTTGCTCCTAATACAAAGATGAGCACCATCAGATTAGTCCTAGCCATGGCAGCACAATTTGGTTGGAAGGTCCATCAGATGGACGTCAAGAGTGATTTCTTGAATGGTAATCTCCACGAAGAGGTCTACATGACATAGCCTCTTTAGTTTCAAGCTTGCCGGTAAAGACCATCAGGTTCTCAAATTAGTGAAAGCTCTTTATTGTTGTGACGTGGAGCCTAACCAGATTCAGAGGTTTATTCGATGTAGTTTCTCTTCAGTTTATTTCGATGGGGGTGGGGTCGAGGGGCAACGCCCTCGGGAAGCCAAAAATGACCTTAGATTGTAAAAGGCATTGGCTATGATTTTTATATTATTTTAGCCCTAATTTTTTAAGCGACAAAAAGCTTGTATAAAAAGGCTTAGGGTTAGGGATTTTCATAATGTGTGATGCAAAAATTGGTTCTTGCGGCAGTATTGAGTTGTAAGGGATTACGAATTGTAATTAGGTTGTAATCATTGGATCATAATAATATTGGACTTGCTGTTGGTGGACGTAGTCCAGGGATTGGTTGAACCACGTTAAATCTTGGTGTTTTGTGTTCTCTTATGTGCAATCTTTTATTTTCTGATATTGGTTATATTTGCATGTAATTGTTATTTCTGTCTGAGGTTAATCCTAACAAGTGGTATCAGAGCCAACCGGTCGTCGTTTTTTCTTTTTAGCTAGACCGTCGTTTTTTTTAGTGATCCTCTATAGGAAGGTCTCATGGTTGAGTGGGAGCGATGGCAGACGAGGGTAAGCTGAGGGTTGACAAGTGTAATGGGCAGAACTTTCAGTTGTGGAAGATGCAAATGAAGGGCTATCTTTATCAGAAGGATTTATGGAAGCTGTTGGAAGGGAAAACCAAGAATCAGGGATCTATGTCAAATGACAAATGAGATCTTTTAGATAGAAAGATACTTGGAAGCATTCGGTTATGCTTGACACCATCAGGGACATTTAACATTACAAAAGCGAAGACAACGAAAGAGTTGATGGATACCTTATATGAAAAACCCTTTGCTTCAAACAAGGTATTTCTTATGAAGTGTTTATTTAATATGAAAATGATAGAAGGTGGATCTGTTGCAGATAATTTAAATGAGTTTAATATTGTTACTAATCAGTGATCTTCTGTGGGTATTAATTTTGATGAAGAAATTAGGGCTCTCTTGATTTTGTGTTCTTTGCCTCAAAGCTGGAATGACTTGGTAATGGCTGGAGTAATTCTGTTTCTGGATCTAATACCCTAAAATATGATGATGTGATCGGTGTTATTTTGAGTGAGGAAACTCATAGGAAAACCTCAGGTGGATGTACATCAGAAAGTGCTTTGAACTCACAAAGCAGAGGTAGAACGACTGAGGAAATAATTTTGGAAATTGTGGGAAATCAAGAGGAAAGTCAAATGGGAAGAGGTCTCAATCTAGAGGACCGAGAGATAGCTGGTACTGTGGTAAATAAGGGCAGAGGAAGAAAGATTGTCGGACTTGAAAGAACAATGAAGGAGATAAACCAGAAGGGAACAGGGAGGCAAATGTGGTAAGTAACGAATCCGAAGAGGATGCTTTGCTTTGATTTTTAGAAAGTGTTGATGATTCATGGGTTTTAGATTCTTGTGCTTCATTTCATGCTACACCTCATAGAGGTTATTTCTTTGATTATGTCCAAGGGGATTTTGGGCTTGTTTATTTGGGGGATAATGAACCTTGTCAGATTGTTGGAAAAAGAAAAGTTAAGATTAAGTTGCAGAATGAGAATCATTGGCTACTACATGAGTAAGACATGTTCCAAGGCTGAGTAGAAATTTAATTTTAGTAGGGCAACTCAATGATGAGGGTTGTGTAGTTACTTTTAATGATAAAAATTGGAAGGTTTCAAAAAGTTCTCTTGTAGTAGCAAAAGGTGTTAAAGTAGGCACCTTGTACTTTTGTATAGGTTATATTGTTCCTTCTACTTTGATTGTTTTAGAGAAAAATGAATGTTCAGGAACAGTTGCTGTAGTTGAGTAGGGAGAACAAATAGTTGCTATAGATTCTGATACAACGTTGTGGCACAACAGACTTGGGCACATGAGTGAGAAAGGTATGAAAGTACTTCATTCAAAACAAGTTTTACCAGGTCTGAAATGTGTTAATATGGATTTCTGTGAAAGTTGTGTGTATGAAAAACAAAAGCGAGTGAATTTTGTGAAGAATGGGAAGGAAAATAAAAGTGAGATATTAGAACTTGTGCATACAGATGTATGAGGACCAATTCACATATCTTCCCTTGGTGGCTCTCATTATTATGTTACATTTATTGATGATGCAACTAGAAAAGTATGGGTTTATTTCCTTAGATAGAAATCTGATGTATTTCAAACTTTTAAGAAATGGAAATGCTTGGTTGAAAATGAGACTGGAAAGAAATTAAAATGTCTCATATCTAATAATGGTGGTGAGTATTGCAGTCATGAATTTGAAGATTATTGCTCTGTTAATGGTATTAGCGGATAGAAAACCATTCCAAGGACTCCACAAGAAAATGGAGTGGCTGAATGCATGAACATGACTATAATGGAGCGTGCAAGAAGCATGAGGTTGCATGCAGAGTTGCCCTTAAACATGTGGGCAGAGGCTGTTAATACTGCTGTATATTTGATTAATAAAGGTCCCTCTACTCCTTTGGGCTGTGGTATTCTAAAGGAAGCATGGACTGGTAAGAAGGTGAGTTATTCTTTTCTCAAAACCTTCAATTGTGAAGCATTTTCTCATATAGATTCTGAAAATAGAACCAAACTGGAAGCTAAGTCAAAGAAATGTGTATTTGTTGGATATGACATTAATGAATTTGGTTATAGGCTTTGGGATTTTCAAAATTGTAAAATTATAAGAAGTAGGGATGTCATATTCAATGAGAAAGTGTTGTACAAAGATTTGGTGCAGCAACATGAGAAGAAAGAAGATGATTATGTAATTCTGAATGATACTCCAAAAGCTGGTGTTCTGGCAATTCCTCATTATTTGCAATGACTACAACAACACATACCATACACCTTAGTGAATGTTAGACGATCGACAAAGCCAAATAGACCTCCAGAAAGATTTTCTCCTTCTTTGTACTCTATTTTACTTACTGATACTAGTGAACCTGAATGTTATGATGAAGTTGTGCAGGTGGATACAAAGATTCAGTGGGAGTCTGCAATGAAAGAAGAAATGGAATCTTTGTTGAAAAATAAGACATGAGACTTATGCAAGTTGCTTTCAGGTAAAAAGGTTTTATAGAATAAATGGGTTTATAGGTTAAAAGAAGAGGATGGAGGTAAGAAAATTTTTAAAGCTAGGTTAGTTGTAAAAGGATTTGGACTGAAAAAGGGCATTGATTTTGATGAGATATTTTCTCCTGTTGTTAAAATGACTTCTATTTGCACTGTTTTAAGTATTGTGGCTACTGAAGGTTTGCATTTAGAGTAGCTTGATGTTAAAACAACTTTCTTTCATTGTGATTTGGATGAAGAGACATATATATGGCACAACCACAGGGATTTGAGGTCAAAGGGAAGGAGAACTTAGTGTGCAGATTGAAGAAAAGTTTATATGTCTTGAAGCAAGCACCTCGGCAATGGTATTTGAAATTTGGCAGGTTTATGCATGAGCATGGATACAATAGGTGTTATTTATATCATTGTGTTTATTTTAAGAGGTTGAATGATGACAACTACATTATTTTATGTTTAAATGTTGATGATATGCTTGTAGATGGGTCTAACATGGATCATATTAAAGGGCTGAAACGCTAGTTAGCACATGCAAAACAAATCTTTGGTATGAAGATTTTCAGAGATAGGAAGAACAAGAAATTGACTTTATCTTAGACTGATTATATTGAGAAGGTGTTGCAATATTTCTCTATGAAGAATGCTAAAGCTGTCAGCACACCTTTACTTGGTCATTTGAAGTTGACTAAGGAGATGTGTCCAAGACACAAGAAGAGGAGAATAAGATGTCTAAGGTACCTTATGCTTCAGTTGTGGGAAGCTTGATGTATGCTATGGTATGTACATGGCCAAATATTGCACATGCAGTGGGAGTTGTTAGCAAGTATTTGAGTCATCCAGGAATTGAGCATTGGAATGCAGTTAAATGGATTCTTAGATATTTGAGAGGAACAATTAGTACGTGTCTACATTTTGGAGGCTCTACTACTGATTTACAAGGATGTGTTGACCCAGATTTGGCAGGAGATATTGATAATAGGCAGAGTACTACAGGTTATGTATTTACTATTGGTGGGGCAGTAGTGAGCTGGGTTTCTCGATTACAGTAGGTTAATGCTTTATCCACTACAGAGGTAGAGTATGTTGTTGCTACAGAGGCAACCAAGGAGATGATATGGCTTTAATTCTTCATAGAAGAATTGGGATGTAGCCCAGGGATTGTGTGAACCACGTTAAATCTTGGTGTCTTGTGTTCTCTTATGTGCGATCTATTATTTTCTGATATTGGTTATATTTGTATGTAAGTGTTATTTCTGTTTGAGGTTAATCCTAACATTTATGGCTTGAAGCAGGCCCCTAGGGCATGGTACACAAAAATTGATAAGTACCTCAGTAATCAAGGCTTCAAGAGGAGTTCTTCAGACTCAAATTTGTACATCAAGACTATTGATAGTGACATCATCCTTTTGGTTATTTATGTGGATGATTCGATCATCACTGGTAGTTCAACATCTTTGATTTAGGGAATCAAGCAGAATTTATGCCAGTCTTTTGATATGATTGACCTTGGGCTAATGCATTATTGTCTAGGTGTTAAGGTTTGGCAATAGTCTTCTGGTATATTCATCTCTCAATCCAAATATACTAGGGCTTTATTAGACAAATTTTGTATGTAGAAGTCCAAGCCTGCATCTATACCCATGAAGAAAGGTCTCAAGTTATCCGCAAAGTCTGATTTTCCTCCCATTGATAATACTACATACAGGCAACTAGTAGGCAACCTCATCTATCTCTCTGCTACAAGGCTTGATATCAACTTCACAGTTTGCTTCATCTCACTCTTTATGATATCTCCCAAGGCTGATCACTGGATGACACCAAAGTGTGTGCTTGTTATGTGAAGGGCACTTCAGATTATAGATTTTTTTTAACTCTCGAAGTTCTAATTCTAAACTCAGTGGGTTCACAAATTCAAATTGGGAAGCTTTGTTGACAATAAAAAGTCAACTTTTGGATGTGTTCAGTTTGGGATCCGGTTTTGTCACATGGACTGGTAAGAAGCAACAAACAGTTTCTCTCTCCTCTACAGAGGTCAAATACAAAAGGACAGTCAAGGCAAATTATGAAGTTGTTTGGCTTCGTTAGATGTTTAGGATGTGCAGATGTTACCAGCAGGACCGAACACTTTGTTTGTTGATAATGAAGGTGTTAGCAAGTTAGCATGAAATCTAGTCTTCCATGAACCAACCAAGCACGTGGATGTTCACTGTCACTACATACAACAATTGGTTGAAAACAAGACAATAGACTTGCAATATGTTCTTACCACGAATTAGACTGCAAACATTCTCATCAATCCTCCTGGTCTTGATAAGTTTGTCAAATTCAGAGGATAGCTTGGTGTTGTAGATAGATTAACCATTAAGGGAGGGTATTACAATAATAGAGAAACTTCTATTATTAGTTAATGGTTATATGTTTGTAATCTTTGTAAATACTAGAATGTTTCTAATATTTAGTTAGCTGTAGATAACAATTAGTTTTCTTTTAGCTTGAATAGAAACTTTTAATTCTTTACGATCGTTTTGTAAAGAAACATCGTTCCATGCTTTTGTATATATAGACCTCTCAGTCTCTGTTAATAATAGACAAACATTTTACTAATTACTTCGTAATAATTCTTATATATATAGATCATTTATGATCTCTGTTTAATAACACATTCATTCTTTTACCATAATATGATATTAAAGCAAATTCTTGGCTTCTTAAAAAAAATTTAATTTCTTTTCGAAATTATTAGTTCAAAATTTTCGAAGTATTTGCCCTAGTGTGTTCAAAATTTGCATCTTTTTTCCCCTCCAAACCCAACTATGGATTCAACGTCCAAACTATTTTGCAATTTTCCTTTTTGCCAAATCATAGGTCATTAAAATCGTATTTCTTCATCAAGATTGTGCGCATCTTCCTCTTGTGGCAAATGCATCTCTAACTTCTGGTCACATTTTTCTTGCTTCTTATCAACGGTTTAGGCATTTTTTTTGTCTTCTACAACTTTTTTTTATTCACCCACGGTTTATTTTTCTGCCAAACGCGTGATTTTTGTTGCCTTTTTTAGTTTTTTTCTGCTACATTTTTGCTCAAACGCGACGCTTCTCTAACATTTCTCACAACTTCTGCCTTGATCTTCTACATTCTTCAGCTAACACGACCCCCTGCATGGATTAAAATCTGCCGTTTTTTTTCAAATCCGCCCTCTGTTCAAGAACTCTACATTTTTTTTTTCAAGGTTTTTAATCCGACTAGGTTCTTTTGAAAAGTCTCGATTCCCATTTTAGATTAACAAATGTTTTGCATATTCCTGGTGGGTTTTTGCAGATTCAACTGGTTCAGTCTTTGTTTTTTCTAGGTGCATCATTTTCCGTGCCTCAATTTTCGAGTTAATAAAATCAGAATCTAATTTCGGATTGTTTTTGGGTTTTTGAAGATCTCTTTTTGGTGCCCTTTAATTTTTGTTGGACTTGCATCAATGTGCCTTGAAGTTTGTGCCATTTTTGAAATTCACATTTTTTTGCATCGAAGAATGTGTCATGGCATCTCTGACCAATCTTCTCTTGGAAGATCTCTTCATTGATTTTGAAGGTAGATCCAGTCACTATAACTTTGCATGGATTTTTGTATCATCCAAAATATCGGCATGCAACATTATGCAGGCTTATTTTATTTATTTACCTTTCTTTTTTGCCTTATAATGCATTTTGCCCTATTTTTTCTGGCAGGAGACAAAATTTCTGGTCGGGATACTTCAGGGATGGCAGGAGATGGTAGCCAAAAGAACCCTGTGCATTGGCAAGTTTCTGGAGATGTCTCTAGTGCTGGAGATGCACCTCCGTCTCCCAGGCATATCTCAGGGGGCGGGAGACGGATCTCTAGTAACCATTGAGGAAATTGAAGCATCTCTTGAATGTCACTAGGGGAGGGTTTGATATTTTCAATTATCATACCTTTGGATGCATAATTCAACTTTTTTCAATAAAATCTAGATTTTCCAAAGCCTGCAAATTTCCATAAATAAACTTCTCTTGCATTTGTTTTCACCTAACAAATTAACAAGATATTCAATGCCGTAATGATCTACCATTGGGTGTAGCAAATAAGTGATAAGTTCTCGTTTGTTAAGGCATCTTTGGTTATCTAGATATTAACGTCTGACTAGGAAGACTCAGCAACAATTTCATTAGCAATGTAGTCTACAAGTTAAATTCTATCCTTACTAGACAGACATGAAAAATGTTAATTGGAGCACAAAAAATGACGTGTTGCAAATGCCTGTTTAGTTAGTGTCCCTGCACAAGACAAATGAGGGAGGCTGAAAAGAGCTTCAATGACCTGGAAATGTATAAGGAATACCTGCGAGACATTGCCGACTCTGGCCCAAAGCCTGAAGCTACCACTGCAGATACTATTCAGGACTTGGTGACCAAGGGATTGACATGGAACACATTAGCTTCAAAACTGTATTTTTTGTGTAAATCCATTCGACTGATTTTATAACAAGGAATTATCTCACAAATTGCAATATACATTTGTCCAAAGATGTGATCTTATTCACCTGTTTGCACAAATCGATCATCCATATTTATTAGCATATCTTTTCTAGAACTGTTTCCTGACTAAGCAGAGAACTTTTCTGAAAATTGAGTTCAGTTTTAAACTCATTTGTTTTGAATAGTTCTGGTTGATTGATACTGTTTCACATTGACCATAGATTATCACAACTAGAGTCAACTTTTACCAGAAAGTATGATAAAAGACCTCAACTATAAAGTTCACTTCTTAATAATTTCAAATTGCTCTAGAATAGAGATTAAAAACTGCAGTTCAGGGTGAGGATCATTTAGGCTTCTCCAACCTTTGTAACCCACATTTCAATCCTACCCCCACCCATCCTTCCCTCAGGGGTATTAAAATAAAATGCTAAAATAGCAAAAGTCTGGCTTATAGTTATTTAAATTTTTGATTTGGGAGGCTGACCTAAAAATCGTTTTGTTTTGTTTCATTGGGTGTGAAGCTTTGATATTCTCTTTTCTTATCTGGCTTGTTGTAAATGTGCTATCATTTTGCCTGAATGAAATGCAGTTACTATCTTGAAGTGGTGGTTATTAAGAAAATAGTTCTTTACTTTTTCTAGCTACCATTGTCATTTTCCACTTCTTTGAAACTAAGAAAGAAAACCATTAGAGCAAAGTAAAGAAATTCGAGTCAAGAAACTTTTAAAAAGACCTTTCATAATTTTATCTATTTCTGCAGGTGCAAGGGTGATTATCAGTGACACTCAGGGAAGGGCCCAATTAAATCTAAACAAGCAAAGCCATTCAGGTGTTATTAAAGGTGATTTGCCTGATCAAGTAGAATTAGAAAAGTTGTTGCAGGGATATCCTATACAGCTTGTCAGCTTTAGAGATGAGCCCAACATCTATCTTGCTGTTCTGAAGATATCGTAGGATCAAAATTCTAGAGCATGGCTTGATATACTCGTATCTGGTGGGATGATATTTTTGTCTCAAGAATGGAGAGGCTTTAGGACTTGTGTTATTGAAGAGAACCAAATTTTCAATTGAATAATAGGCTTTGAACAAATGTTGTGCTTGATCCATCTGTATTTTTATTTGAGCCTCTAATCTGCAACAAGAAACATGAAGCAGATAAGGATTGTTGTTTTATCCATGTATTTAAAAATACTTTCAAGACTTGGAAAGGCAATTGGAAAGATGGATGTATGTACACACATGGATAAAATATTCTGCATAAAATTTTGTAAGAATTTTAATATCACTCTGATATCATGTAAGAATTTGCCTGAAGCAAAGTATGAAAATGTCAAAATCTTAAAGCTCAAATAAATTTGGACTACCCTCTAAAGGTGTCTAGAGCACAGGCATTTAAAATGGCGAGTGTGGAGAACACATCTAACAGCAAGATATTTCCTAGCAGAAATATTGTCGAGGAAAATTTGGAGAACAGTTATTTATAAATTTGTAATGTCTCTTTTCCAAAAAAGTATTCAAGACAAATGAAAACATTCATAATAAAATATTATAAAAACATAATGTAAAAGGAAAGGAAATGTAATTCCCCCTGCTAGAAACTAACTTAATTTACTCCACCATTCCCAATTAAAGTTTGGATTGAAATTCTCTATATTCAATGAGGTACTTATTTTATATCTTCTATATTATTCCATCTGAATATGTCTTTCCCAGTCTTAAATTTCTAATGTATTCTTTCATAGAATCAACCAAATATATTATAAGATCTATATCTCTTACTATTCTTTCTCAATTTATTCCATCCCCTTTCTATATCATTCTAAGCAAACCGTCCTTGGATATCTATTCTCTCTATTCGATACCTCCATCCGTTATGTCGGGCTATTATCCTGTACATGAGTTTTGGCCCCTATTATTCCAATGGCACTTATGATGATTCATATTTATATATTTACTAAGGTATTAATATCGGTCTCCTATTCCCCCACTATGATCTGAATTTCTGCAAACATATTTATCCTTATTGTTATTGACGGAAGTGTCTACTAAGTCATCCATCATATGTATTTCCTCTATTAATTGTGTTCCCCTGAATGAATGCAGCCTATCCAATGCCTCGCCAACTATTGCCTCCGTTGGCTGTAAATTAATCAGTTGCCTGATGATCTCCTTATCGTTTGTTGGATTATTTAATCGCTGATAGCAATATTAAAGCGCTGAAGCTTAATAAGATCTGATTGGATTGAACTATGTCGATTAGGTCTTATGAGTTATCCAATAATGAATTTCTGTTAGACTGGCGACATATTCAAATGTTCGGCTGTGTAAAAATATTTACTTACTTCTTCTGGACAAAAGACTCCAACCTCCTGTATTCCCTAATCCGTTCATTCCCTTTGTTTATACATCTCGTGGGATAGTGCCACTAGAAAGTCACGTCTCTTTGTTAAGGGTTGATATTTGTCTTTTTAAATCAATATTAGGCTTTATCTATTTATTTATTATTATTTCAATCTTTGTGTGTATATATTAAATTATATCATATTTGTGTACTTATTATTTATATTTTTATATTTGTTATTTATTAAATTATATATGTATATAGATAAAGTTTAAATTGACTTTTATCAAATCAGTTATATTTATTTATTCATATGATAATATTATATATATTTATAAGAGCAGCTGCAAAAGTATAGGGCAAAGGGATACTCGACATGGGTTATGCCAAGCATTAGCCCACGAGATAGAGCCTTCTCAACAATCATTATCTATGAGTCAATGCATTCCAAAGCTTCGTTTCCCCATTGACAAGCTTGATCAAGCATTGCGATTCACCGTTAATAGCTTGAACCTGAGACACCACTTGCAAATTGTCCCAGGTCTTTGTCAGTAGAACCAGCGCATTAGATTTATCACCTCACAGAAGCAATCGAAGTAAGGAGCTCACCCTCCCGAATTGGCGGCCCAATCATGACATGTCCCGCAAGCCAATAACAGTGTGCAAGACTAAAAAATGGTGAGGAAAAACCTTGACAAACACAACAAACAAAAGCAAGTTAAAGTTTTGGAAAGTTCCTAGGCAAACAAGAGCTTTGTGGTCGCCTCTCCACAAGCTGTCATGATTTTGTCCAGACTTCTCTATTCTCTATCCAGACTACAAATTTTGAAAACATCGAATGGTGATTGTAGATATTAGAATATCAAAAGAATTATCACTGAAGATCAAATCTCTGAGATCGGTATTATTCAGAGGAAGAAGGAACAAAACAAATAACAATACAGAAAAAAGCATTGCATTAAACAGGTAGAAATAATAGCGATCTGAAGAAGAATAATAACATTGATCAAATCGACAATAGCGATTTGAAAAAGAATAATAACATTGATCAAATCGACTTGTTGCAATCAGGGAATAATGAAAGACACTAGGAATAATACGAAGCTGATTACAAATAATTGTACCAACATGTTGAAGATGGCTCGCAACTATACTAAGCAGACTATAGTGAACTTGACGAATACTCATTTGCACATTGAAAAAGCCAGAAACTGCTATTATTTTAAAAATGAAATATGCATTACTTCTCTCAAATTCTTTTGATGCCCGAAACCCTATCACACAGGAAGCTAGGGTAACCTTTCCACATAAATATGAAGGGGGTCAATGCTCGAATCTCCCTCGGGGTGATGGGAAGAAAGATGAAATTGTAGGAGGAAAGTAAAGTCCACCAATAACTGAGAGGGGGGTGAGGTTGAATCAGTTATCCAAACATTAATCAATCTTGTTAACCTTTAAGCATATGAACAATATAACTAGTAACCATAATAAGATACTCATACATAATAACACCAGATATGTTAACTAGGGAAACCCTTGATCAAAAGTGAAAACCTCGATGGGGATGGTACCCACAAAATGATGTACTAATATAAATATTTCTTGTGAGATGATGGACTTTGTTAGGAGCCAATGAAATACATTTAGTACTTATTAGTCCTTGTTAGGAGACTTTGATTACCTTTTAGGAGATTCCAACCCTGTTAGGAGTTGTGCCAATCCTGTTAGGAGTTGTAGAAAGCAGATGGACTCACTGTTCAAACAGCTTAAGGGGAAAGACCATTGAACTCACTATCCAACTGATCTCTGTATTATTCCTTGTAGAATAATAGAAATGAACTTTATTTGTACTTCCTCTTTCTCTATCCTGTCAATTGGACCTCTCTTCTCCTGATCTTGATACCAGATCACTAACTTCGCATCCAATAGTCCATTGGACCGCTCACTAGCATTTACCAAATACCTCTCATCACTTCTCAAATTCATACTTCACTAAAAGGAAAATATCTTTCGTTTATATCACAATCTCAAAATAATTCCTTGAGTCGGCCTTGAGGCTTTCCCAATTAATTATAATGGGATCACATTAAGATATTACAATTACTTTACATCTTTTCACACTTACAAATCACTGTCATTTCATAGTCTTTACAACTTCTCACACATTTGATGTTAGACCTTGCACACACGCTGATGTCATAATCAGGTTGTCTACTGTCACTGTCTAATTGCGCGTATCACAATTCTATCTCTTTTAGGAGATACAATCCAAACATCATAAACTGCTTCTCAAGTGCTCTGTCTATAAGCTGTCCTCTATAAATCAAACATATCTTTTGCATGTCTTAGACTTTCTTCATGCGCACTTAACCACGTCATCAGAACATAGTGTAGAACACGTCCTTAATTGCGATTGACATGATCATCAATACTCCGTCCGTACGACCTTGTTATCTATCTGCTACATTGCCAGTCTTCACAGAAATACTGCTATGTTGACATCAATGACAAACATAGTCATGAATGCAACATGTCAATTATGCTAACAATCTCCCCAATGCTTAGGATACTCCTCCAAAGGAATACCATCAAGATTCATGCTAACAATCACCCCCTTTGGCATTTATGGCAACATAGATGAAAAAAATCTAAGTTCCAAGAATACCAAACCAAACTTTGTTGTTGTTGCTGCTGTTTTCTTCTTTTCAAATCCTCTCAATCAATCAAATTTGACATCCTTTGAAACATTGCTATGTTTGCATCTCTTTCTTAGGAGCAACATTAGTTGCTCACACTTTGATTCTCAGGAACAATTCTCATTCTTCCATGGATGAAGATCAATTGTTTACAACTTCCCCCATTCAATGTTTCTCCCCATTGACATATGTTGGTTAACAATTTGCCTTCCTTGGATTTTGGCTTATACTTTAACTCTTAAAGTGCCCAATGTGGTGAAAGACAAAGTTGTTAGCAACAAAATGGGTCAATGTAGGTGTTCAACAAGGACCTCTAGATTGAAAGTTACAACTCCCTTGTGTGCAAAGATTTGCAATGAATATTGTTTTGGTAGATCAACAAGTTTCAGGGGCATGCTCTTAACCAGAGAGCAGAAGAAGTATAACTAGATTGCCCAACACTTCAAGCACTCTGGGCGGATTTCAAAAGATGACTCACTACTTCAACAACTATGAATGCTTATGAGTCACTTTTAAGCTCTTCTAACATCTATTATGCAATCTATTCTATAAATTGAAAGCAAGACATAAAAATGCAAGACTACTTACTGATGCATACTGCATAAGTAGAGAAAGTGTGATTAACTAAACAATACCCATATTGCCCAATTTACTAAGATTCCACAAGAACCGTTTGCCTCCCACTTATCATCTTATATTAAACAAGTGTCAAACTTCTCATATAGTTACAAAAATGTACATGAAACTAGCTTGCATAGGATAGAGGAAATGAGGAAATATTGTGAGTGATGGTAATATGCCATATAACCACTAAAGGAAAGCAATAAAACCCAATTTATTTTCAATCCCACAACTTTCATTAACATCACATTTCATTCCAAAGATCATGCAAGAGCTAAAACTAAAATAACATGAACGACATAATCAAAATGTAGATGCAGAGTCTCACAATGTAGTCCCAACTACAGGGGTTTGCCCACATATTAATTTGCAAATCTTATTTACTTCTCAAAAAGTTACATTTATGAGCCCTTTAGAACTGGCCAGTTACATTTCATGATTACCACACAGAGCATCTTTGAACATATGTATTCTAAAAATAGGATTGACTGATCAACAATCCATTACAAAGCCTCAACTTAGCTATGAGCAGAATGACAAATATGGCTACAATATCAGAAAGTATGAGAAAGAGGAGGGGGTGGGGGGTTGACACTTTTCACATCTTACAGTGAGAATGTAACACTTTTGATAGAGCATCAATTTTTCTTTGGAGTTACAAATTTAGCTCTATAGGCCTTCATTGCATCAGTTACATTCTTCAGCTCCAGGACACTTGGAATGAGCATATTGTGAACTCTGATCATCCAACAATCATGCATTTCTGTCAAATCTTCAACTCTGGAGATCCTTGATTGGAGCTTCTCCACTACACACTTTAGAACATAATCCATTGCTGTGAGTTCCATAATCTTTGACACTTGGAAGTTTGTTGGGTCAGTAGCTTCTTCAATGAATGCTAGAAACTTAGATTTCATTCGTTCAATATCTACTAGCTGGCCATTATTGGTGATATGATTCAGTGTGCAAAATCTTTAAGTATTCAAATATCTTATCCATTACTTTCTTCACTAAATCATAGACACATTTTAGTTCATGCTCAAACTTCTCTAAGCTCTCAATTTTGAATTCCAATGATTGCTTCCAATTAAGCAATGGTTCTTGGCCCGACTTAAGTATTCCATGGGTCATAACAACATTTGTCTTCATGGAAATCACCTCTTGTAACATGGCCGATTGCTTAGTTAGGCTTTCTGATACTTTCTTTGTTGAGGTCTGGTAATTTGACACTACTTCTCTCAATCTATCTATGTCTAGCAACAAATTCCCAAGGTTCTCAATGAGAGGGGGACCTTGAACCTTTAATTCATCTATCCAGGCATGACCAACTTGACCAAATTGCCTCTTTTGTTGTAGCTTAAGCAATAAATTCTTGTTCTCCTTTGTACTTGGGTCAAATGTACTTGTAGATGTGTTTCCAAGTGCAACTCTGATGTAATCCATTAATTCTCCATTTGAGGCTCTGAGTACCTCCTTCTCTGACCTTAACTCCTCCAAGTTGTCTTCAATCTTTACATTTGTTGATTTCCAGATGTTGACTATGGAATCATGCACTGGAATGCCCATGTCAACCATTCTGATATGAAAACCATTAGGAGTTAACTCATGAAAATTTCCCTCCTTTTGAGGTTCTGTAGTCTCCACTAGCATATAACCAGTAGAAGAATCTGTTGCCAATGCTGCTATAGTCTTTTACTTCTTTGCCTTCTTTGATATTGGCTGAGATTGAGTTGCTTGTACAATCAGGTCTTTAGATGGAGCACCTTCCTCACATCTCCTCTACTTTGTATCAATGGTCTCTTCCAAACAAGACTGAGTTGAAAGGACATTGAGTGTAGATTCTAGGGTTGTTGGATCAAAGAGCTTCCTTGCAACTGGGGGTGTGACCTTGCTCTAGCTAGCAAATGGAAAGGCAGTTGCTTTAGTAATAGAGAGAGCTAGAGTATCACCTTGCTAAGATGCTTCCTACTCTTGACCATCTAGAGGGTTATTGTCACCATCAAGGTTGATGACTAGCATAGGGGAAGAGTCCTTGATTACTGATTTCCCCGTCTCCTTTTCTTTATCTTTCTTTGCCTCCTTTTCTCCAACTTTTTCGGTATCTAGTAGAGAGCCTCCTCCACAAGTTGGAGGGACTTTTATATTCTTCTTAAGAGGTTGGTCTCCCCCTCCACCAACAGATTGTGTTGGTCCAGGTGATGTTGATGTAGCAATAATAGTGGAAGTAGCAGCTGATGATTGAGATGTTCCAGATGCTACTCCACTAGTAGAACTTGTGGCTTTAGTTCTCTTTCTTCTCGCTCTAATCCACTCTAATCCTTTTGATGATACCACTCATGAGGACCTCCATTGAATTAATAACAACACCATCAGGCATAATTGACAGTATAGGAGTGTCCTTGATTTGCTCATAGTTGAGGGCCTCATATAAGAGCCATCATCTACAAGATCACTAACATCAACAGTGTCATTATACAACTTTATCTCATCAAGTGTCAACCTAGACCTATATCTCTCTTTGGTTTGGTACTCATTATGACATCCAACCCAATAATCTTCAATATCTAGAACATGCTCGTAAGCATAGCCAAACTTTAGATGATCTTTGACAAAGCTAACAAGATCATACTAGGGTCTTAAAACTTCATAATAAATCAACTTAATTATGTTTTTAAAAGCTTTGACCAAATTTCGAGCATCGGATCTTGAGGCACAAGAATAAGGTCCTACCACAATTGGAAGTGGAATCTCGGCTATCTTTTTCACATTAGAATATAAGGTATTCACTTCTAATATTTGTCTACATAACTCAACAAGAACTACCTTATCTTCAGGATATTTGGGAAGTCTCTTCAGGAAACCATCGAATGCACCAATCCTCAGGTAGGAGAAAGATGGAAACTGGATGAAACAACATCTGAATTGGCTGATTGCTAACATGGCTTCTAGTGAAAACCTCCCCTCAAGGCACCCTTGCAATTCCCGACATAGCCTCACTATAAAGGCATCATTAACCCTTATGTATTCTTTAAAGCTCCTTTGCAATTGCAGGTGAGGATAGAATTCATATTTTCCTTTTCCAACAATTTGATAGAGTTCATTATCCCCCAAATAAACAAGCCCAAAATCCCCTTGGACATAATCAATAAAATACCTCTATATGGTGTAGCATGAAATGAAGCCCCATAATCTAAAACTTAAGAATCATCAACACTTTCTAAAGAAAGAAGCAAAACATCCTCTTCGGATTTGTTACTTACCACATTTGCCTCCTTGTTTCCATTTTGTTTGTCTCCTTCATTGCTCTTTCGAGTCCAACAATGTTTCTTCTTAGGCCTTGGCCTCCCACAATACTAACAATCTATCAGTCATCTGGATTGAGACCTCTTTCCCTTTGACTTTCCTCTTGATTTTCCACAATTTCTAGAATTATTTCCTCTCTTGTTTGTTTTGCCTCTGCTTTGTGCATTCAAAGCACTTCTCAATGTAGATCCACTTGAGGTTTTTCTATGAGTTTCCTCACTCAGAATAACACCAATCACATCATCAAATTTTAGGGTATTAGATTTAAAAACGAAATTACTCACAACCATTACCAAGTCATTCCATCTTTTAGGCAAAGAACACAAAATCACGAGAGCCTTAATTTCTTCATCAAAGTTGACATTCACAGAAGATAACTAACTAGTAACAATACTAAACTCATTTAAATGATTTGCAAAAGACCCACCTTCTGTCATCTTCATAATAAATAAATGCTTAATGAGAAATACCTTGTTTGAAGCAGAGGGCTTTTCCTATGATTTCTCTAGGGTTTGCATCAAATCTTCCATCGTCTTCTCTTTTGTAATGTTAAATGTCATTGATGGTGCCAAGCATAATCAAATACTTCCAAGTGCCTTTCTGTTCTAAATCTCCCAGTCCTCATCTGTCATAGGTCCTTGTTTCTTGGTTTTTCCTTCCAACAACTTCCATAAATCCTTCTAATAAAGATAGTCCTCTATTTGCATTTTTCACAACTAAAAGTTCTGCCCATTAAACTTCTCAATCTTCAGCTTACCCTCGTTTGCTATCATTCCCACTAAACTGTGGGACCTTCCTACAGAGGATAGCTAAAAAAAAAAATAACGACGACAGTCTGGCTAAGAAAATAAAAATGACAAGTATGGTTCTGATACCACTTGTTAGGATGAACCATGGACATAAATAACAATTACATGCAAATATAACCAATATTAGAAAATAATAAAGCCCTCAAATGAGAACACCAGACAAAGATTTAACGTGGTTCACCCAATCCCTAGGCTGTGTCCACCAACAAGTCCAATATTATTATTTTTTAGTGATTACAATCCGCAATCCCTTACAACTCAATACCGGTACAAGAAGCTACAATATCACCATACATAATGAAATCCCTAACCCTGAGCCATTTTATGGAAGCTTTTTACTTACAAAATTACGACTAGAATAAGTCACCCAATAGAAAAATAGTAGTCAACGCCTTTTACAATATAAGGTCATTTTTGGCTTCAGGGGTAGCGCCCCCTAAAACCCCCATAGGGGCGTTTCCCCTTGACCCACCATGTATTGCGATAGGGAGCACACCTAGGGTGTTGCCCCAGGACCTCGCAGTGGCGCTTCCCCTTGACCTTATGTTGGGGGCGCTGCCCCCAAACCTCCGTATAAATAATTTGGGGGGAAATCATGCCGAATAAACCTCTGAGTCTGATTGTGCTCCACATCACAACACTTTTTCTGTTTCCCCATTCACTTTCTTATAATTGCCTTCAATAATTATGGCTCTCTTCTTATACTTGAGATAAGGTTCCAAACCTTTCAATAGACTGACCATGTGTGATCTTTGTCAATTTGACACAATTTGAGAAGATTTAGTCTGATGTTTCTATCTTCTTCAACAACTCTCTTCCTTCTGTTTATCAATATCTCATAGAGATCCTTAGG
Organism: Cupressus sempervirens; assembly: GCA_028749045.1. Taxonomy (NCBI): domain Eukaryota; kingdom Viridiplantae; phylum Streptophyta; class Pinopsida; order Cupressales; family Cupressaceae; genus Cupressus; species Cupressus sempervirens. Next base: position 10,342,787 of record CM053785.1, on the reverse strand, counting down.
AATATTATCCTTTACATCTTCAAACTTCTTATTAGACAAAAGAATATGTCTAATCACAACATTTTCTAACTGTAATCGATCTATACCATTGTACAAATGATAATACTTGTTTAACTGGACAAAACTTCCATAATTTATTATTGCATAGTTTACCTTGTCAATTTTAGGCTTCCAAGCCTTCCTTTATGACTGCACACTTTCAGGTTCCGTCTCTGAGGTCTCTTGAGGTTTTATGTGACTTCACATTTTCTTTCTTGGTACAGTTGGAGTGATTTCTTTATTTTGCTTGCCTAGACCTGAGGCCATAGCCTTCATACTCTTCTTCCTTGGGGAGTCAAGTGATTCTTGTTTCACCTCTACAAGTCTTACTGACTTCCTCTTAACCTCAACAATTTCTACCTCTTCAGACTCCTTAGAGAGTGGAATAATAGGAGTGATAGGTACCTCTTGTTGTGAAACTGCTGCATAGAGGGCAATAGGGGCTAAAATAGGAGGTGCAACCACTATCACAATATCTATTGGTCAAGTTGATGTCAAGGGTGGAACATGCATAATTCCTTATAGACCTATTTGTTGCATACCTGTGAGAGTTTGTCTTACTACGTTTGCCTCCTCAGTTGTCATCCCAGCTTGTTGAAGTGTCTTCTTCATCACTGCCTCTACCTTCTTCTTTGCAGGTTTAACTAGTTGGGTTTGACTTGTTGATTGCATTAGCTCCTCATAGGTTCCAAACCTATCAAACTCTTCATCTCTATCTTCCTCAAGGATAACTTGTGCATATCCTTCTATCTCCTCTTCTATCAATTCATAGCATAGGGGTCCAACATATATAATTCTAGGTTCAACTTCTTCTATGTAAGTGAAGTCAGTTTCAACCGTGAAGCAAATATCTTCTCTATGCTTATTTTCTATAGAGGGTGGCACTCTAAATCTTTCCTTCATCTCAGTTTGATAAGTTTTCACTATCAGATTTGTGTTGTCATTCACTTTCTCAATAGGATGTCTGTTATATATCCTTGAAATATTTTCCATGGTACATGACTCATTTCTCATCAAAGTTGATGTCTACATAAAAGGAAATCTTTTGCTGAAATGGAAAAACATGTATGTAATCAAGGATTGGAATCTGAACTGATGGTTCTTGACTTTCTTAATCCTCTCTAGGTTTTTAGTCAGTTGTGTCCTCATAATCTCACACAAGTTTCTTGTCAATACAAATCCTATAAGCTTCCTGTATAAAACCAACTGCCATGTCATCTTCTTTGGAACTATAACACATTCTTGTAGACATGATTCCGCTCAAGAACCTAACATCATATTGTTTGATTTTACTTATGACCATTCCTCTACCATTGTAGACTAACTTGGTGTTGTCAATTACTAGTTTCTTGACATTTTTTTGATTTATAGGTATGCTTCCTTCATTACATAGTCCTATCACTTCATGGATCAAATTTTCAAAAATTTCCACTACATTATCATCTAGCTAGAACTTTCCATCATGAATTCTACTTAGGATTATCTGTGTCCATTCCTCATTGTCAAATTCATAGTAAAATAGAAACTTGATTAGGTAATTATCCATTAAACATTCAAACTCTTATTTATAGCTCATGTCCTAGTTATAAATGTTGTCAAATTCCTTAGATATGTGCTCTTCTCCAACATTCTCAAACTTACTCCTTAGGTAATTGTTAACATCTTCCAAATGAAGAATGTTTTCAGGCATTCTTGACAACACATAGCTAGGGTTATCACTCATATCTCTAACTTGATTAACTTAAGTTTAGGTCTTGCTATGTCTTCCACATTATGAATCAATGATCTATCCATTCTTGCAACTGAGTTCTTTTCACAAATCAAAGTTTAGAAATGAAATACCTTGTTAAAAGGTGTAACTAGGGTTATCTAAAAGTTGCACTTGTAAACACTTCAAATCTCCTTCAACTCGTTGTCAAATCTCGCTTGAAAGCTTCTTAATTCTTCACATGATTGAATGATACCCACAATCATGCTCAAACAAATTATATCTTTCTGTAACGATCTCCATGGTAATTGTGCAACTACTCAATCTGTAAAAATTGCTCTCTATTAACCAGTTAACTTGTTTACATTCGTATAATTGTGTATGATCTCCAAATGGCTTGCAGTCTTATCCAAAGCTTCCATGTGACCAACTTACCCTTCTGTTAACTTCACAACTTCTGACTCGACCTCTAACTTTAGTTCCATCTTTCTGATGCTTTAACTTTGATAGAAAAGTGTTTAATTCAAGTGAGATGAATTACACACTAGCCGATTTCATTCTCTCTCTAGGTGCATCAAAAAATTGTTCTTCTAAAACCACATGTGAACTTAATGGATCATTTTCCTTCACAAACAATTCCTTAAATTCTTCATGTTATTTAAGTGCCTCCTTCTGACTGTTATTGCTACTGTTATCACTTCCTTTATCATTTCTATTATTGTTACTTCTGTAGTTTGGATTCTTGTTGAAAGCCCTTCTATCCATAATGCAAAATCTTGCTTTGTCCAAAGTTATTGCACAACTGACATAATAGTGCATTCTTTACCTGATTAGGTCTATTCTGATTATCTGGTGCTCTACAATTCCTTGCAATGTGTCCAAAGTTGTTGCACTTGTAACATATAATTTGGTTCCTTGCTCCATTAGGTGTTTCTCCATCATTAGATGTTCTTTCACTGGATTTTTTTCTTTCATTACTGCCTATAGTGTTAGTACCTCTAAACATTCTACTATTGCCATTATTACTATCAAACTTAGGTTTCTTACAATCAAGAGCTTTATGTCCAAAGTCGTGACAATTACAACAATACAAATTAGTACTAGGTTTGAAAGATTTACCTGCACAATCTCTCTTCATATGACCAACTTCATTGCATATAAAACATCTACCTCTAAATTTATGTCTTACTTCCTTAGGTGGTTCAACTTGCTCCATTTGTTTTGATTTATCACATTCCTCAGGTTTATTTACTTGCTCAACTTCTTTAGGTACTTCTATAGACTTGCTTGGTTCAATCCTATTCTAATCGTTCTCCTTAGATTCATGGGTTTCAACAATTGGATCTGGGTCCTTCCTAACTTCAATTTTCTTTACTGATTTTTATCCAATAAAATATGCAAGACTTGTCTTATTATAAGAAGATATCTGATAGAATAGTTGTTCAATAATTTTCTCACTACTAGAATACAACTTCTCTAATTGTTGTTTAGCCTAGGTCAACTCTCCTTTCACAATGATATTGTACTTTTCTAATTCTGCATGTTCTATTTTGATAGAGTCTACTTCAGATGTCACTTGAGTTAGATGGGATCATAGATCTGCATTCTTAGATTTCAGATCTGAATTAAACTTGCTATCATCTTTCTTTAGACTCAATTTTAATTCAACATTCTCTAACTCATGTTTAAAAATTTCATTTTATTTCTTAAGGGTTGCTACTTCATCACTATCACTAGTTTGTTCTCTAGGATCTTTTCTAGATTTGAGATGATCAATCTTATCTTTCAGTTTCACAATGTAATCTTTTGCATCTTTATACCTTTCTTTTAGGTTGTCTCTTTCTTCTGTAAGAAGATCAATTTGCTCAAGGGATTCTTCAAGATTCCTCTTTATCTGTACCATATCCATAGGGATCTTACTCAAGTTGTTAAGCCTCTTCTGAGTAACTGTGCTCTGATACCAAATGTTAGAAATAGATAATATCGAGAGGGGACGAGAGTGAATCAGTATTCTACAAACTTTTTCTCACAACTGAATATTGTTTATTACTTATGACATGCATATGAAAGTAAACCAACAATGTTGAATAGTAAATAAATCTATACACAAAGAGAACCCATAACACCATATTTTGTTAACTAGGGAAACCCTACCCAAGGGAAAACCTCAGTGAGGATGGTACCCACAAAATGATCCGCTAAACAAAAGAATCTTGTTAAGGATATTGACCCTATTAGGAGTATATGAATTACATATAGTGTCTCAGTCCTTCTTAAAGGATTGGACCTTGTTAAAAGCCTCAACCCTGTTAGGAATTATTAGTACAATTTTTGAATATATGCAATATGAGCCCATTGCCCAAAGAAGAAATTATACAATGTAGTTCCTTTATACAAAATACAGATAAATACAAAAACCTCTTACTGCTATACTTTGCATTCCTTCTGATTATTAATCTAACTTCACATCATATAAGGTTGGCATATCATACATATAGTCCTTGCATAAGACTGCATATCACTTTCATGTCATTAACACATCCACACAACTTGACAAGTTATGATTCCTTACTTATACCTTTGCTTTTACAAAAATATTGTCTAGTCAGCCTTGATGCTCCCACATGCTTGACAAAACACAAAATTAACACTTTTCCTCATAGGGTTAACATCCAAGATGTCATCCTTAATTAGTTAAGTAATTATTTCATAAAAATAATAATTCCTTAATCATTTATCCTCTATTTCTACTGCTCTTTTTTCTAGCTCTGATCATTTCCCTTATTGGTGTTTGACCTATAACTTGTTTTGTACTGATCTACACACTAAGATACATCATTAGGACACTCTGTTCTACATGTCCTTAATTGTGCACATGCCAATTTTCATTGTAGACTGCGTAATATCAAAAATTAACTCTGTATTGATATTAAAACTATCTAACACTTCAACAATTCTTTGTCTATGAACATAGGATCTTTAGCTGTACAATCTATCATCTCTTCAGAGATATATGTTTTCATAAATGACAACCCTTAGTCTAAAATAGTTAGCCATATTGCTAACATCCTCACCATCCCCTGTACATAGCACCAACATATCCTCACCATCCCCTATACATAGCCCCAAAATATCCTCACCATCTAGTATAAGTAGCTCCTATACAATGTCATCCTTGTAAATATATCAAGAAATTTCATTGTACATACCATCCTCGATCAATCATCACCATTCGTCAATTGTCAATCATCCATTGTTAGTCCTTCGTCATTAGCTCATCGGTCTTTAGCTAATTCCATTATTCATAGCCCAATCTCATATCTTCTCACATTAGATCAAGTCCTCTATCTCTTACTACTTTGTGCTTGAAAAAATTTGTATGTAAGATCCAGTGTCACTAAAGTGTTATCCTTAGAATTTATAGTTACTATTCAATCTAGGAGCTAGGTGCTACTGACAAGTCCTTGCACGATGCATCTTTCCTCTCATCACACTTGGGTCTGTTAGTATCGACTCCTACCGATCTCTTTGGCATACATTTACTCTTCGTTGATTTACTCTTTCTTGTGATGTTGGATTCAATTTTGGTTCTTCATTATTTTTTTTGAGAAATTTGTTATCCCCCCTCAAGGTCACCATGATCATTCATATCATGATGTGCTATGAATGGGGCAGTTAGAGAAAAGAGTATTGATCAGTCTTTCATCAGTCCTATCATACATAGCCCGGTCTCATGTTAGTTCATGTTAGATCAAGTTCTTTAGTTCTCACTGCTCCATGCTTCAAAGAGTCCTTATGCACAATCCTCAATCACTAAAGTGTTGCCCTTATAATTGCTAGTTGCTTTCGAGTCTAGGTTCTAGGTGCTATTGATAAGTCCTTGCAAGATACATCTTTCCTCTCGTTAGACTTGGGTCCATCAGTATCAATTCCTACCGATCTCTCTTGCACACAATTTTTTTTGTCAATTTACTCTTCATTTTGATGTTGGATTTAAATTTTGGTTCTTGATTATCTTTTCTAAGCAATTTGGTTATCCCCTCCTCAAGGCCGCCATGATCATTCATAGCATGGTGAGCTACAAATGGGGCAATTAGCGAGTAAGGTCTTGATATGTCTTTCATTTTTTTCTTTTCTCCCTGTGAGTCAGTCCGATATAACACTTGCATATCCAAACATATGATCATTTATGATTATATGGTGAACTTAGGAAATATCACTTGTTTGTGGGTTACCCAGTGTTGTTTTTGTAGAATTTGATGAAAGCCAACTTCACAGCTCACCAAGATCACCTGCATGTAAATAACCTACTGAAGAGAAACCAAAGAAGGAAAGGTAGGGCTTGGAGAATCTCAACGGAGTGAGAGAAAATATATTCCAATAATGAAAAATGAATTTCTATACAATATGATATTACATTAGGAGACCCTATATATAAAGGCATCTAGGAAGCTTCTAGAACACGTAAACTTTTGTGTTGTCAACAAGTCAACATGTAAAGGTATGCTAACTCCTAGGTGACAAATGCATTTAACCTAAGTAAGCTTAAGTAAAGCATAAATAATAATAATTTACTCTAACACCCCCCCTTAAGTGCAACTTAGGGGAATGCACTTAAGCTCACAAAAGCAAAGATGAAATGCATAATGGGTCTTGGCAACAAGGCCATATTAGGTACCCGTGTACAAATGCAAAGAAATGTAGTGCAATCTCTATAAACTAGAGATAAAGGAGAAAACCCAGTGGGAAAAACCCCTCTTCAAAAGGAGATAGCAGAAAACCTAGTGAAGGACTGAAGAAGCCTCCAACTAGAGGAATGCCTCAGAAAATAGGAACAAGATAAGATCATAAAGAATATCACTGAAGCATGAAGATGCTGCAAATTTTGTCAAAATGAAACTGCTGATATGAAGAATCCTCCTCTGAAATAGAAGGCTACGAAGAAGAAGATTGTCTATATGGTAGATGATTCATCTCACCAAAATGCATAGGTAGCCAGCTACTACAACTGCCTAGTATATCGGATCAAATAATGAATACATAGCTCACTTCATCGAACTATGAAACTAAGGAAGCATTAGAAACAACAGAAGAATCCCCCCTTAATGCAGATAGGGTGAGGTGATAGACAACTAAGAAAGTGGGCCAAAGGACCTTTGCAGAAAGAACTGAGAACAACGAGAGTGAGGAAGAGGTACAAACACCTATAAAGGCACATGTCACCGACACATCATGGGGCTAATTTCATGAAAGGGACACTCACTTGATAAAGGAAGAGGGCACAAAAATGACAATAACTAAACCCCCCATGGCACTTTATAATATAGTGCGAGTACAACTAACTCAAAATAACGTTCAGGATCTTGAAATGCAAGAGTGGCACTTTATCTCAATGCATTTGCATAAAGATGCTTACAAATGATGTCAACAATGATCAGAAAGGGAAAAAAGCTGATACAATAGATAGTGCAGACCAAAAGAAAAGATCCCATGCCATGAAAACGATCCTCAAACCTGGAACACCCAAGATATCCACCATAGAGGAAAAAAGAAAAAAAAATGATAGAAAGAGAATGGGATAGAATCTAAAGGAAATGACAACATTTTTGAAAAGATGACAAAACCAGCTATCCAAAAATGTAACGTTTTCAAAAAACGGAAATGGGACACACAGGATATGCTTGTTGGAGTGAAAAATTGAACATCCAACTTTGACTACAAAAACAAGCAACAAAATTGCATCAAAACCAAAAAATACATGACCAATGTTTTTGTCTCAAAACCAGCTTTTTGGCGCTTCTTTCAGATTGGAAAAAGACCTCTGTATGCTCAAGTTATGTCCAAAAAATCATGAGTAGGTCAAAAAGGACTTGAAGGGGATGCAGGAGTGCTGATGTCATGTTGATGTCAGTATTTTATGGCCCTAAAATTGACAGCTTGGAGGCTGCCGAGGCAAAAAAAGACTGCCACGTGGCATCCATGTGGTAGTATGGTGATGTGGCACAACCATGTGGTAGGTGTCGACGTGGCACCAGCACCAAATGGCATGCGTAACACTCACCATGTGTGCAGGGTGGTTGGTGGCCACAGGGGTGGCTGAAAGGTGGCCGCAGGGGCGGTGCTGTTGAGGAGGATGGTAGGTCGGCCGGGCGGCAGCGGTCATGGAGTGACAACAGGGTTCCAGCTGCACTGCTCGCAGTGGCGATGCCCGAGCTGAGCGCCGAAGGTGCGATGGTTCGCTAGGGTGGTGTCGCGGTGGCCGCTCAGTGAAGTGGCCGCTTGCGATGCTTTTTTAAATTTTTTTTGTGCAATAAATGCATTCATATGACCTTCCAGGGGACAATTTTTTTTTTGCCTGATGCTACATCAGCCAAAATTGAAAATTTTATATGGATTTTGACTATAACAGGCCTTCTGAGTGTAATGATAGCGTTTGTTTAGGCTCAAAGTGCCCCAAAAAAATGCACTTCCTCTTGATTGAAGAATCATTTTTACAAACAAACTAGGGTTTGTGTCTCCGAATCGCGGCTTCAAAAAACCTTCAAACCAGGAAGCAACAGGGAGGCTCTAATACCATGTAGAAGTTGATGAAAGCCAACTTCACAGCTCACCAAGATCACTTGCATGCAAATAACCTGTTGAAGAGAAACCAAAGAAGGAAGGTAGGGCTTGGAGAATCTCAATGGAGTAAGAGAAAATATATTCTAACAATGAAAAATGAATTGCTGTACAATATGATATTACATTAGGAGAGCTTATATATATAGAGGCCTCTAGGAAGCTTCTAAAACAAGCTAGAAAGCACTAAGAGATAAGCATGACAACTAAGCATACGTCCACGAAAAGTGGATTACCCTCCAAGTAGGTGAGAGGATAAGTATGGCAAGGTGTTGACAACACACACAAACTTCTTTGTTGTCAACAAGTCAACATGTAAAGGTATGCTAACTCCTAAGTGAGAAATGCATTTAACCTAAGTAAGCTTAAGTAAAGCTTAAATAATAATTATTTACTCTAACAATTTCCACTCTGAGTCATGTTGAGTTTCGTGTGTGATATTGGAGAAATCCTTGCATGTTTGTTTTAAGTCAATTCCATGCAAAAATGACGACAAGGCCTTGATGTTCTTGGTAACCTTGGCTAGTCACCAATATTGTTATATTAAATTAAGTGCTCAACTACATGGTGATTCTCCTCATCGATAATCCCATGCTCAAGCTTCGAATGGATTCCATCTCATCCCCCATTTCAAGACAAGGAAAGAAAAAAAAGTCATTTTTTATCCTTATCAAAAGTCATCCTATTAGCATTTATCCTACATCCTTATCCTAGCTTGAAATGTATCCAAAAATCCCATAAAAATCCTACATAGTTTCCAAAATCCCACCCATTCATCCACCACATCCTAAGGGTTCAATTTAAAAAGAAAAACCCCCATTTACCCTTCATGTCCTCCATCCCGCCTCACAATTTGTTCTAAAGTGATCTCCCCTTGTCTTATACTCCTGCAGTGAAAGTATGAGCCATTGTTAAACCTCTTTCATCCTTTGTGTGTCCTCCATCTCACCCCAATTTTCTTACTGTAAGGAAACTTGGCAACAAAGAATATAACCGTTTCCACATAACCCATAATAGATTTGAAATAAACACGGAATTAAAATCCACATTCAAGAGAATAGACAACATACCCACAAAAATTGTGACACAAGATATACCATGGGAAACCCTCATTGAGAGAAAAAACCAACCTCCAAAAGTATCCACCACCATGTATTATTTAGCAAAAAATACCATTGCAATACAACCATGGAAGTCTTCATGGCCATAGCCACAACCGAGCAAACTATGTGAACAAGCATGAATCCACACATCCCATGCCATGCTTTCAACCTTCACAAATGCTCCCTTGGCTAACCTGTCAAGCCTTGTCCCGCTTGACTCTTGCCTTTCTCACTCTTACTCTACAACAACTACCCTTATGGCTACTTATATAGTAGCAAGTCCCACAAAACCACTAAGTGGTATTACATAAACCATGTGCTACCTAACCCACTAACCCCACATTTAATTTTGGGCATTTAATTCTTTTTTCTAATATTAAATAATTACATAAAATATTTTCACAATGTTACAATAAAACTCATCAAGAATATTTCATGAGAATCTTTACATGTTGCACGCCCATCTAGGCACAACATTACATGATAAAATAAAATAATAAAATATAACAATATTATGCAATGTGTGCAACACCCATTATCTCAACAATCTCCCACTTGTTGTATACATTGCATAGGGCTGATCTGTAGCCACATAAATGAACAAGGGAACAATCCCTCCCAACACATCCACCATCATGGATCAAAATACACCAAGTGCTCCATCCTGGTACCTGCAACAAAATCAAAGTATCTAGTATCTTGAACATGAATGATCTCACTTCATATTATGCCACTGCCACTGGACATACATAGAAGCCATCCAAAGAGAAAGCCACCCAACCTATCGCATTAGAAGATCATAAAATCTTGTACCAACTGAAATGTCAAGCACAAATAACCTAATCCAAAGGTAATCACATGTATCCATAGTTGTCAAAATATCCATAGTTGAAATAGCACCCACAACAAGTGCCAAACCCATCCAACTATCCATACCTCAAAGGTATAACAAGTGAATCTCATATCACCGACATATCCAATCTATAACTTGCAATCACAAGCCTCAAGAGCAATACCTGCCACATATATACCAAGAAGCTCCCATTACAAAAGATAATGTCAAATCTATAACCAATCCACTCACATCTCAAAGAAGTGAATCCATGTAGTATCAAGGACATCCGCAATACATAAACTGATATCCTACAAGAACAACTCTTGTAACAAGTCTTCAATGCTCTCCCAAGTTCTCCACAACCAACAGAGGAAAGAGATAAGTAATAACCATGTCATCTCTCACATGACATACATGAGCACAAACTAGTGATCACAATCTCTAACCAATCTCAAATCCAATGTAAGCAAAACTGAACATCCAAGAAGATAACCAAGACTGGAGAAACCATGCAAATCATAACATGTATCATGTCCTTCTACACACACCTTTAGATGTAAACTGTGCAAGTATGATCTTCTCCATAAAACCCCAACAAGAAGCCTCAACAACACCCAAACCATACCATATAACTAATCATGGATGCAAGCCCCTCACAAGAAGATCAAATTCATAAAACCATTCCTAATCGAAAGAAACTGCCCAATATGAAACCATCTCCCAAACTCAACCAACATAACAACATATGCACATGGAGATAACCAATGCTTAACCATCTATCAAATGAACCCTCCAGAACTAACTCATGTACTATAGCTCAAGATCCATATCCATGAAAGACAAGCATAAATATAATGCAATTGAGAAAAATAATGGACTATACCTCTCAAGTAGAAAAATGCCAAGTAGACCAAGAGTGGGGACTGAGAATGCTCATCAAGATACCCAAGTCTCCAACTAAGACTTATCTAAGAACAATCTCCTCTCAAGTCCATATCAGGTGACTGCCCCTTGGACTTCCTGCTGAAACCATCAACCGTCACAACAAATACTTCTCTAATCCAAGAGAAATCAACATCACCACTATCTTTAAGTATCCATGAGCACTTGTAACCAATCAATCCATGCCAACTCCAAATGCAACATATCAATATCATGAAGTATCCGGCTTATGATCAGTGTACTCAATACCAAAAAATTAAACCAAGATCACTGTCAAAGTTTCAACCATGGCCTCAGGAACATAAACATAACAACATGATCTAACCATCTCAACCAAAGAGATAACATGCTCCACATGAACATACCATAACATGTTGCAACTCTAAATGCATATCAAGAGTATACCATGACATAATAATGAAACCATCCTCATACCAAGGATAACATGCCAAATAAAAGCATAAACCATACATTTACCAAGAACCCCAAAGTCCTCAAGATGCAACCATCTCCACACACCATGAAGAAAAACCATCTCCACATACCATGAAGATAAACAAGAACCCAATGAGTCCTTAAGATCTAACCATCCTCACACACCATGAAGATAACATGCGCACCATGCAAATGTCAAAGATGCTTCTGCAGCAACAAGATCTAAGACAAACCTCCAACATCTACAAAAACTCAATAAATATATCAATGCCAACAACTCCCACTCAACTGTGGTACCAAGTCACCTATGACATCATAAAATCCATCTCCTACATGAAGATCCAAACCAAACCAGGAACTAATCTTGCACTGTCACCCCATCACTGTCAGAAGCTCCCATTAAACCATGTATTCAAGCTATCTATGACATAATGATGAAAAACCATCCTCTAACCATGAGAATCAACCAAAGCATCAAACCATCAAAGAACTCAAAATGCACATCATGAGCTCCTCACAAGAAACCAAATTACCATGATCCTTAACCAAGAAGATATACCACCATAACTAAATTAGAAATCAGAGCTAATGAACATCAAGGATGTACCTGTATAACCAATCATGTCATGCCAAAAAAATCCATGACACCATGATCACATCCATGAACTGAGCATCTGTCTCTCAAAGTGTCCAACTTGTCAGCATAAAATAGTCAACCACAATTCTCCACCATGACTGTACCTGGTAACATCTCATCCCTTCTACATGAAGAAAAATTAGCAAATCATGTGATTTAGGGCATAGAGAACTCAAATCCAAGCCACCAATTTGAATATGCATCAATAATGAAAGATCAATGGGCAAAGACAACCCATAACCAAGCTATAAATGCAACCTATAAGTATAAACCGCTTACAACACTGCACAACTTGTAGATCCAACAAGTCATCATACATATCCAAGCCAAACATTGATAACTATATCATCATGAGACCAATATGAAATATGACTGAGTATACAATGATATCAAATCTTAAATCTCTAATGCCATAAACTCACAATGTTACCATACTCAAAATATATCTATAAATTGTTTAGATCAATATATCACCAAATAAATTATGCCAAAGTTGCACCAAATCTGAACCAATGTGTAGAGTTTTCCAAGAGCTTTCCGTTGACTACTCAAAGTTCAAAATCTGACTCCATATGCCCAAGTTATGCCCTAATCCGTGCTCAAAATAAAAAATCTTTGACTTTAAGGCTCCTAAAACCTAACAAAATCTCAAAATCATAGAACCAAACCTATACCAAGTTGTAGTGCTCTAAATTAGCTTTCCAATGCCTATAAAAACTTTGAAATCTGATATTCGGAGAGAAAATTATGGCTGTTTTAGCAAGACAATATTTTTACCAGTTTCAGTGCGATTTTTCATTTTTTATTGTGACAAAAATTTCAATGAGATTAAATTTGACGGCCATCATGAGCTAAAACCAAAAAACTCTTTCATTTCCTCTGAACATGGCCAAACTAGGGCATATTATATATCAAAATTTATGGAAATGTCAACCCGGATCCAATGGTGAGGTCTGTTTTCACCCAGGAGATCATTTCTGCAAGCTACCCCCCAAAACCCTCATTTAAATGAAACATTCGAAAAATCCTTTTGTCCAAAACATTTTACATGCCCAAATCTACCAACATCCCATCATAACAGCAAACCCAAAATCCTCAGATTTGCAATAAACAACTCATATATCTTGCCCTTTCTTTTATCCTCTCATGTATTCTCATGGATTCAATCTAGGGTTACAATAATAAAACCATAGCTCTGATACCACTTGTAAGAAAATTTGGCAACAAAGAATATAACCGTTTCCACATAACCCATAATAGATTTGAAATAAACATGAAATTAAAATTACATGCAAGAGAATAGACAACATACCCTCAAAAATTGTGACACAAGATATACCCTAGGAAACCCTCATTGAGGGAAAAATTCAGCCTCCAAAAGCATCCATCACCATGTATTATTCAGCAAAAAATACCATTGCAATACAACCATGGAAGCCTTCATGGCCATAGCCACAACCGAGCAAACTATGTGAACAAGCATGAATCCACACATCCCATGCCATGCTTTCAACCTTTACAAATGCTCCGTTGGCTAACCTGTTAAGCCTTGTCCCGCTTGACTCTTGCCTTTCTCACTCTTACTCTACAACAACTACCCTTGTGGCTGCTTATATAGTAGCAAGTCTCACAAAACCACTAAGTGGTATTACATAAACCATGTGCTAAAACCATGTGCTACCCAACCCACTAACCCCATATTTAATATTGGGCATTTAATTCTTTTTCCCAATATTAAATAATTACATACAATATTTTCACAATGTTACAATACAACTCATCAAGAATATTTCATGAGAATCTTTACATGTTGCACGTCCATCTAGGCACAACATTATATGATAAAATAAAATAATAAAATATAACAATATTATGCAATGTGTGCAACACCCATTATCTCAACACTACTTTTTGAGATGCCATCTAGTCTCATTTTCTCTTTTTGCCACTTTTCTGAGGGGACATCACACATTACAATCTTTTATCAATATTAGGGCAACCTAGTTGCTTTGAACATCATCTTTGTGTCATCTATTATTTAAAAACATCTTCAATATAGTATTGTACCAACACTATATCGAAGAGGGGGAAAATATGGACACTGAAATTCGTAATCAAAATTTTCATCTCCTAAAGCAAATTTTAATTAGATATTAAATATTAAATTGTTTTAGTGCTATCCCCTAATTAATTAATTTAATTAATTAATTATTTCCCAATTAATAAGTTAACAGACAATAAATAGTCTAATTTATTAGTAGAATCTCCCTTCCTCTATTAAATAAAATAAATGTAAAATCCATTTAATTTAATCTCTAAAACTCCTCTTTATTTAATTAAATCTCACATGCACCAATAATTCCCTTAATTAAATAACTCATTTATTTAATTAAGCTCACCCACTAACCTTTTCTTTAACAAATCCATCCACCTCCCACATCCTCCACTTTATTGATCCATCTCACCCAGCTTAACTAAAACACATCACCTCCTTTTCCATGTCTAAATTCCCTCTCTAGATCACTTGCATGAGTTAAGGCATAATTTATTACCTCTGACTCAAGCCCAAGTCCACTCTCATGCCACATATCCCTCATCCATCTCTAAACACAGAAGTCCATCTTGTCCACCTATCTTAGTTAACTCAAGCCTATCTCACACCTCACTCAATTAACTATCTATGAGGAATTCTTATCTCCTCATCCAATCGCCTATAAATTGAACCCTTTCCTCCTCACAAATCATCCTTGTGAGTAGAATTATTATACATTTTTGAGAGATAATTACTTTCAAAGCGCTATTTGGCAATACTTAGATTTCCATACATCTATCAAATCCATCCATTGTTGAAGCTTGCACACCATATTTGAGCACACATCCATGATCATGACCACATCTACATATTAAGGAGGCTATATAGAGACACAGGTTTGCACGTTCTGTTATTTGATTTTCTTATTGGTTTATCATATATATTTGCTAATTGATTTAGTTTTTAGATGTCTGGCTTTGGCTTTATATCCCTTTCATATTGAATCTAATGCATACAATATGATGGTAGTGTTATTATATTTATAGAAATTGATCTACAAAAACTCAACATTCCTCTCACTTTCAAAATTGAAACTCTCAACTTCTAGAAAGAAAACATTATTCGATGAATCCATCTTGTTTAAGCTCATATTTTTGTATTTATGCTTACCAATTCTTGAGTTTTGAGAGGTTAAATGGCTTCTTGTTGGACTTCTTACTCACTCATAACAAGTTAATTACATGAGAGCAATGATACTAGAATAACTAGAGCTTCGTCATCATCCACCTCTAGTTCCTTTTCAAGCTACTACACTTTTCCTTTACATTCTTCCAGATCTTTTAACTTGTGAATTATGTGACATAAAATTCTCCACAACAGGGTAGATACATGCTCATGTTTGATGCTTAGGTTGGTCTTTACGACATGAGAGATGCTTTCTTTGTAGTGCTCAAAAAAATCTTGCATCTTTTTATCATTCATCTAGGTGATCTCCAAAAGGATGGGGTTAGGTATCATCTTTCTTCTAACCTTTCTATTTGGCATGGTCATTACATAGAGCTGCCAATCTCTCGCACATAGGGACAAAATGAAAAATGAGGAACTAAATGTCTAATATTTCTCTTTGTTTCTAAATCTCCACCGGAGTTGGCAAAAATATGTTAGTAAACAAATTTTTCATTCTATAAATGTTCAAGAAATGAATCAAGATTGCCCCAACAAAAGGCACAATCTGTGACTAATAACTGAGTCATTTGCAATGGTTATGTACAATTGATCTCTGAGTTTTGATACAAAGGCTTATCTCCCTTCTGAAAGATATTCTATGAATCAAACAGTGGCTATGTCATTAACCCAAAAACACAAAGGCATATTGACATTCATTTCATTAATATGAAACTAATATGTTTACAAATATTAAGAGGAATATAAATAAAGAACCACATTATCATTCACTAAACCTTCTCTATGACAAATAAATGAAAAGAAGATGAATTCTTTGATCTACATAATATGAGTAAATAAATTGATAGTTTCTGTCATGTCCCCATTTCCAATAATAATTAAATAATTATTAAATAAGTAATAAGAGTAAAAGTTAAATAAAATTAAATAGAATACTAATTAAATTAAATGGAATTCAAGCCATGTTATAATATAAAATTAACTATATTATTAATATAATAATATAGCAATTATAATTAAATAAGTAAGTCAATAGATTAACTAAATAAATAATAATAAAAATTAAAACAAAAATAAATTTATTATGAATATGACATAGTTAATAAGATTAACTATAAGATAATAACAACAATATGTAAAAGATCAATAACAAAGTAAGAGGTATATTTCCAATAACAAATGATTTAAACAATTATAAATACCATATTACTTCTATCAGACATACAAAATGATGTGATTAAAGGATGCAAGTGACATGACTCTTGTAATGCATCTCAACATTTTGCATGGAGAAGACATATTAAAATGGGCATCGAATAAGACTTTAGGGGACATGGATTTGTATACAAGGTATTGACAGAAAAGGAGACCTGCCGCCACCAACATCAGACATCATAATAGGAGATTCAAACCAAGTAGAATTTGTTAAAGAAGGATTCATCACCACCATTGAGAGAAGTGCAATCCAAGTCTTCAATTTGATTCTAAGCCCAAGTCGAGATACCATCACAGAGTATCAAGCACACTCTCCTTAGTAAGATCAAGTAATACCCAACTGTATCTGAACTGTCACAACATTTGCTGATGTATTAGGAGATAATAGACTGAATGTCTTTGCAAGATAAGCATGAAGGAATTTATATAGGTAGCCGAGTTTATAGCTGTCCATATCAGGAAGAGAGGAAAACTTTACAATATCTCATTCCAATCTATGAATTCAGAATAGTGATAGGAAATAATTGTGAGAGTGATAACAAGAAGACATTTAACATTCTGAAATAATACAAATGCCATTCGATTTCTGACAAAGAAATCTATAAACACCCAAGTCAATAAGAATGGTCTCAAGAAAGTAGCATATTAGAGGAATACAAAAACTAAAATACACAACAATTGGAAATCTATAAATTCAGTGGATAGGAGATAGATAAGATTTATATTAAGGGTTGACAGAGGATTATCTTTAGTCGGGGCACATTGAATAATATCAAGTAATACCATATTATTGATTGCAATAATTGTATCCAATGCATCCTACTCATCAGCGATGACCTCAGTATAGAGTGATTATTTTTGTACGAATATCATGAGCATCAAGAAGGCAATAAGATTTAAATATAATCTTGGTTAGCATCAATCAACCAATATACAAACAATAATTAAGAATATTTACAGCAGTAGTTCATATCATTTTAAACACATTTACAACTCTCTTAAAATATTTGGATACCACATATAGACAAGTATATATCATAAATTTGTCTCATTATATACATTAGATTTGAAGTTTGGTTGAAAGTGGGAAGTCTCCTAAATTTAAATAAATCAGTCTCAAATATCCTGAGAATTAGACACGGGACATTATAGTGGTATTAGAGCATAATCCTGCCATTCTACAAGTAAGACATATAGAAACTTATGAGAGAAGGTCAAATAAAACTACAACGAATGAATTAGCTAATGAAGTGAGAACATATATGGAGAAAACCCACCAAACCAACCAAACTATATTGAATTAAATGGAGAAGTCAAATTAGGCCCTCCTGCAAGCATTACAAAACTTGGGAAATTCAATCAATAATTTAAGAAGTCAACCTAATATATGGAGAGAAACTAATTCAGTCCATTTTGAAAATAACAATGTGACTTCTAGCTCCAACTTACCCCAACCCACATTCCTACCTAGAAGAGTAAATCTAAGAGGGGGAAGGGGTTGAGCAACCCCTAACTAGTATGGAAAATATTGCGAGGGCATATGCTACTCTAGAACCTAACATTAGAGAAGTGGTATCATTTAGAGAATTTTGTGATGATAAATGAAGGGAGATACATCTAGAAGGACTATAAATGAAGAACTCAAACATAAAATTAACAAAATAAAGCTTCCACATTTTGATGGTTCAGGAAAGATTACACTGTGCCAATGGTTAGAAAAATTAAACACATTTTTAATTCTAAATCCCATGACGAAAGAAGATGCTTTGCAATTCACTATAGTGCATCTAGAGGGAGCAACACATGATTGGTGGACCCATGGACGTATCTCATTGAGACATAAAGATATAAAATCCTATGAAGAATTCTCACAAAAGCTTATGAATAGATTTGATGATAAGGACATTGAATGGTATTTCCTAGAACCAACTCAACTCAGACAAACTGGAACATTGGAAGACTATGCTCACAAATTCCAAGAGTTATCAGTCATGTTTCCAGACCTTTCCCAAAAGAGACTCACTCATATATTTATAGAAGGATTAAAATACTCCACTGGGCACTCTGTTAAACCTCATGAACCACAAAACTTGGAAGAAGCCATTAGAAAGGTAAAAATGGTAGAATCAAATCCATCAAATGAAAGATCTAAGAATTTTTCAGCAAAGACAGAACATAGAAACAATGACTTGAGGAAAGATCATAGGGAAAAGGAATGCAATTTTTGCAAAGGAAAATGGAGTGTGGAGCATCAATGCTAAGGTAAGGATGCTCTCAAGAAAAAAGAAGACATAATGAAGAAAGGCTTATGCTTTAGGTGTAGAGAACCATTCGAGAGAGAAATAAAAATAGAAACTTGATAATAGAATAGAAGCAACATCTGAGAGAGAAATAGAAGAGTCACATAAGAAAAAAAGACATGATCTGGGAGATCTGAATAGTATCCAAGCACAAAATAAAGGAGAGAAGCGATGGTCTATTGAAGAAATTCCACTTGATGCAGAAATTTGAGAATGGAATTTATAATCGATAATAGAGAAGAATGAAAGATAAAGTGGGATAAGAGATTATTCAACTTTAGTAGTAGTTATGCTTGGTAATTAATTATGAGAATTTATAATAATCATATTAATACAAATCTTCAATTGTATTTATACTCAAATCTTCCTTGTATAAAACTACAAAGATCATACACTTCTAAAGACCTGGGAAGGGCTAAAGTCTCTCCTAAGGATTATAGAAATGGGTAATTTTAAGGGGTTACCCCGAGAGGCCTTAGGTTGAGATAAAGTGTCTCCTATGGATTAAATAAAGAGGGATACTCCTAAAGGAATATCCTTAGTGACTTGGGATGAGATAAAGTCTCTTCGATGTCCATATAAGTGGGTACATCCTAAAGGGATACTCATAGAGACCTTAAAATGGGATAAAGTCTCTTTTAAGGATTAAATAGAGAAGGGTAATCCTAAAGCTATATCTCTAGAGGCTTTAGGATGAGATAAAGTCCATTCTAAGGATTATAGAGATGGATAATCCTAAATGGATATCTGTATGAGATCTTGGGAAGAGATAAAGTCTCTCCTAAGGATTAATTAGAGAGGGATAATCCTAAAGGGATATCCCTAAGGACCCGGGAAGAGATAAAATCTCTCCTAGGGTTCATATTGATTATTTCTCAGGAGCCATCATGGAGGAAGCAACACAAAGTGCTACAAAAAATATCAAGATAAGTTCATTATTTAAATTGATCTTAGTAGTTTAATAGCATTTTGTGATCTTTAAATTTATATTTATAACCATCTAATCCCGAATTGAAATTATTGAGACATGACTCTAATGAGGTACATCGATCAAATCACAAGAATTTTTTTTTGCATTGCTTGAGGACAAGGAATTTGAGGCAGGACAGAATGCCATATCCCCATTTCCAACAATAATTAAATAATTATGAAATAAGTAATAAGAGTAAAAGTTAAATAAAATTAAATAGAATTCAAGCCATGTTATAATATAAAATTAACTATATTACTAATATAATAATATAGTAATTATAATTAAATAAGTAAGTCAATAGATTAACTAAATAAATAATAATAAAAATAAAAATAGAAATAAATTTATTATGAATATGACATAGTTAATAATTATAAGATAATAACAACAATATGTAAAAGATCAATAACAAAGTGAAAGGTATATTTCCAATAAGAAATGATTTAAACGATTATAAATACCATTTTACTTCTATCGGTCATACAAAATGACGCGATTAAAGGATGCAAGGACATATTAAAATGGGCATCGAATAAAGATTTGGGGAACATGGATTTGCATACAAGGTATTGACAAAAAAGGAGAGATGCCACCACCAAAAATAGACATGATAATAGGAGATTCAGACCGAGCATAATTTGTTAAAGAAGGATTCATCACCACCATTGAGAGAAGTGTAACCCAGGTCTTCAACCTGATTCCAAGCCCAAGTCGAGATACCATCACAAAGTATAAGCACACTCTCCTCGTGAAGATCAAGTAATACCCGACTGTATCTAAACCGTCACAACCTCCGCTGATGTATTAGGAGATAACAAACTGAACGCCTTTGCAAGATAAGAACAACGGAATTTATATAGGTAGCTAAGTTAATAGCCATCCATATTAGGAAGAGAGGAAAACTTTAGAATATCTCATTCCAATCTGTGAAATCAGAATGGTGATAACAAATAATTGTGAGAGCGATAACAAGAAGACATTCAATGTTCTGAAACAATACAACTGGCATTTGATTTCCCACAAAGCAATCTGTAAACACCCAAGTTAGTAAGAATGATCTGAAGAAAGCAACATATTAGAGGAATACAAAAACTAAACTACACAGCAATTGGAAATCTATAAATTCAGTGGATAGGAGATAGATAAGATTTATATCAAGGGTTGACAGAGGATTATCTTTAGTCTAGGCACATTGAATAATATCAAGTAATACCATATTGTATCATCAATGATGACCTTAATATAGAATGATTATTTTTGTACGAATATCATGAGCATCAAGAAGGCAATAACCTTAAAATATAATCCTAGTCAGCATCAATAAACCAATACACAATCAACAATTAAGAATATTTACAACAATAGTTCATATCATTTTTAACATATTTACAACTCCCTTAACATATTTGGATACCACATATAGACAAGTACATATCATAAATTTGTCTCATTATATACATAAAATTTGAAGTTTGGTTCAAAGTGGGAAGTCTCCTAAATTTAAATAAATCAGTATTGAATATCCTGAGAATTAGACATGGGACATTACAGTTTCATTCACCTAACGTACAAAAAAAAATTCAAAATAGAAAAGAAGTGATCAAAAGATTAATTTCAATTCAAGGAACTTGATACTCAGACCACATGATCAAATTAATATCAAGTATTCATTATTTTAAACACAAACAAAACAACCACATGATTATCTTATCTCTATGTTTTAGGCTACCCAAAAAATGCAGTAAAACATATTCATTTCTCCCTATCATCTCTGTCACTAGAAATACAAATGTATTCTTCTCTCTTCCTATAGCCATACGACTCTTAGGAAAAAGAAGAACCCTACTAGTGATAATATTTTTTATATTTATCCTTGGCCATTCCCATAGCATTTTAGTTCTCAACATAACTAATTCTTGGAAATTGACCTTTTTCACTTTTATCAACTTTTCACACGTGTTACTTCTCCAAAACATGAAATAATGAAATAAATTATTTAAAATATTTAATGTTTTCCCTTCATCCATTGTTCGGCCTCTATTGTAAACTAATTGTAACATTAACTAGTTGTCCACTGTTCAATAAATAATACACTTAAATAATGTAAAATTAAGTCAATAAAACATCACAATAGCATTCACACAAGTTTGACACCAAGATTTTATGTGGAAACCAATTTGGGGAAAAACTGACAACAACATGTCACCAATTTTTACTCTTTTGAATTGAGCCATGTTAAGAGCCAACCTGCTTAAAGGTTACAATACACTATTAAATGTGACCTTGTTAAAAGATTTAATCACCTTGTTAGGAGTGACCTTGTTAGAGGACTTTAGAACATTCCATTAGAATGTCACCCAGTTAAAGGATTTACATAGACTATTAGGTCAAACTTGATTAAAGGATTTTAAATAATGTTCACAATGGTTATAAAGTAAAAAAAAGTTTGATCTATTTAGTACAACTCTCTTTGCATGCTTAGATCTCTGTTTAGCTCCTCATACTAATTCACTATTTGGCCTCCACTGTCATTTTAATATCAGATTCACTTGGCAACCCTTCAAGCAATCTCCCTTCACTTCTTCTTAGATTCACCAATCAACAACATTAGTAACATCTCCAACTTCTTGGAACTCCTTCAAATGTGCACAAATCACACACACAGTTGTAAGTTTTCCTCTATAGCTCTTTAAATAGGTAGTTCTGATCTTTTTCCAATTAATCAACACCATAGATCTTAGGTTTCACAATTCAATCCATCAGATACAATGTATCTAATCACCATTTTGTTGATCTCTTCTTTTCTTTTATAGAAACTGTTAGAAATAGATAATACTGAGAGGGGGGGTGAATTAGTATTCTACAAAGTTTTGCCCACAATTGAATATTGCTACTTACTTTATAATATGCATATGAAAGTAAACCAACAATGCTGAACAATAAATATAACCATAAACATAGAGAACTCATAACAGAATTATTTGTTAACTAAGGAAACTAAGGCTAAGGGAAAACCCTAGTAGGGATGACACCCACAAGATGACTCACTAAATAGTAGGATCATGTTAAGGATATTGACCTTGTTAGGAGTTTACAAAATACATATAGTGTCCCGAGTCCGTGTTAGGAGACTAGGTCTTGTTAGAGGCCTCAACCTTGTTAGGAGTTGGTAGAACAAATACAATGTATGCAAGAAGAGCCCACTGCCCTAACATGTAATTACACAATTTAGTTCTTCACAAGGTAGGTATACATACAATACTTGCTTTACTGATGTAACTCACACTTGCTCTAATCATACATCAAATCTTGCATCACATAAGGCTTGGATAATAATTCACATCACATCTATAACATCTCACAAATTCCTCATAATTGCACAATATAAGATCTCTACTTATACCTTGCACATTTACAAAACTCTACTCAATCAACCTTCATGTGTTCACATGTTTGACATAATATAAAATAATATCCATAAAGTCAGCTCATCATAACTTAGTAATTATTTCGTAACCAATATAATTCCTCAAGCCGTACAACTCTGATTACTAATATGCTCTGTTCTGCTTAGTTAAATACATGCATTGATATTTTAATCATAACTTGCACCGTAGTGTCCGTACACATCTGCGCACTTAACCACATCATCATGACGGTATCGTGAAGCTTCCCTTAACTACACATAAGCCAACACTCAACTAGTCATCCATACTCTTAAGATCTATTCTCTGTACTGTTGTAAACTATCTAACACTTGGACAATTTTTTATCTCTAAATGCATAAATGAAATGTTGAGTACATGTTGCCATAAATGACAACCATCAAGATATCTATCTAGCCATATTGCCAACAATATCCCCCTTTGGCATTGATGGAAACATTTGGAAAAATTGGCTAAATCCCAAAATGATATAACACATATCAAAAAACAAAAATAAAGTAACTACAAAATTGCCTTTAAAACATAACAATTTTATTCATGTTTTCATGGATCATTACATTCCTTATCACTCCTTTACATTGACACATACATAAGATCCCTCTTACATATATATTTACATCTATACAATTTTCTCTACATAATACTCCCTCTTTGACATCAGTGACAAAGGTGTCAAGAACTATATCACAAAACTTGCTGCCTGCTGATGATCAGCTCGTCATTCTGGATATACAATCTACAAAATCAATTTTCTGCCTGTCTATGTCCTTCTTTCAGTTGCCTTGGACTATATCTAATATACTGATGAGTGCACAAAGTGCATAAGGTGCCACTTCAACTGTGCTCAAGTCAGTATAGGAAATTTTTTCATAGGATGTCTTCGCTGCAAGACATTCCTCCAAATGCCTCTACAAAATGACAACTTGGGTGTCAAATATTCTCTAAGAGCAGAGAATCTCCTTACTATTTTCTCCTTGTCAAACTGAATGTCTCTAAAAACATTATGAATCTTCTTAATTTTAGTTTTAGAATCTTCAATTCTGACCTCTGGTTGCTACAATCTAGTAGTGAGTATCTGAAGCTCACTCATATGGCCTTTGATCTTTGCATCAAAATCTGATAAGTAATTGTAAGACATTGTGCACTATCCATACAAATTCTTACCTTCATCTAAGATCTTCCTTAGCTTCTTTATACATACATCTAAGGTTTTCATATCATTCCTAACATGTGTGAATACTGTGTCAAATAGTGATGCATCATGCTTTGTCTACGCTTGTACTGTTGCTACTTTAGCTAAAGTTGTGAACTTCTCATCAAAGGTCTTCACCAAATCTTTTTACTTATCCTACAAGACTGGATTTGCTACAGGTAAGGAAACTATCTTCTACATCCACTCCAAGACTTCAGCAAGAGTATTCTCCAAAGACTTTACAAATTTTTTTTAATCAAACAATTTTCTCAAAGTGCCCATTATCTCTTTCTTCTCTTCATCATCAGATGGAATCAGTATTGCTACTGATACTACTAAAGGTACAATAGCCTTTATCTTCTTTTCCTCTTCTTTCTTCCTCTTCTCTTGTTTCTTCTTCTATTCTTCTTCTTCTTTCTTCTCTTCCTCTTCTTCTTTCTTTTTCTTTTGTTCATCTTCTTTTCTTTTCTTCTGCTTCAAGTTTCCACTTTTCTTGTTCTTCCTTCTTCTTCTTATCTTCTTCCTCATCATTCGAGCTAGTATAAGTGGTCATATTACTAATATTACCAAAAATATTTACTCCATATCTTGCAAAAGGATTCTCTTTTGCATCCACAGTTATGTGCGTACTATCCACTTGCATGGATTCAATACCCATAACAATGTGAGGTGGTGAAAGTGCCTATTGCATCCCCTCTGCTTCTTCCTCACCATTGGAAGGTGTATCTACCTATACATACACTGGACTATTAGCCTTAGACTGTGCATTCACCTTAGGTACTGAGGACATATATTTTACTATTGCCTCCTCTATCGCTTGCCTAACTTCCTCATAATTGCTTCCAATTAGAAGAATTGCTCTTCTTTTTTTTTTCTCAGCAAGGGCTCAATATCCTTCAAAACTTTATCTGACTCTTCTTTAGATCCAACATCACATAAATTATTTGTTGATGTGATCCTCTTGTTCTGATCTTCTTCTAATACCTTTTTTATTTTTTTGTTAACCAACCTACTGTATAGGTCTTCAGGAAACTTATTTTGTATACTTTCAAACCTCTTATTTCTCAAAATCATGTTTCTTATTATGGCATTCTCTAACTACCTCCTATCCATATTACTATACAAGCTATTAAATTTGTTTAACTGAAAAAAATTATCATCATTTCAAAATTTTATACCTTTGGTTTCCATAATTTCTCTCCTGATATTGTCCTTTCTTCTTGCACATCTTGTTCAATAGGTTTATCTTCAACATCATCCTTTGAACTCTTAGAACTACTAATCTGCATAGTCTTTCTTCTATTACCAGGTCTACTAGCAATCTACTCGATCCTTTTCTTGCTTAATCTTCACCAATCTATTAGACTTCCTTTGCATTGTAGGTACTTTGACCTTTGGCTGTCTCCCTGTTTATTCAAAACTTTCTCTTACTGGTTGCACTTGCGCAACTGTTGCATAAGGTGCAATAGGAGTTTTCAAACAAGCTTGTGCCATCGTTACTCCCTTTGAAGGTCCTACTACTACAATGGGTGTTACAACCAACACTTTAGTCTGCCCACTAGCCATCATCTCTAGTGTAATTCCTTTCAACTCATTGAATTCTTGCCTTTACATACTTGATTCCTTAAGGATGGAATCTATCTCCTTTTCTAACTTCTAATTTCTCTCTTTTCTATGATGTTCGGATTCAACTATCCTTAATCTCTCATCACAGGTTCCCCATCTAGGACATTCTGTATCCTACTTAGATTTGAGTATGATCTATCCATACTCTTCTATTAGCTCTGCACTCATCTCATAGCCCATAGGCTCAATAAATTTCACTCTGGGAATGACTGCTTCCATGCAGGTGTTATCAGTCTCCACCATGAAGCATAAATCATCCTTAGATTTCTCCACCATAGAAGGAGGTATCCTATACCTCAGTTTCATCTCTAATTGAAAAATCTTCACTATTATGTCTATGTCATTATCTCTGACATTCTCAGGCTTGGATATGTAATATTAAGTCAATAACTTCATTGTGCACTTGCTACTATCCCAATTAATTAGTCCAAGAAACTTCCTTGTAGCATAAAAGAATATATGATTCAATAGGGACTCAAATTTGAATACAACATTCTTTGTCTTTTTCAATATTGCAATGTTATCCAACAATTTCATTTTAATAATCTCGCATAAGTTAACCTTTCTTCCTTCAACTACCATTACATATGCTGCATGAAGGAATCTCGTTGGTACCAAGTTTACCCTTGATCCATGGTTCAACTTGTACCCTAATATCATAGTTAGGAACTTAACTCCTTTATTCTATATAGGTTCATTCTTTCACATTTCTTCCACCAAACTTTGTATTTAGGTTCGTCTCAACCATTTTCCTTACATTCTTCTCATTAACAAGATTACAACCTTCATTGCTTAATCCTATGAACTTGTGAATCAGGTCATTGTTAATGATAACCTATGCATCACCTAACCATAACATTTCTTCATGTTCCCTACTTAATATGATTTGGGTCCATTCATGATTATTGAATTCCATATAAAACATATACTAAAATTCAATTCCTCCAAGTGGCATACTCAGATTTCAGGGATAAATCATTGTTACACATATCACCTAAGTATCTCTAAATTTTATCATCACCAACGCTCTCAATCATACAGTGTATATAATTTCTGATATCTTCTATGTACAACACATTTTTTGGAACTTGCAAAAATGTGCCTAATGGATCATCCAATAAAGAAACAAATGGGTGTTTCTTGAACTCATACCTTAGTCTATCACTAACATCATACACTGTTTGACTAGCCATTGCTCTGTAATCTATAAATACTAGAATAAACTGGATTCAATACTTTGTAAAATACCTCAAATTCACGATTTAGGGCTTTTGCAACTTTTGACTTCTCAAACTTTACTTTGCACTTCAATTCCTTGTCAAATTTCTCTTCAATTTTCTCAAGGCACTTCACATGAGAAAATGGTATACTCAATCTTGTTTTCGATCCTTAAATCATTTCAAATCACACTATGCATTAAATGTGTATCTAGCACAAATTCAAAATACTATTTCTGTTTACTAGTAACCTTAATTTTTGAATCCCTACTTACTTTGATCACATCAAGTCTTGTGTACTCAACCATAGCTTCCTCTCTATGTCTTCTACCTCCTATTGATTATGCAGCTTCCAACTCTCTCTCTAACATCAATTTTGACCAATTGATACTATGTTACTGCTAGAGCTACTTAATTTAGGTAGGATGAGCGACAAACAATCTATGACTTCAACTTTCCATCAGTTGCATCAAAGTACTATTCTTCCTTTGAACTCACGTCTTACTTCCTTGGATGGTTCATCAACTTGCTCTAGTTTCTTAGGTTCATTAGGTTTAATTGTCAAATCAATTAACTCAACTTCCTTTGATACTTTAGTAGATGTGCTTGATTGTACCTTACTTAGATCATATTCCTTAGAGGATTCAGTAGCTGGATCTGGTTCTCTTCTAATTTCAACTTTCTTGGCTGATTTCTCTCCAATCGGATATCCAAGTCCTATCTTGTCATAAGAAGGTCTCTAATGAAATATCTGTTGTTCTATCTTTTCACAAGTAGAATAAAGTTTCTCTAGCTATTGTTTAGCTTGTGTAAATTCTCCTTTCACAATAAAGTTGTATTTTTCTAACTCAACATATTCAATCTTGATAGTATCTAATTCAAATGTAACTTGACTTAACTAGGATCTAAGATTTGCATTCTTAGTTTTTAGTCCTAATTCACTAATGCCACCATTTTTCTTAAGACTTAACTTAAGCTCAACTATTTTTATTTCATGTTTCAAGATCTCATTTTATTTTTGAAGATCTCCTACTAGATCATTGTCACTGGTTTGCACAATTAGTTCCTTTCCAATGTATACTTTTGCATCTTCATGCCTATCTTTCAAGTTATCTCTTTCTTCAGTAAGAAGGTCAATCTACTTAAGAGCTTCTTTTAGGTTTTTCTTCAACTATTCCATATTCATTGAGATCTTACTTAGGCTATTAATCTTCTTCAAAGTAACTGTGATTTGATACCAATTGTTAGAAATAGATAATTGTTACTTACTTTATAGCATACATATGAAAGTAAACCAACAATGCTGAACAATAAATATAATCGTACACATAGAGAACTCATAACACCACTATTTGTTAACTAGGGAAACTCTAGCCAAGAGAAAACCACAGTGGGGATGATACTCACAAGATGATTCAATAAACAATATGATCTTGTTAAGGATATTGACCCTGTTAGGAGTCTATGACATACATATAGTGTCTCAAGTCCTTGTTAGGAGACTAGGCTTTGTTAGAAGCCTCAGCCTTGTTAGGAGTTGGTAGAACAAATACAATGTATGCAAGAAGAGCCCACTGCCCTAACATGCAATTATACCATTTAGTTCTTTACAAGGTAGGTATACAAACAATACTTACTTTATTGCTGCAACTCACACTTGCTTTGATCATACATCAGATCTTGCATCACATAAGTCTCACATAATAGCTCGCATCATATCTATAACATCTCACAACTTCCTCATAACTATGCAATATAAGATCTCTACTTATACCTTGCACATTTACAAAACTCTTCTCAATCAGCCTTCATGTGTTCACATGTTTGACATAATATAAAATAATGTCCATAAAGTCGGCTCATCATAACTTAGTAACTATTTTGTAACTAAAATAATTCCTCAAGCTGTACAACTCTGATTACTAATATGCTTTGTTCTGCTTTGTTAAATACTTGCACTGGTCTTTTAACCATAACTTGCACGGTACTGTCCGTACACATCTGCACAATTAACTACGTCATCATGATAGTGTCACAAAGCTTCTCTTAATTGTGCATAAGATAACTCTCAATGAGTCATCCTTACTCTTAAGATCTATTCTCTGTACTGTTACAAACTGTCTAACACTTAGACAATTTTTTATCTTTAAATGCATAAATGACACGTTGAATACATGTTGCCATAAATGACAACCATCAAGACATATATATGACCATATTGCCAACAATATCCCCCTTTGGCCAACACTAAGTTCTGGCACTTGGTCATCACTGAATTTCTTGGTCTCTATAGAACTTCTTGCTTGACATCAACATTGTCACTCAGTCAATACTGATGCTTGGTCAACACTGGATTTTTGACACTTACTATGGCTCGGTTGACATGAGCATCACTCAGAATGTACATCAAAATTCCTTAGCCTTCTACTCTGCTACTCGGTCAAGATTACATAAGTGATCTATCTTTGCTTACACTGTCAAGTCTTGAACATTATTGTCTTCTCCTCTATCAACATGATTTAAACAATCACTTTGTCTTGTCAAAGTCGAACTAATAAATATCCATTTTTAGTTTCCTCTTCGTAACTCAACATTTCCTCTAAATTCTTTTGTTATGAACAACTTCTCAAATCCTCTTCATCAATAAAATAGATATGAAATTTAGATAAGATAATAATCTATCTCACTAGTAGATTTGACATCAATGACAACGCAAAAATTGTTCCAATTGTTGTTTCCAACAAACCACCAATCTTATCTCTATTATTGCAAGTAAAATGATTGAGATCTTTTTATAAAAACTCCTCTTAGTAAAAAGACAGGGTAGATAGTAGTAAACAATATACAAATAAATAGAGTTTCTATAATAATGGGGATACAAGTAGATGAGGATAATAATCAAAACTAATTCACACACTAATTCAAAGAAAATTCCAAGATTTTATAAGATTGAGAGTCAATTTATGTGAAAACCAAACTAATTAAGTAGAATTTTATCACAATTAGCTTGCTAGACACAACCAAATCTATAGTTCAAAGTATTAAAAGATAAAATCATATAGAATATAAAGGAATTTAACTGATCGTGTATTCCAAATAGAAACACTGATTTTAATTTCATAACACCAAAATTCAAGGACCAAATCTCTCTAAAATTATCCTAATCTAGAAAGTAAATTATATCAAATAGAATAAACAGAAAGAATACCTAGAGGATGAGACTTAAAATTAAACTCACAAAGAAGGAACAAAAGATCAAAAAGAGTTTTAATATCTTAGACCAATAAGAGATGGTTTAACCCCCATTTTAATCTTGATAATATGTTATCCAATCAATTCATTCTATCCATTCAATTGATCTCTCGGGTATCCAATAATATAAAAGATTGGAAGTCTTTTCATAGTCGTTCAGATTGGGTGTTAATATTCTACACTTTTATTATTCTCTCTAAACATTTATATTTCTTGATGACTGATTTTCATATTCAATATTTTTGATTGATTTATAAGTACATTTATGAGAAAACTATATAAGTAGACAAATCTAGTGTAAACAGTAAAGCTGCAAAATAAATAGAATTATCAAATTGAAAGGACCTGTACAATAAATGGCATTTGATGAACCCATATCTAAGCAACTCTTGCATATGATCCTTCTCAATACACATCATCTGATTAAAAGAGTAGTCTACAGCATTCTTGGTGAGGAATTTATCACAAACTCTGATTGGGATAGAGTTAAGAGTAACATCAGCTCAATGTTTTTGGCAATATGTTGCCTGGTTGAATCAGATAAAATAGGAATTCTTAGACTATGTAAGAGGTTGTTTAAATATAAATATCTAGGGAACTTCGAAAAAGTGATGGCAAATATTCATAATGATTTATATATATGCTGCCTTGTCATTACAATATTCCTTTCCATTGTAATGCATAGTATCTTCCTTCGATCCTACTAGACTTATTGAGTGGTTTCCAATTGTGAAAAGGAATCTTAAATTTTTGTTACTGTATTTTCATATTAATCAACCACAACCTATAAATTGGACGAAAATACATATGATAGAAGACAAAGTAGTTGCATGGGAAACTATCCAATTTCGGACACACGTCTAGTGGAACAACCGAATTCTGTGGTTGAAGAAGCTATTGAGGAAGTTGAGCCACAATCTCCATTAATCATGCCAGAAGAATAATATGTACTATCTCTCTTCATGGGTTTCCCCTTCATTTGACTCAAACAACTATTCATCTTTATTCATCTTAAAGTAATCAGATTATGAATACAAAATCTCAGATTAACATTTATGTGACTTCTCTTAAAATATGACGACAATAAGATTTTACAGTTATATATAAGATTAGGATTAGTTTTTCTTTTAAACAATAAGGTAGGTTAACGGAAGATCAACATAACATGATAAAATTTATCTTGTCAAATAAGTATTAATAAGCATATCATGTATAGATTTATATGACTGTGATACCCAAAAAAATACATTATTATCTAGATTTCAAGGCTAACTTTATTGGTGAGATGGAAGTGCATAGTAAAATACAAGAAATAAAAATGAAGAAAGGCTTTGTAAACATATATCTAAAAATGGGAATACAAGAAATCAAAAAAGAGCACTTAATAAAGTCATAATTTTGGCTATAAATAAATATTAGCTTTGCAAAATGAAGGTATGTCTTCCTAGGACTTTGATAAGAGCAAGGCACTTGAACAATAATTTTAAAATGTAAGTATTGAATGGAAGGTGTAATGAATACAAATGTAAGGGAGGGTATGCCCTCTCAAAGACATTTGTACAATAAAGGCAATTGTAATAACATGTATACAAGATGAATAAGTCCTAGGCTAGACTGAGACTTTTCTTGCCCGTCCTTTCCCCCTAGTGCCTACACTTTGAAAGGGGAAATGTAAAATTCAATTTGAATAATAATATAAATAGGGCCTTTACCTTTTACTGATCAAAAAATTAAAATTACAAATAATATAAAACTATTTAATCTTACAAATTATTATTTAAATAAGTTTAATCAAATTAATTATCAAAAAATTATAATTTTTTTTTTCTCCAACTAAAAATTACAAATACTTATTAGACTATTATGTTGATCTCATCCACTAGTAATAGGGAATTTCAATTTAACAATATTGATTTGATTTATTTTTATTGGACGATGACCAAAATTTTGATACCTCCATGTCACATAATAAATGCCCTACAAGTTGATTAAAAAAGAGAAATATAAATACAATTAAAGTATTTATCTCTACAAAGAAAGAAAAAGTTATATAATCTAAATCTTATGAGATGGGAGCAATCACAATGTAGAATAATTTAAAGGTAGTTATTTTAAAACATATGGCAATCTCCCAAATTCAAAAGGTGGAAAGAGGTATAATTGGAAATTTTTTTTATCACTAATTCAATAGCAGGAGTATTTTATGGAGTATTTTATGGAGGCATTTCGTCAAATAATTTATGTTCCTTTTGCATTGATGTCTACCAGGGTAGTTGTAGTCACAACCTTTGTGAAACTCCAATTATTTGTTGTGAGATAGATGGCCATATCCTATTCCAATGGTCCCACTTTGTAGTAAGTCTTCTATTTTTTTTTTTTTGCAATGAACCAAGCATATTTAGAAAATCAAGTAGGATAAAATTTCATAATAATCTTTAATAAAGATATCTAGAATCAAAATATCAAATCACAATTAAAAGAGAATAGAGAATGTTGAAAAGGTGGCTGCAAAAATGACTTCTTTATTTAGTCCCAATACAAAGCTTATACAATCAAACAATTGCTAATTTTATGAGCTCTAATCTAACCATTACACTTCAATGAATGTTTCAAAGCTCCCATTTTAGGTGTTGTTAGAGTTCAAATTATAGTGAGATACCACTAGGAATAAATGTACAATAAATGCCATAGAAAGAAGAATGTACACTATGTGTTTGATGTAATGTTTAAAAGAGGCAAATTTTTAGAATGTTATGATTTTAGGGTATGTTGAAAATAATTTCAAGGTTTGTTACCATGATGCAAAAAGTTGTCTGAGATGTGTGTTTTGGTCTAGATGCAAAGTGTTTGAGTCAAAGGTGAGAGAATATATTTATCTAAATATGTTGTTGTCAAAAAATTTCATGTCAAATAAAATTTCTAAAATTATACCCCTCAAGAATTATCTAAAATATTGAAATTATATTGTTGGTTCCTCGCTTTACCCAATAACTATGCTATCATGAGATTCATTTTGGTGCGAGTCTCTTAAAATTTAATTATTAAGATTAAATAATATAACAATATTTTTTAATTTAATGAAAAGACAACAATTGGTGTGCCACATATGTTATAACAAATTTCAAAAGTATTTCACAACCACAAAGGTAGTTGCTAACAAATTTGTTGAATAGACCAAAATGAATTCAACTGTAGCATGTGAATAGTGAATCCAAATTGAGAAGGATAGCATGTGGAACAAAAAATCAACATCCTAACTTTTCATTAAATATGATATTATGCATTTATTTCTCCTACCATTTAAATTACAGTCCAGATAAGAGAAACATCCACCAAAATGACAATATAGAAGTTGCTATTTAAATTTTTTTTTGGTTGAAATTCATGAATCAAGTGTCTTTTAAGATCAAATCACGACTCAAAGCCCATTGACCTAAAAGGAGTTTTTATACATCAACATTGGTGAGAAACAATACTTAGAATGAAAGCAATTTCCCATCATTACTTATGCTACAACTCTAAAATAATTTGAGGCTACCTATGTTGAATCCTTACACCTCATTGTCTTTAGTTGTGGGTAATTGGAAGAGAAACATTTACCTTGATTACACATGTTACAACTTGATTGGATTATTTGAGTTATGGATGGTGGTATGTTCACATAATTTTTGGTTCATATATCATTAGACAATTACTCATAATCATTGAAGTTAAGTTTATATAAAACACAAATTAAATACATGTAAAAATCTAAAACATAAATTAAGTGTGTTTAAACATATGAAACATTAATTTAATCTCTCAAAACATGGATAAAACATAAATAAAATGTACATGTAAATATCAAAACCATATATGTAAATAGAACTTGAGAGATGAGAGAGAAAGGGAAAGGGAAAGAGAAGGAGAGACAAGGGATTTGATAATAGTGAGTTGATTCTTGTAGTGGGTGATTGAAGGTTCAAAACCAATGGCTCTAAGATGTTTAATGGAGATTAGATAAGGTGTGGATGATATTGGAAGGATAATTTAAAGATAGAAAAAAAGGCCTAATTGGGGCTCAAGAAATCTACAAGGCCTAAATGTGAAAACAAAGAGATCGAAAAGGAAAAGGGAGATAAGAATGAACTTTTGACACCTTGTCAAGAAATACAAGTGTAGATTCATGAAATTCACACTCCTGCAAGAAACCCTAGGTGATATGGAAATTGATATCTATTATTCAATGGGAATGGGTATATGGAGGATGGAATCACAAGTTTCATTAGATAGGATATGTATAATGATAGAAGAGAAGTGGATGGGAATTGGATGGATTTGATAAATGAGAGGGTTTAAATGATGGTAGGATATGGAAGGGGATATATAAGAGGCATTTCAATAATGATAGGAAATGGAGGGGGATCTATAAGTGGGGTGGATGAAAGATGGATGATATTTATGGGAGATTGAAGAGGAATGATGGGTGTGGGGAGATGGAAAGGTTTCAGCACTAGTAACATCACATGATATAATTGGATGACATGATTCATCAACTTAAGGAGATGGATATTCTATTGGATTCCTTGTAAAACTCCTTGGAGACTTGTGTGTTAGTGGATGAGGTGGAGAATTGGCAGATTTTGATGGTGGAAAGCTATATAAAGACAATCTATATCTTAAGGCATCTGATGGATGGAAGGCTTCAAGACAAGTCAATTGGGACATTTTAAGGAAAATAATTCCATATTCCAATAATGGAAATGATTCAAGGTTTCAAAATTCAAAGGGTCTTAGCAAGGAGCCTTGAACCAAATAGGGTTGGATAATGTAATAAAAATTATGAAACAACATTTAGGGAACTTTGTATTGTTAGTGTCATAGCAATTAAGAAGTAATATTTTGCAGATAATGTATTATTATAATTTTAAGAATATTAAATGTATTTTTACCTTAGGTTTTCTTTCTAATAACCTTACACCTCTAGCAGAATGAGTACTTTGTGGTGCTCTCATACCGCTTATGACACCTTGCATTTCATATTGTTCACATATAAATCTAGAGTGTTCTATAAAAAAAAAAACTTTTACTATATTAGGTGATTCAATAATAAAATGTAGACATGGTCTTGAGGAGGAAGTGAAGTGAATATGCTTTGCTAGGGTTTCACATGCTGTATGACTTTTTCTATGAATCTATCTCTGATTTTGTACCTGTCATACTATATTTATTGTAGGAGCATTAGGAATTTTTGTTATGGCTCCGACCAACTTTAGCCTATTTGTTAATGCTAGTGCTAGAGTTGCTAAGATAGATGCTCATAGTGCCTCCATAGAAAAAAAACCCCTAAAAGTTTGTTTCAAAAGATCTTAACAAAGTAAGGCCTCCCATGATATTGTTCTCAATACTCAAGATTTTGATAATTCCTGTGATTGGTTAGAGAAACATAATTTGATATGATATCTTGTAAGTAGAACTCTCCTAAAAGCATGATTAACAAATGGGTTTCCAAGTCTTGGACTCCCCATGGGGTTGATCTTGAGGACATTAAAAGTCTCACCAAGGGCTATTTCTTGTTTTATTTTCTAACCCTTCCCAAACCAACATAGGTTTTAACCATAGGCCTCAAACAATTAGGTCTTCATTGTTGGTTTTTCAATGATGGTCCCATGACTTCCTTATCTCAAAGGAAAAGAATTTGAAGGTCCTTCTTTGGGTCAACTTTTTAGG
This sequence comes from Cupressus sempervirens, assembly GCA_028749045.1. Classification (NCBI taxonomy): domain Eukaryota; kingdom Viridiplantae; phylum Streptophyta; class Pinopsida; order Cupressales; family Cupressaceae; genus Cupressus; species Cupressus sempervirens. The sequence continues at coordinate 10,306,323 of CM053785.1, read as the reverse complement.
TCTCCTTGTGCCATTCTTGTCTTTTATATAGGACATTTCAAAAACCCTAGGTAAGGTTATTTTCATGGAGCTTGAAATGTTTTCCAATGCTTGTCCCCAAAGAAGGGTTTGCGTTGAAGTCAACTTTTCCCACGACCTTAAAGAAACTATTGATATCCAGGTCGAGGCTCACATCTTCACCCAAAATGTTCTCTATTTGAACCTCCTAAATACCTACTATTGGTATCAACTGACCAACCACAAGATTAAGGATTACCTAGTGGTTGTCCCTCACAAGTTGTCTCCTAGCAAGGATTCACATGCCAAGCATGCCGAGAGTGGAAAGAAAGATGATTAGATAATTGTTGTTCATAAGGGTAACATTTTTGAAGTTATTACAAAGTAGAAAAAAAAAAAAAACACCTAAGATATTTGAAAACTGAAATTCAGAGATCAAGATGGAATTTTTGGCTCTAAAAAAAAATATCAAAATAGCCCCAACAAAGCTAGCTAGGTTAGAATCCACCTCAACTCTAAATTTTGAAAAAAACCCAAAAAAATCTAAGAAAACCCAGATTCGAGTCAAAAGTTACGACTCTCTAAACTCCCTGCATTAGCTTCTCACCAACAATGCATCATAACAGGTTCCCCATACTCTGATTGACTACTTTTGTTTGTCCATCGGTTTGAGGGTGGTAGACACTGCTAAACTGTAACTTGGTTCCCAATTTCTTCCATAAAGTCCTCCAGAAATGACTCAAGAACTTGGCATCACAGTTAGAAGTAATAGTTTTGGGTAAACCATGTAAGTGAACAACTTCTGAGAATAACAATTTGGTGATTCTAGTGGCATCATTAGTCTTTTTGTAGGCAATAAAGTGAGCCATTTTGGAAAACCGATCAACAACAACAAAAATATAGTCATTACCTCGTTGAGTGCGTGGAAGACCCAATACAAAATCCATACTCAAGTTAGTCCATGGTTCAATGGGAACTGGCACTGACATGTATAAAATTGTATTCTATGAATGTCCCTTAGCCATTTGATAGATTCTGCACCCTACCACATACTTACTAATGTCTCTCTTGATCTTTGGCCAATAAAACTTATTTGTCACCAAGTGTATTGTTTTGTCCTTTCCAAAGTGTCCAGCCATCCCTCCACTATGGAATTCTTGAATAATATTTTCATCCATAGAGCCAACTGCTATACATAGTTGTTTTCCCTTGAAGAGGCAACCATCTTGCAAAAAATAATCACCTTGGACATGAGATGTCCTACCAATTCTTGAACCATTCAACTATTCCACAATTTCCCAGAAATCATCATCAACAACATATAGTGTTTTAATAATATCAAATCTAATGACTTCGACTACCATTGTGGTTAATAGAGAAGTACACCTACTCAAGGCATCAACAACCTAATTTTGTTTCCTAGACTTATGCTTCAACACAAAGGTGTACCCCTGTAAGAAAGAGACCCACTCGACATGCCGTGTATTCAAATTTTTCTTGGTGTTGATGTATTTTAGAGCAAGGTGATTAGTAAATAGCACAAACTCTTGGGGCACTAAGTAGTGTCTCCAATGGTGTAATGCTTGAACAATCGCATAGAATTCCAGATCATAGGTGGAGTAATTTTCCCTTGCATCATTGAGCTTTTCACTAAAAAAAGCTACAGGTTTACCTGCTTGACTAAGAACAACACCTATTCCAATATGGGAGGCATCACACTCTACTTCAAAAACTATGTCAAAATTTGGTAGTGCAAGTATAGGAGCTGTAGTCACCTTCTCCTTCAAAAACTTGAAACTTTCTTCTGCATTTGCTGTCTAGGCAAAATCCCTTCCCTTTGTGCAATCTATTATAGGTGCTACAATGCTACTAAAATTCTTGATAAATTTTCAATAGAAAGTGGCTAACCCATGGAAACCTTACTGCTGTTATGTTTGTAGGAGTAGGCCATTCTAGAATCACTCTAATCTTCTCTGGGTCCATTTGGATACCATCTCTAGAAATGACAAATCCTAAAAAGGTTAAGCTAGTCTACATGAATCTACACTTCTTTAAGTTTGCATAGAGTCCCTCTACTCTTAGTATAGCCAAGATAACTTTCAAGTGTTGTAAATATTCTTCTTTGTTGCTAAAAATCAAGATGTCATCAAAATAAACAACCACAAACTTACCAATATAAGGTCGCAGTACAATATTCATCAATCACATGAATGTACTTGGTGCATTAGAAAGTTCGAAGGGCATAACCATCCATTCTTACAAACCATCCTTTTTTTTGAAGGCTGTCTTCCATTCATCCCCTTCTCAAATACAAATTTGGTGATAACCACTTCGAAGATCAATCTTGTTGAAGTACTTGGCACATACCAATTCATCCATCATGTCCTTGATATGAGGAATAGGAAATTGATACTTAATGGTAATCTTATTGATTGCTTTACTGTCAGTGCACATCCTCCATGTACCATCCTTTTTTGGAGTCAACAATGCTAGTACTATGCATGGGGTCATGCTTTCTCTCACCAAACCCTTTTGTAGGAGTTCTGTAACCTGTTTATTTAGCTCTACATGTTGGGTTGGATTCAGTTGATAGGCTACTTGATTAGGTAGGGTGGTTCTAGGGATAAGATCAATGTGGTGTTGGATATCCCTCTTTGGTGGTAGACCATCTGGTAATTCATTACGCAAAACATCAGACAATTCCTCTAATACCTTCATTGCATCAGGTGGTATTGGGTTCTCCTAGTCTTCTTTCCTTTTTACTATCAGAACGTAACAACACCCTGTAACCTTCATTTCCTTGGCAACTTCTTTTGCAGACAACATGGTTTCACTCTTCCTTTCATCCTTAAGTGGTAATAGGACCACTTTTGAGCCATCCTTCTAGAATGTATATGTATTCTTCTTGCTATCATGTGTGACCTTCCTATCATACTACCATGGTCTCCCCAATAATATATGACAAGCATCCATTGGGATAACATCACACCATATCTCATCCTTATAGGACTTTCCTATGGTAAACCTTACTAAACATCTTTTATCAATAGTCACTTCATTTCCTTTCTTAAACCATGCAATACGATAGGGATGAGGGTGCTTTTCACATTGTAAACCTAGTTTCTCTACCATTTCTCTAGACACCATGTTCTCACAACTACCCCCATCAATACTAATTTTACATACCTTTCCTCCTAAGGTGCACCTAGTTCTGAAGATGTTGGTTTGCAACCATGAATTCTTAGAGTTCTTTGCAAGAATTTTGTCCTTCTCTGGGATGATCATTGATCTTCTCATCATGATATTTTCTCCTACATCTGATGAGACTTCTTTCTCCTCTTCTTTTGTCTACATCAGGTTCACTCTGGTTTGTCCTCCTTGCATTCTTTCTAGCACGTTATAGTTTGAGCATTCAAAAGCCCAGTGTCCTTCCTCCCCACATCTAAAGCAAAAAAATGGCCTTCTTTGATTTTCCCATCCTCTTTTGCTACCATAGCCTTGTCCTCTTTGAAAACCCTTACCTCTTTCTGGGTTTTGAGGTTTTTGTTGGATATCTTTTGCTTTATCGAATCCTAAGGATGAGTCTCATCGGTCATAACTAGAAACTCCTTGAAAAGGGTTTGATGTGCCTCTTCATCCTCCTCTATTCCTTTGGTTATACTATCTATTCTATTTCTCTTTAGCCTTTAGAGCCAACTGATAGGCCTCTTCCATACTATTGACATGGTGCATGCTTAACTCATCTTGGATGGTGAATTTTAAACCATTTATATACCTAGCCGCCATCTGTTCATCATCTTCTTGATGTTCTATATGCATGGATAGCTTATAGAATTCATTTGTGTATTCTTGCACAAAAGATAAGTTCTGTTTCAGATTTTGGAATCTATGAAAGAGAGTTTGAGAATAATCTATAGGAAATAATTTTCCCCTCAATTTCTTTTCCATCTTACTCCATGTCTTGATCTTGTCCTTATTTTTCTTCACCCTCTCCTTTTGTAGATGATCCCACCATATAATGGCATGAACTTTTAATTTTGTGCATGCAAACTTCATTTCCTTTTCCTCTGTCATAGGCTTCTAGTCAAAGAATTTACTCATCTCATTTAACCAATCTATTAATTCTTTGGCTTTAAGGATACTAGCATAGTCTGAGACTTCAATTTTGATGCCATCATTCTTTCCTTCTGAAGCCCTCAGGCCTCTATCTTCATAGCTCATTTGTGCTAACTCCTCAACTTCATTTTCTACATTTCCTTCCATTTGATCATCGTCTCCTTCATCTATTTCTTCCTCCAATACATTATCATTTTGTGCTCTTTGATCATCAACTCTTTCATTAAGATCCTCAATTTGTCTTTGCAAGTCCAGTATGATTCTTTGAAATTGGACAACGCCTCCTCTTCCTCTTCCTCTCCCAGCCATCTTGTGGCTCTGATACCAAATGATGTAGTAGGCCAATCTCAAGTCATAGAGAAATTAATAAATTCATAAACAAAACAAAATACTGATTCAAACTTTCAATTCTTCATTGTTGGAAACTCCCTCCACATGGATCTCGAACTCCAATAAATAACAACTACTAGAAATTTCCAAATTTGGTAGATTTTGACAATAGGAAAAACATGCCATTTTTTGGTAACTTCTAAAAAACCTTCGAAAGAAATTTTGAAGATTCCAAAATCTACCCTTTAAACCAAAAAGGCAAATTACCAACTAATCTCCAAAATTTAGAAAGAAATTTTGAAGTTATTACAAAGCAAAAAAAAACAAAAAACACCTAAGATATTTTAAAACTAAAATTCAGAGGTCAAGATGGAATTTCTGGCTCTCAAAAAAAATCAAAATGGCCCCAATAGAGTTGAGTTGGAATCCACCTCAACTATAAATTTTGAAAAAAACCTAGAAAAATCTAAGAAAACCTAGATTCGAGTCAAAAGTTATTACTCTCCGAACTCCCTGCATTAGACAATTAGGTCTTCATTGCTGGTTTTTCAATGATGGTCCCATGACTTCCCTATCTCAGAGGAAAAGAAGTTGAAGGTCCTTCTTTGGGTCAACTTTCTGGGTCTCCTTGTGCCATGCTTGTCTCTTATATAAGACATTTCAAAAACCCTAGGTAAGGTTATTTTCATGGAGCTTGAAATGTTTTTCAATGCTTGTCCCCAAATAAGGGTTTGCGTTGAAGTCAACTTTTCCCATGACCTTAAAGAAACTATTGATATCCAAGTCGAGGCTCACACCTTCACCCAAAAGGTTCTCTATTTGAACCTCCTAAATACCTACTATTGGTATCAATTGACTAACCACAAGATCAAGGATTGTCTAGTGGTTGTGCCACACAAGTTGTCTCCTAGCAAGGATTCATAGGCCAAGCATGCCAAGAGTGGAAAGAAAGATGATTAGATAACTATTGTTCACAAGGGTAAAAATTCCTTTCCACCAAAATAACCAAACTCTTAGTCTACTTATCCTTCACTAGAGATTATTCTTGTTACTAGTATTGCTATGCTAGTTACGTTGGGTGTGCTACTACCTATTTCAAACCTTCTTCTCAAGGGACTGGGGAATCTATGGGTACCTCTCAATCCACTTAGATCTGCACTCCATTGGAGGCTTCCATGATAGTTTCCCAACCTTTGTGGAGGTCCTTGTATGCTAGATGGCTATGGAGACAACCCATACAATGATTTTGAGAAGTAAAGAATCATCTCTGGTAGAGATTCTTCTCCCACCTTCACTACTAGTTCCTTCTTCCACAATAATTTATCATTTCTTAGGGATGAGGATGATATGCAAGAGTTGTTTTCATGATTTTTTTCATGGAATATGCAAGGTCTCACAGTCCTTCCTCAAAAATATTATGTGTGAGACACTAGAAATCAGCTTGGCATCCTGGATATTTTATGTCTCTACAAAGTTAAATATTTAGGGTTTATGCTCAATGCTACTTGTGTTATTTGGAAAGACACGACTATTTTCTCTTCCCATCGTGAAGCTAGTCGAGGTGGTGTAGTCACTGTTGAGTCATGATCCCACTGTGGCTCATATTTTGTGTTTTTAGAATTTAGAGCCTCAACCACACACCTAGATTGGCTTAGATTCAATGGTGGAATGATTCCATCTCTTATATGGATAGGATTCTTTGCATCTGTAGGAGGTAACTTACTATGTATTACATGAATTCCTATGATACAACCACCAAAGACTCATGTGTGACCTCTAAGGCCTTGGCCATAATTTTTTTTGATTTAGATCCACAATTTCATCTTGTCAATCTCCACCATCAGAAGTAGGTTGCTGACAACTATGCTGCCAGAGGTGCTTGGATCAAGGCCTATCTTCACTGGCTTGAGATTAGAGATAGCCTCAAATGAATTATTTCAAGTTCTCAGAGCTTGTCACACCTTGGTAGGGATTAGAAAAATCAAGAAAGGTCAGAAGATATTCTCTGACCTTCCTGACATTCTTCAAGCCATGTCTGTCATTATGAGATAGTTTTCACTATGTAACGTTGTTGAAAACAATTGGTTAATTGTGTATTATCTTTGATGTTACACACAATTTCATATCATTTCTAGTCAGTGTATGCTGAGCTCACTCGGGTGATAAATACATTTTCTTATGTTTGCCAAGCATTCCAGAGTTTTACAAGTTTAGAAGACAGTGTCTATAGAGTTTACTCAGGTGACAAAGGGAAGATTGTAGAAGTTGAGTGTTAACCAAGCTCACTTAGTTAATGAAGAAAGAGTTGGATGGAACTAGTGTTAACCAAGCTCACTCGATTACTAAAAGAAATTTGTGGATATACAGTGTTAATTGAGTTCACTTGGTTAACATAGAAAAATTGTTTCTAAGTTAGTGTTTATCGAGTAAGGTGGCTAACGAAGGATTTTATAGTTTTGGCATATTGAGTTCAATTGATTTGATTGTTGGTTCTAACCAACTAAGGATATGAATATTAAGTATTCTGAGTTGTATTCAATCTAACTTGACCATGTGTAAGATATAAATATAAGGTCAAGTTGAGAATTGAATATGTGGAATACAATAGAAGATTTGAAGATGCTTAGAGGAAGAAAATTAGAAGGATAAGCATAATATCCTTGTTGAGTTGCAAAGATACATTCAATCAGAAAGGACCAATTATATAAGCCAGAATTGAGATCTGTAATCAACAATTCATTTACATCAAAAATTAGGTCATCTCATTGTTACTCTCTAACCGTTGTAGCAATGATCTAAATCTCTTAACAGAGTTAGCTTAGCAGCTATTTGTAAATCCTCTAACAAGGTGGTATTTCTTGATTGAAGTGTCTAAAGACCTTGAACAAGGCTACTCCTAATAGGGTGATTAAATCATCTAATAGGATCACACTAATAGTGTGTTTTGTAACCTTTAACAGAGTTGGCTCCTAATAGAGCTCACTTCAAAAGAGTGAAAATCAGTAACTAGTTGCAATTGGTGGTTTTTCCCAAATTGGGTTTCCATGCTAAATCTTGGTGTTACTTGTGTTCATGTTATTTCTTTTATGTATATGGAACTATGTTAAGTAAGATTAATCATAGATGATATCTTAAGATTTTCATGTTAAGCAGTTTCCAAGTTATTTCAGTGTTTTCTGAGTTGCAACATTCGCTAGTGTAAACTATGTGACTGTGTGTTTACCAAGCATCAATATTTTCAGTAAAGTTTATTTTGACATCTAAGAGATCTGTGATTTATTTTTGAGGTAATTGATTCACCCCTCCCCTCTTAGTTACTCCTCTTATATTTCCAATAATTGATATTAGAGCTTCTTTGTGCTTGCAGAGAATTGTTTCAAGGACCTAACCTAAAGATCAAGATGTCTTACAGGAGAGAGATTCCCAAGATGAACAGAGATAACTTTGAAGCATGATAGGAACTTATGAAGTTGCATTTGGCAACCATCACTGATTTAGGTTTGAAATATCCAAACACTTCTTACAAAGCTCCTACTGGTACAATGATTGTGGAAGAAATTTCTGAAAAGAAAAATCATAATATCATGATGGTTGACATAGCATCAACTCTTAACTATGCTAAATTTGATTAAGTCAAAGGATGTGCTACTGCTCATGACATGTGGACCAAACTGAAGAATATCTATGGAGGTGATGATAATGTAAAAAGAGCCAAGGCAGAAAGCTTGAGAGGTTAGTTTGATCAGATGCAGATGAGAGAAGATGAAAAAATTGTAAAATATGTTGAAAGAATAAAATCTAGTGTCAGTGCCATCAAAGCCTCTAGAGGAAACATTGAAGATGTAATAGTGGTAATCAAGGTACTTAGGACCATTCTTCCTATCTATGCAATCAGAGTGTCTACTATGCAAGAGATAAGATGTGATCCAAATAATGAGATAACCTTGGATGCTCTACTTGGAAGATTGACTACATTTCAACTAGATAACTATGATAATTATAATCATAGTTCTAGAAATCTTGAGTATACATTTGAAGCCAAGGTATTACTCAAAAAGAAAGCTAAAAGATCTAAAAGAAAACAATTTGAAAGTGAAGGTGAAGATAATTTTGATAGTGATCTTGAAGCCATTGAAGCATTGCTTGCAAGAAGGTATCCCAAAGGCAAAGGAAACTATAAAGATAATATTCTTATTATTTGTTTCTCTTGTGAAGAAGTTGGACACATTGCTGCAAGGTGCCCAAGCAGAGAAGACAAAGATGAAAAGAAGCACAACAAGTACAAAGGCAGGAAGGATTTCAAAAACTTCAAGGACTACAAAGAAAAAGGTAAGAAATTTTATTTTATGGCTAAAGATTTAGATAGTAGTGAAGATGATGAAATGGTATATACTACTTTTAAAGATGAATATGATGATGAAGGAGATAAAATGGAACTTATTTCTCATGCTAGCAAGAATGATACATGGATTATTGATAGTGGTTTCTTACATGATATGAATGGTGACAAACAAATTTTAAACATATGGAACATTATGATGGTGGAAATATGATATTTGGAAACAATGAACCTTGTTGCATAAAAGGAAATAGGTTTTATCTCACTAACCAATGAACTTAGATGTGATAATTGTTATTGGGTAATGAATAAAGCATAATCTACTGAGTATGGTATAGTTGAATAACATTGGATTCAAGGTAGAATTCATGAATGGGAAGGCTAAGCTAGTGGATGGAAAATGAAATTTGGTTGGGTCTAGCAAACAAACAAAAGGTAACCTATTCTACCTAGATCTCAATGAGAGTTCATGTTTTATTGCTCAAGTAGAAGACACATGGTTGTGGCATAAAAGACTATGTCATGTGAAATTTGATAATCTAATCAAGATAAGAAATAAGAAAAGAGTAAGAGGTATTCCTAGTTTGAGAAAACCTGATATGGGCCTATGCAAAAATTATCAAATTGGTAAGATGGGAAAGACAAGTTTCAAAAGCAAGGACTATCATTTTGAAGAAGTCTTGGAGCAAGTTCATACAGACTTATGTGGACCTATTGGAATAGAGAGCTATAATGGAGATAAGTTTTTTTTTTTGATGATTATTCTAGAATGATGACTATAGTGTATCTGAGAGAAAAGTCTGAAGCATTTCAAAAATTTAAGTGGTATCTAGAAAGAGTAGAGAAAGAAAATAAAACGAAGCTGAAATGTTTGAGATCACAAAGAGGTGGTGAATTCATTTCCAATGAGTTCAATGAATTCTATATTGAAAGAGGAATTAAGAGACAAGTATTAGCCCTTGGTACACCTCAACAGAATGGTACACCATAGTAGAGGCAGAATATGTGGCAACAACAATAAATAGTTCCAATGTTGTTTGGTTCAAGTAACCATTGGTAGGTATGAAGGTAGAGATCAAGGATCTAGTGGTTATCTTTTGTGATAACACTAGTAGAATTAATATATCAAAGAATCATGTGATGCACATCAAAACCAAGCACATTGCTATAAAATATTATTTTTTGAGAGAATTGGTACAAGGCAAAGAGGTAAGATTGGAATATGAGAATACTAAAGAACAAATTGGAGACAAATTCACTAAGCCATTACCTAAGGATGCATTTTTGTATCTAAGATGTATGTTAGGGGTCATTCCCCTATCTAAAGCTCACTAAATGAAGTTTAGTGATGCATCAACCAGAGCATGTTAAAGATCAACCAATTGATGTAGTATTGAAAAGGACACATTGCATATGAATAAATACATGAGGTACATTGATATTCACTGAATATTGTCTTTGGCATGAGATGTAAAAGAGGGAGAGTTTGTTGTGATATAATAGAAAAATTTATAAAGAGGGAGAGTATACATTTCACATAAATTTTATAAAGGACGAATTATTCTCAAAGATGTCAAAGAGGAAGAACTTGGTTTGATATCAAGAGGTAGAGTTTGTAGACACAGGGAGTTCTCATGGATGAGAATTAGAATGAAACTAAGGATATGTTCCTTTCTTTATTCTTGCTCTAAAATTTCATTGTATTTTGATATGTTGTGTTGCCATCAATGCCAAAGAGGGAGATTGTTAAAAATAATTGTTTAATTGTGTATTGTCTTTGATGTTACACAAAATGTCATATCATTGCCAATCAGTGTATGTTGAGCTCATTTGGGTGATGAAGATAGTTTTCTGTGTCTACCGAGCATTCCAGAGTTTTCCAAGTTTAGAAGATAGTGTCTACTAAGTTCACTCGGGCGATAAAGGGAAGATCACAAAAGTTTAATGTTAACTGAGTTCACTCAGTTAATGAAGGAAGAGTTGGATGGAACCAGTGTTAATTGAGCTCACTCAGTTACCAAAGGATATTTTTGAATACATAGTATTAACCGAGTTTACTTGGTTAACATAGGAAAATTATTTCTAAGTTAGTGTTTACCAAGCAGGGTAGGCTACTGATGGATTTTCTTGTTTTGGCATATTGAGTTCAATTAATTTGATTGTTGATTCTAGCCAACTAAGGAGATGGATATTAAATATTCTAAGTTGTATTCAAGCCAACTTGACAATGTGTAAGATATAAATATAAGGTCAAGTTGAGAATTGAATATGTGGAACACAATAGAAGATTTGAAGATTCTTACAGGAAGAAAATTAGAAGGATAAGTGGAATATCCTTGTTAAGCTACAAAGATACATTGGATCAGAAAGGATCAAGCATACAAGTTAGAATTGAGATCTATAATTAGCAATTTAGTTGCATCAGAAATCAAGTCATCTCATTATTACCCTCTAACCATTGTAGCAATGATCTAAATCTCTTAATAGAGTTGGCTTAATAGAAATTTGTAAATCCTCTAACAAGGTGGCATTTCTAGATTGAAGTGTCTAAAGACCTCTAACAAGGCCACTCCTAATAAGGCGATTAAATCCTCTAATAGGGTCAAACTTAAAAGTGTGTTTTGTAACCTTTAATAGGGTTGGCTCCTAACAAGACTCAATTAAGAAGAGTGAAAATCAGTAACTAGTTGCAATTGGTTGTTTTTTCCAAATTGGGTTTCCACATTAAATCTTGGTGTTACTTATGTTCATGTTATTTCTTTTATTTTTATGCAACTAAGTTAAATAATATTAATCACAATTAATATCTTAAGATTTTCATGTTAAGCAGTTGCCAAGTTATTTCAATATTTTTTGAGTTATTTTAGTGTTTGTCGAGTTACAATATTTGTAGTGTAAATCTACTGACTATGTGTTTACTGAGCATCAATATTTTCAGTAAATTTTATTCTAAAATTTAAGGGATTATTTATTTTTGTGGTCATTGATTCACCCCTCCCCTCTCAGTTACTCGTCTTATATTTCCAATAAGGGTAACTTTGTAAAAAGAGACCAAGATATGAATGAATACACTATTGCTACTCCTAACCAACTTGCAATTGAGCAATGTGCTTTTTGCAAGAAAATACTCACCCTTAGTGATGTCAAGGAAGTCCTCTTCTCTATGGAAGATAATAAGGCCCCTGGGTGAGATGACTTTCCTTGGAAATTTTAGAAAGCTTTATGGGATTACATTGGGCCAGATTTATACAAAGTCTACCTTGAAGAATTTTATTCTAAATCACTAGGCAGTCTTGTTAATAAAGGAAACATAAAATTCATACCTAAAGCTGGTAATCCTAAAGATAACTACAATTGGAGACCTATCACTCTATTGAATGTCTTGTTAGCATGATTTAGAATAACTAGGGGGGGGGAGTGAATTAGTTATCCTTAGGTCCAGATGTACTAATTCAAATTTTAATCACTTCAAATATAAACATTTACTAGCCCAGTCTCTATAAAAAATAATCAACAACATAAACTTGTAGTCCACCAATATTATAGTAACAAACTTGCAGAATGTAAAACATTAATAGTAAAAAATTTCAAATAACATCCACACAAGTATGACACTAGGATTTAACGTGGGAATCCAATTTGGGAAAACCACCAGTAACATGTCACCAGTTTTTCACTCTTGTAAAGTAAGCTCTATGAGTATCCAAACCTATTAAAGGTTATAAAAAACATTATTGAATATGATATTGCTAAAGGATTGAATCACCTTTTTAGGAGTGTCCTTGTTAGAGGGCTTTAGAACATTCCATTATAATGTCACCTTGATAAAAGGATTTATATATGAATGTTAGGTCAACCTTGATTAAAGGATTTCAATACTACTACAATGGATAGAAAGTAACAATAGATTGATATGAAAAATACAACTCACTTTGCAAATACATATCACATATTGGGTCCAACAGTTGAATCATTGACTGGCCTCCATTAACATCTCCATAATTGAGTCACTTTGCAATCCTTCAAGCAATCACTCTTCACCTAAACACTTCATTGTTTAACCTTTTTCTTAAGTTCACCAATCAAAAGAATCAACAACTACTCCAACCTTGCTAGATTAGCCCTTGTAATTCATTAAATAGGTAGTTCTTATCTTTTTCTTCTTAATCATCACTATGGATCTTAGGGTTTGGTCAGATTCATCAAATCCTCCCATCTTTTTGTCTCCTCCTTTCTCTTCTGGAAAATTCTAGAAACTTCTCCTTGAATCCATGCATAGAAACACTAAAAAATGGTTTTCCTTGAATTAAATTCTCTAGGTCATCCATCCTTATATTCAAATTGCTTTCCATATTCCAAGAATTCAATTATGTCAGCAAGAAATCAAGATTTCCTCATAATCTTTGAAATATTGTCAAGTTGGCCAACATTGGGCTCTGACACTCGGTCATCACTAAATTACTTGGTTGATGCTAACTATTATTGCTTGACATACTTATTGATACTCAATCAATATTGATGCTTAGTCCACACTATATTTTTTTTGGCTCATAGTATCACTCAGTCAACTCTAGCATCACTCAACATAGACTTCTAGTTCCTTAATCTTCTGCTCTTTTGCTTGGTCAAGCCTATGCATTTGGTCTTTCTTTGATCACTTCTTCTAGGCTTCAATACAAATATCTTCTTTTCTTGTTTTATGATTAGAAAATCATATTATCTTGTCAAAGTCCAATTGATCAAGTTTCCATTGTAGTTATTCATAACTAAAACCTTCCTTTAGGTCCTTTTGTTATATCTTCTCCTTAAATTCTCTTCATCAATCATCTTGATATGGCACCCTACTCAAATCTCAACTATCTTACCAATAAGGTTTGACATTAATGACAATATAATAATTATTCCATATATAGTTTGCAACATGTCTCCTACAAAATCATAGCTAAAGCTCTAACTCTCAATCCACCATCTTTTTCCTTTGATTGTTCACCCTAAGCAGACTACTTTCATCAAATCAAAATATATCCTTGATAACATTATTGTTGCCTGGGAGGGTATGGAATGGGCTCTTTGATCTAAGTAGAAAGATCTTTTTCTCAAGATTTATTTTTCCAAGGCTTATGCTTATATAGATTGACCTTCCATTATTTCTATGATTCAAGCCTTAGGATTTGGTCTAGTTTTTCCTTAATTAGGGGAGATGCTCTTCAAGGATGTTTTTTTTTGTATCATCATCAATGATAGGAAATCTAAGGCCTTTGGGCTATTTAGGTCCATCCATCAAGGATTTCCTATAGCTCCAATTTCTTATGTTCTTTCTTTTGAAGGATTTGGGTATATGCTTTCCAATGCCATTTCCACTAGCCATGTTAGAGGCATTGCCCTACCTGAGTTTCCTAATTATCTTGTCAATGGCATTTTTTTTGATGATTCCTTCCTCATTTTAATTGAGGATGAGGAAAATGTCTTGAATGGCTTCTAGGCCTTCCATTCAATAGTACAAAACTCTATTCTATAGGGAGCCTTTTCTCCCTACTCCACCTTGGCTTTTACAATATCAGTGGAAATGGATTCAACACAATGAGATTTTTTCTTTTTGGGTATCCCTTTTTTCCTTGCAAGCTTCAGTTGTTGACCTTTTGAATTTTGTGCTTACCAAGATTTCTAAAAGCTAGATTATAGGCTCACCAAACCCCTTTCTTTGGCTGGTAAATTCTAGATGTGTTCCAAGGTTTTGGCTACTACCCATGTTTATTATTCCTCCTATTGGGCTCCTTCCAAGACCTCTTATTTAAAGCTTGAGAAGCTTCTCAAATATTTTCTCTAGGCCTTAGGTTCTGAGCATCATGGATTTCATAGAGTCATTGGGGAGTATTATTTCTTACCTAAGGAGTCTAGAAGCCTTGGCCTCATTTCCACATAAAATAGGGTATTGTTTTATGTTATAAATGGGTTATCCGAGCCCTCACTAGAGATGAAGTCTGGAAAATTATTCTTAGGAATTGCATTTCCTCTAGTTTTCTACTCAACACACCTATATGGAATGGGATTGGATTTCAAACCCTTCTTATCACTTCAAAACTTGTGCAAATCCAAGGCTCATTTGTTGTCAAGAGAATTTGGAGAGAATGGGAGGTTATCAAGCATTGGATTCATTGGGCTAGAGATGATATTTCCATGAATCAATACAATATTTTGTGGTCACCCTTGTTTTCCATAAAAGGTGCATCTCTTTCCAAGATTTAGTGTGCTAGTATGCTGCATTTTTTCAAACTTGGCATTAGGACTTCCGAAGATCTCTTTTATAGAGTTACAATGAGTCTTAGATCTTGGGAGGATATACAAGTTTAGTTTCATCCGACTCATCCAAATTATTAGAGTTTTGATTTCTTGGTCTTTGCTTTACCTTCCAATATTCTTCACAAGATAGGTATCTAGTCTGTCAAGTCATGTGGATAGACTGGAAGTGGTATTTGTGTACTCCTCTTTTCAATTATAAGCCCAAGATGGGATAACTTTTCCTGATGTTTCACCTACATGCCTATGATTGAGACTCTCAACCAACACTCATACCTCTAGTATTCACAATAGAATTGGAGATATAGGTTTAATACTATTCAGAATTCCATCAAGGAGCCAAAGATTCTACACTTTTCTTGGTGTGTCCTCTTCCAGGGATTGTCTCTAGGTCCTTGGCTAAAGCATTTGGATGTCTCGATCCTCATCATCCAATTTGTGGTAAACTAGAGTCTTTTCTACATATCTTTTGGTTATATCATAGAGCTCAACATTATTGGCTCTAGATATGTTAAATTTTTAAGCCTTTCAAACTAGAGCTGTTTCTTGACATATGGTTCTACTGGGTGATTTCCCTAGAATCCCTTTCAAGTATACCCAGATTTGGCATGCTTTTAGGATAGATATTATTTTCACTCTTTAGAAGGATAGGAATGTGGTTTTATTCACTCACAAATTTCTTGATATAAATGTATCTCTATATACTAAAGCTTGTATATTTAAGTACAAGCTAACAAGATTTCTCTTGAGGTGACCTACTATTGAGATAATGAGTGTTGTACACGTTGCATAATATTGTTATATAGTATTATTTTATTTTATTATGTAATGTTGCACTTAGATGGATGTGCAACATGGAAAGATCCCCATGGGATATACTTCATGAGTTGTATTGTAACATTGTGATAATATTTCATGTAATTATTTAATATTGGGAAAAAGAATTAAATTTCTAAAATTAAATATGGGGTCAATGGGTTAGGTAGCACATGGTTTTAGCACATAGTTTATGTAATACCACTTGGTGGTTTTATGAGACTTGCTACTATATAAACAGCCACAAGGGTAGTTGTTGTAGGAGAAGAAAAAAGGACAAAAGGAAAAGAGTCAAGTGGGACAAGGCTTGACAGGTTAGCTAAGAGAGCATTTGTGAAGGTTGGAAGCATGGTATGGGATGTGTGGATTCATGCTTGTTCACATGGATTGCTTGGTAGTGGCTATAGATTTTGAAGGCTTCCATGGTTGTATTGCAATGACATTTTTTCTGAATAATGCATGGTGATGGATGCTTTTGGAGGTTGGGTTTTTTCCTTGAATGAGGGTTTTCTAGGGTATATCTTGTGTCACAATTTATTATGGGTATGTTGTCTATTCTCTTGTATGTGGATTTCAATTGCATATTTATTTAAGATCTATTATGGGGTATGTGAAAATGATTATATTCTTTATTGCTAGTTTTCTTACAAGTGGTATCAGAGCTATGGTTTTATTATTGTAACCTTAGATTGAATCCATAAGAATGTATGAGAGGATAAAAGAAAGGGCAAGATATATGAGTTATTTATTATAGATATTAGGGTTTTGGATTTTTTGTTATGATGGGATGTTAGAAAATTTTGGGTGTGTGAAATTGTTGGACAAAAAGAATTTTCTGGATGTTTCATTTCAATGAGGGTTTTAGTGGGTAGGTTACAGAGATGACCTCTTGGATAAAAATAGACCTCACCATTGGATTTGGGTCAATGTTTCCATAAATTTTGATATATAATATGCCCTATTTTGGCCATGTTTAGAGGAAATGATTTTTAAAAAAAGTTTCGGTCCATGATGGCCATCAAATTTAATCCATCAGTTAAAATGGTAAAAAGACTGTCTTAGTAAAACAACCTTAAATTTCTCTTAGGATATCAGATTTTAGACTTTTTATAGGTGTTGGAAAGCTAATTTAGAGCACTAAAACTTGGTGTAGGTTTGGTTCTACGATTTTGACATTTTGTATGGTTTTAAGAGCTTGAAAGTTAGATGTTGTTTATTTTGAACACAAATCAAGGCATAACTTGGACATATGAAGTCAGATTTTGGACTTCGAGTAGTCAATAAAAAAATCTTGGAGAGCTCTACACATTGGTTTAGATTTGGTGTAAGTTTGGCATAGTTTATTTGGTGATATATTAATATGAATAGTTTATGGTATATATTGGCTATGGTAACATTTTGAGTTTGTGACATTGTATGTTTGGAGATTTAAGATTTGATGTCATTGTATACTTAGTTTATATTTTAGATTGGTCTCATAATGATATGGTTATCAATATTTCATTTGTATATGTATGATGACTTGGGTCTACTAGTCGTGCAATGTTGTAAGCGGTCTATACTTATAGATTGCATTTATAGCTTGGTTATGAGTTGTCTTTGCCCATTGATCTTTCATTATTTATGCATATTTAGATTGGTGGCTTGGATTTGGGTTGTCTATGCCCTAAGTCATATGATTTGCTATTTTTTATTCATATAGAAGGGGTAAGATCTTGTTACTAGGTACAATCATGGTGGAGGATTGTGGTTGACTATTTTATGCTAACATGTTAGATATATTGAAAGGTAGATGCTCAATTCATGGATGTGACCATGGTTCCATAGATTTTGGCATGACATTGTTGGATATACAAGTACATCTTTGATGTTTATTGATTTGGATTCCTGATTTGGTTATGGTGGTATATCTTTTTGGTTGAGGATCATGATTATTTGGTTTCTTTTGAGGAGCTCATGGTGTGCACTTTGAGTCCTTTGATGGTTTTTTACCTTGGTTTATTCTCATGGTTAGAGGATGATTTTTTATCATGATGTCATGGATAGCTTGGATACATAGTTTAGTGGGATCTTGTGACAGTGATGAGGTGATAGTACATGATTAGTTCCTAGTCTGGTTTGTATCTTCTTGGTTTGGAGATCTTGGTTTCACTTGGTACTAACACTTTGGTTGTGAGTGTAGACCTGGAGGATCTTGATGTACGAGATGAATTTATATGATTTCATGGATGATTTGGTACCACAGTTGAGTGAGAGTTTTTTGGCATTGATATATTTATTGATTATTTGTAGATGTTGGAGGTTTGTCTTAGATCCTGTTGCTGCAAAAGAATCTTTGATATTTGTATGGTGCACTTTTTATCTTCATGGTTTGTGAAGATGGTTAGATCTTGAGGATTCATGGGGTTCTTGGTTATCTTCATGGTGTGTGGAGATGGTTCTTCATGGTATGTGGAGATGGTTTTCTTCATGGTGTGTAAAGATAGTTGCATCTTGAGGGCTAATAGAGTTCTTGGTAAAGGTATGGTTTATGCTTCCATTTGACATGTTATCCTTGGTGTTAGGATGGTTTCATTATTATGTCATGGTAAACTTTTGATACGTGTTTAGAGATTTGACATATTATAGTATGTTCATATGGAGCATGGTATCTCTTTAGTTGAGATGGTTAGATCATTGTCATGTTTATGTTTCTGAGGCCATGGTTGGAACTTTGACATTGATCTTGGTTTAGTTTCTTTTTATTGAGTACATTGATCATAAGTTGGATACTTCATGATATTTCTAGGTTGCATTTGGAGTTGGCATTGATTGATTGTTTACAAATGCTCATGGATACTTAGAGATAGTGGTGATGCTGATTTCTCTTGGATTAGAGAAGTATTTGTTAGGACAATTGTTTGGTTTCAGTAAGAGAGTCCACGGGGCATTCACTTGATATGAACTTGAGAGGAGATTGTTCTTAGATGAGTCTTAGTCGGAGACTTGGATATCTTGATGATAATTCTCATTCTCCACTCTTGGTCTACTCAGTGGTTTTCTACTTAAGAGGTATAGCCCATTGTTTCTCTCAGGTGCATTTTATTTATGCTTGTCTTTCATGAATATGGATCTTGAGCTATGGTACATGAGTTAGTTTTGGAGGGTTCATTTGAGAGATGGTTTAGCATTGGTTATCTCCATTTGGATATGTTGTTATGTTGGTTGAGTTTAGGAGATGGTTTTATATTGGGCATATTCCTTGATTTAGAAATGGTTTATGAGTTTGATCTTCTTGTGAGATGCCTACATCCATGATTAATTATATGGCATGCTTTGAATGTTGTTGAGGCTTCTTGTTAGGGTTTTATGGAGGAAATCATACTTGCACAATTTACATCTAGAGGTGTGTGTAGAAGGACATAATACAAATTATGATTTGCATGGTTTCTCATTGGTCTTGGTTATCTTCCTGAATGTTTGGTTTCACTTACATGTTGAGATAATGGGTGTTTCACATATTGTGCATAATATTTTTATATTGTATTGTTTTATTTTATTATGTAATATTGCACCTAGATGGAAGTGCATCATGTAAAGATTCCCATAGCATATACTTGATGAGTTGTATTATAACATTGTAATAATATTTCATGTAATTATTGAATATTGGGGAAAAGAAATTAAATGTCCAATATTAAATGTGGGGTCAATGGGTTAGGTAGAACATGGTTTTAGCACATGGTTTATGTAATACCACTTTGTGGTTTTGTGGAACTTGCTACTATATAAGCATCCACAAGAGTAGTTGTTGGTGTTAAAAAGAAAGAAAAAAGGAAAAGAGTCGAGTGAAACAAGACTTGATAGGTTAGCCAAGGGAGCATTTGTGAAGGTTGGAAGCATGGCATGAGATCTGTGGATTCATGCTTGTTCACATGGATTGCTTGGTAGTGGCTATGGCTTTGAAGGCTTCCATGGTTGTATTGCAATGGTGTTTTTTATGAATAATACATGGTGATGGATGCTTTTGGAGGCTAGGTTTTTTCTCTCAATTAGGGTTTTTCAGGGCATATCTTGTGTCATAATTTTTTATGGGTATGCTGTCTATTCTCTTGCATGTGGATTTCAATTGCATATTTATTTCAGATCTATTACGGGTTATGTGAAAATTTTGACAAATGGTATCAAAGCTATGGTTGTATTATTGTAATCTTAGAATGAATTCATAAGAATGTATGATAGGATAAAAGAAAGGGTAAGATATATGAGTGTTTATTGCAGATCTAAGGATTTTGGCTTTGCTGTTATGATGATGGGATATTGTTATATTTTGGGCATGTGAAATTTTTGGACAAAATATTTTTTTTAATGTTTCATTTAAATGAGAGTTTTAGGGGGTAGTTTGTAGAAATGACCTCTTGGATAAAAATAGAGCTCACCATTAGATCAGGGTTGATATTTTCATAAATTTTGATGTATAATATGCCCTAGTTTGGCCATGTTCAGAGAAAATGAAAGAGTTTCTTAGTTTTAGCCTTTGATGGCCATCAAATTTAATTCCATTAGAATTTTCATCAAAAAATAAAAAATAAAAAAAATCATAGTGAAAATGGTAAAATGACTATCTTAGTAAAATAACCATAACGTTCTCTCAAGATATCTAATTTCAGAGTTCTTATAAGTGTTGGAAAGCTAATTTAGAGCATTACAAGTTAGTATAAGTTTGATTCTATGACTTTGATGTTTTGTTAGGTTTTAAGAGCCTAAAAATTAGATGCTTTTTATTTGATCACAAATTAGGGCATAGCTTGGGCACACAGAATCATATTTTGGACTTCAAATAGTCAATGAAAATCTCTTGGAAAGATCTACACATTGGTTTAGATTTGGTATAAGTTTGATATGGTTTATTTGGTGATCTGAATAGTTTATGGTAATATTGACTATGGTAGCATTGTGAGTTTATGACATTGTATGTTTGGAGATTTAAGATTTGATGTCATTGTATACTTAGTTCATATATTAGATTAGTCTCATTATGATATGGTTTTCAGTATTTCATTTGGATATGTATGATGACTTGTTGGGTCTACAAGTTGTGTAATGTTGTAAGTGGTCTACACTTACAAGTTGAATTTATGGCTTGGTTATGATTTTTCTTTGCTCATTGATCTTTCATTATTAATGCATATTCAAATTTGTGGCTTGGATTTGGGTTGTCTATGCCCTAAGTCACATGATTTGCTAATTTTTTTCATGTAGAAGGAATGAGATATTTTTACTAGGTACAATCATTGTGGAGGATTGTGGTTGGCTATTTTATGGTGATAGGTTGAACATATTGAGAGTCAGATGCTCGATTGATGGATGTAATCATGGTGTCATGGATTTTGGCATGACATGATTGAATATACAAGTATATCCTTGATGTTCATTGGCTTGGATTCCTGATTTGGTTATGGTGGCATATCTTCTTGGTTGAGGATCATGGTTATTTGGTTTCTTTTGAGGAGCTCACGATGTGAAATTTGATTTCTTTGATGGTTTTATGCCTTAGTTGATTCTCACAATTAGAGGATGGTTTTTTCATCAAGATGTCATGGATAGCTTAGATACACACTTTAGTGGGATCTTGTGGCAGTGATGGGGTGATAATGTAGGATTAGTTCTTGGTTTTGGTTTGTATCTTCTTGGATTTGGAGATCTTTCTTTCACTTGGTACTGACACTTTGGTCATGCATGTATAGACGTGGAGGATCTTCATGTAGGAGATGGATTTTATGATGACATAGGTGACTCAGTACCATGGTTGAGTTGGATTTTTTGGCATTAATATATTTATTGAGTGTTTGTAGATGTTAGAGGTTGGAAGTATTGCATGAGATCTGTGGATTCATGCTTGTTCACATGGATTGCTTGGTAGTGGCTATGGCTTTGAAGGCTTCCATGGTTCTATTGCAATGGTGTTTTTGCTAAATAATACATGGTGATGGATGCTTTTGGAGGCTAGGTTTTTTCCCCTCAATTAGAGTTTCCCAGGGTATATCTTCTATCACATTTTTGTGGGTATGTTGTCTATTCTCTTGCATGTGGATTTTAATTGCATATTTATTTTAGATCTATTATGGGTTATGCGAAAAAAATTATATTCTTTATTGTCAATTTTCTTAATTGTATATTTATTTAAGATCTATTATGGGTTATGTGGAAAAAATTATATTCTTTATTGCCAATTTTCTTACAAGTGGTATCAAAGCTATAGTTTTATTATTGTAACCCTAGATTGAATCTATGGGAATGCATAAGAGGATAAAAGAAAGGGCAAGATATATGAATTGTTTATTGCAGATTTGAGGGTTTTGGATTTGCTGTTATGATGAGATGTTAGCAGATTTGGGTGTGTGAAATTATTGGACAAAAAGAGTTTTTTGGATGTTTCATTTAAATGATGTTTTTAGGGGATGGTTGGGATGTCCACTACCACTACTTTGCCTCCCCATAATGGGGCTCTGGTTGGTCTCCAATTTCTCCTCCTCCTACCTCTAGTTGGTAGACTACTTGTTCTAACCCTAAATAACCATTCCTTCTAGAAATAGGAAATAATAAGTGGGGGAGTGGGGGGTAGGGGGTGAGTTAGTACTTCACAAATTTTTGTCCAAAATTGGATATCTTTAATAAATTTGTAACTTGCATAAGAAAGTAAACTTACTATGTTGAAGAGTAAATACAATGATAAAACAAAGTAACTCATAACACCATTTATTTTAACTAAGGAAAACTTGGCCAAGGGAAAACCTTGGTGGGGATGGTACCTAGAAAATGATCCACTAATCAAACATATTTGGTTAAAGATATTGACCCTATTAGGAGTTTAATACATATGTATTGTGTCTCGGTCCTTGTTAAAGGAATTAGGCCTAGTCAAAAGCCTCAATTCTATTAGGAGTTTTTATATACAATTAAAAAATATAAGAAAGATGAGCCCACTACCCAAACATGAAATGTATAATGAAGTTCTTCAATACAAAAGATAAATACAAAAACCTATGCACTCTTGTTGATATCTTCAATATTTGATATTGCTTTTTTCGCACTTTGCAAAATATTATCACAATTCACACTACTTTGATCATACATCATAATTTGCATCACATACATATCATAATCACTTCATAAGAAACACACTTAACTTCACATTTACAATTTTCCTTTATACCTTGTTATTTCATAATTATCTGCTATGTCAACCTTCATACCTTTACAAGTTTTCCAAAATATAAAATCATCTCTCTCTATCCAAGGGTTAACATCTAGGATGTCATCTCTAATTAATCAAGTAATTATTTTGGTAATCAAAATAATTTCTTAACCCAAAATATTCATTTCCTTATCTTTCTCTTTTTTGTGTGTACCATAATACAACTGGTAAAATCAATATAACTCTATTTGTACTGACCATATTGTCCAACACTCTTGCACATGTTAGCCTCATAGTCTCTGCTACTTATACCTAACTTATAGGAGCCCTAGGCGAATATGGTAACTGATCATATGGGTCAAACCTATGACCCCCTTTGACCTATTTTATCATGAGATGTGTCCTTAGGGAACCTAGAACCCCTAGGGACATATGGTAATCGATCATATGACCTATGACCCCCTTCGATCAATTTTATCATGACATGTGTCCCTAGGAGTCATAAAACCCCTATCGACATATGGTAATCCATCTTAAGGCTCGAATGGGGTTGTAGGCTAACCTAGGACACCCTTTGACCCATTTCATCATGGCATGTCTCATTAGGGGTCCTAGGACCCCTAGGGACATAAGGTAGTTGATAACATAGGTTGAATGGGGTCATAGGCTAACCTATGATCCCCTTTGACCCATTTCATCATGACATGTGTCCCTAGGGATCCTAGGGGTTGACCCCTAGGGACATATAGTAATCAATCATATGGGTTGAAGGAGGTCCTACGATCCCCTTTACCCAATTTCATTGTGACATGTGTTCGCAGTGGTTTGAGAACCCTTAAGGACATATGGTAATTGATCAAATGGGTCAAAGGGTGTTGTAGGTAAGCCTACAACCCTCTTTGACCCATTTCATCACAACATGTGTCCCTAGGGGTCCTATGTGGTAATCGATCATATAGGTTGAATGGGGCCATAGGAAAACCCAGGACTCCCTTTGACCAATTTCATCATAACATGTGTGCCTATGGGCCCTAGGACCCCCAGGGACATATGGTAATCAATCATATGATTTGAGTGGGTTCGTGCGTTAACCTACGACACCATTTGACCCATTTCATCACATGTGTCCCTAAGAGTCTTGAGACCCCTAGGGACATATATTAATCAATTATATGGGTCAAAGGGGGTTGTAGGTTACCCCTTTGACCCATTTCATCAAGAGATGTGTCCCTAGGGGTCCTAGTATCGTAATCCATCTTAAGGGTTGAATGGGGTTGTAGGCAAACATACAATCCCCTTTGACCCATTTCATCATGACATGTGTCCCCAGGGGTCCTAGGACCCCTAGATAAGTATGGTAATCGATCATATGGGTTGAGTGGGGTTATAGGATAGCCTACGACCCCTTTTGACCTATTTCATCAGAACATGTGTCCCTAGGGGTCCGAGAACCCCTATAGACTTATAGTAATCAATCATATGGGTTGAATGGGGGTTGTAGGCTAACCTATGACCAAATTTGACCCATTTCATCATGATTTGTGTCCCTAGAGGTCCTAGAACCCCTAGATACATATGGAAATCAATCATATGGGTTGAAGGGGGTCATAGGTTAGCCTACGACCCCCTTCGATCCATTTTATCATGACATGTGTCTCTAGGGGTCCTAGGACCCCTATGGACATATCATAATCCATCTTAAGGGTTGAATGGGGTCATCAACTAACCAAGGAACCCCTTTGACCAATTTCATTATGACATGTGTCCATAGGGGTCCTAAGACTCCTAGGGACATATGGTAATTTGTCATTGTATATGTGAAAATGCGGCCTATACTAACACACACACTTTAACACGGTCATTGCATGCGGATTCATCTCAAAATGAACATTGGATTGTTCATCCAAAATTTTCCTTGCAAAGCGACCTGTTGCCTTCTATCTAAAGGAATTTTGCCTGTTAATATCCTTAGAATCAAGGTGCAGGCAACCAGATCCTCTAAGAACGAAGGATTTGATAATGAAATTAAGCTAAGAACAAGAATGCAAATTAACCTAAAATGAAAGATGCAATGTAATCTAAGAACAAATAAAGCAAACTAGATTAAGCATACACATGATTAAACTAAAATGAGATTAAACTAAGAATGAGAATGTATGCAAGAAATGTAAGCAAATGTGAGCATGAATTTCAGCAGCGATTCGATGCAAATTCTCCAAATTCATCCTCCAAAATGAGGAGATGAGGGTCTCTTAAATAGACTCTCCTGGAATCCATCAACAGTTGAGATCGATTCAGATCAATGGTCAGGATTGAAGATGAGGTTCAGTCATAAAGGGAGATTCCCAAATTAAAGGGAGTTAACAGACTTAATTTGAAGAAAATAAGGAGTTAACTGTTTTAATTTGAGTAGAAAAAGGAGTTAACTGATTTAACTCATTTTTGATCAATAGTGAACTGAAAATTTCCCTTTTTTGAACTGAAGAGAGATTTTGTTGAGATATTTAATTTAATAAAATGAGATATGATCTCATAATTACTTTTTCTATTTAATTAAATAATCTTTAATTAATTGGAGATACTTTTGTTTAATTAAATAACTTCATTTAATTAATTAGGAATGGCTTCCCATTTAATTAAATAACTTTGTTTAATTATTTAGAAGTAAGTACTCCATTTAATTAAATAATTTCTTTTAATTAATTAGAAATACCTTTCCCATTTAATTAAATAATTACATTTAATTAACTAAGATAGGCGTATTTATTTAATTAAATAAATTTAATTCCATAGTACATTAGCCTTAGGATATAATTTAATTTAATTAAAGTATAAATACTTAATAATTAAATTAAATATTAATCAATAGGTTTAATGTGACTAATATGAGTAAATACTATAGGAATTAAATAATAAGCATGATGAATGTAGATTTAGGTTTTCTACATCTGACAATTAAGTCAAGTAGCGAATAGCAGAATGATAATTGCTTATTAGAATAGGACTTTAAGATTGATCAAAAATAGACCAGAATTGGTTGAGATGGCAATGAGTCAATTTTGGGGTATTACATTTTGCCCCTCTTTGAATGAATGTGCGAGCATCATGTTCAATTAAAAAAAAATCAGAAAGCATGATGTAAAGATGAGATTGGTTCTGAAGGTGATGATACGGAGACCAATTGATAAGCTTTTTAAGGACCATCTCTAGAACAGAGCTTAATCCTAAGGGATCCGAGTAGAACACTTAGATACCTAATAGTGATAGCATTTAAAAAACTACCTCCAGAACGAAGCGTAATCTTTAAGGATCCAGACAGAATGTCTAGATACTTGAAATCGATAGCATTTAGAAGATTATCTCTACAATAGAGCATAATCTTCAAGGATCTAGATAGAACACTTAGATCCCCGAGAATAATAGCATTTAGAAGATTATTTCTAGAATAGAGCATAATCTTCAAGGATCTAGATAGAACACCTAGATACCTGATATTGAAAGCATTTAGAAGACTATCTCCAGAACGGAGCGTAATCTTCAAGGATCCAAATAGAACACCTAGATACCCAAAATTGATAAAAGAAAGATAACAAGGTTCAATCATGAGTCGTAGAATCATCCTCAGAATGAGGCTTGATCCTCAGGAGAAGGGGTTTAGATTGTCCCAATACCTGTCTATCAAACTCTGAGAAGAGTTGTTATAAGGTTGATCAATTGATGGAAAGATAAGATAGATGGCAAAGATGCCAGATAGAAGGGAACAAAAACCCCCAAGTGATGAGATGCCCCAAGTGACTAGGACATAAGATGGGAACTAGATGCCCCGAGCAATAAGTATTTAATGATGTAATCATCCTGCCCCCTCGGGAGTGAAATCGAAAGATGACAGACTAGAAATATGATTGAAGCAATACATCAGGAGATATAGAAGAAATTTGAGATTCAGCAGAAGGTAGAAGAGATCAGAACGATCTAAAGAAAATTCAGGGTTGATTTGAAATGATTGCGAAGTCGCAAAAACCAAGTTTGACCAAAAGTTGACCAGATTCAACCACAGTTGACTTAAGTTTGACTATTTTCAAAATGAATTTTGAAAATATGGAGAATGTAAAGTTGAAAGGATTCCAAAAATCATAAAGTATCAGAAAGATTTGGGCTGCACAAGAGTTCGATCACATCGGTCCCCAAAATTTTAAAACGCATTTTTAAGGCTCATAGGTGTGTCAAATTTTGAATTTGATCCCAAAAATGGATCCAGAATGGTCCAATTAGCCAGGGGTGCAATTTTTGCGCAAATCTGAGCACTTTGAAAAATTTGGTCAACACCTATATAAAGGCTCGAAGGGTCATTTTCAATTCATTTTTGCTTTTGTCTTGTAGTGATTTTGAGCTCTAATAGAGACATGATAGTGAACATGAGATATCATCATTTTGAGCACTCCAGATGACACAACCGGCCAGCAGACTATGGACCACTGGTGCGTCATCAATTTCTCATCATTGTACTTTCATTTTCATGCATTTCGAGTTCATTTATGCATGTTTTTAGCATGTTTTAGGATGTTCAATTCTTTCTTCGCACAAGACCGATCTCTTCTCACGCGAAGATATTCTTTCTTCACGCGAAGAAACAAGGTGCACTGTTTCTTTGCGCGTGACCAGAATATCGTCGTGCGGGGCGATTTTGGTTTCGCACGAAGGTGTAGATTCTTCGCGTGAGCCAATTCGTGTTTCATGCGAGAACCTCTTTTCTCACATGGGAAGATCCACCTTCGCGTGAGAATATCTTTTTCACATGAAGGAGAGATTCTTCGCGTGAAGAAAAATTAGTTTCGTGCAAAACTGAACATCTTCACGCGAGATTTTACGAATTTCGCACGAAATTCTACGACAATTTTGTGTTTTCGCATTTAGAAATCGCACTTTATTTCATTTTGATGCTTCGATTTGACTTGATACTGATCATTTGATTGCCATTTTTTTGTTGTGCGTGCAAGAGGTCTTCGGAGACATGTCATTCAGATCTCATTATCCACCGTATGGAGAGTTATTGCAGAGTTTGGATGACACAGATTGGGCACACATTGCCCAATTGGGTTTGTCTTCACTATGCTGGATTCCAATCGTGATGGTGAATCACGGCCTTCTCACTGCAGTGGTAGAGCGTTTCCATTCGGAGACGAACACCTTTCATTTGCCTATGGGTGAGATGATGATCACCCCGAAGGATATATGGAGGATATTGAGGATCCCATTTCACGGTGCTCGGGTCATCTACGATACAGTGCCTCGATTAGGGATAGAGGCACTTTCCATTGTATTTGGGAGAGAGCTACTGAGAGGCAGAGCCATCAGCTAGGATGAGTTGATGCATACCTATGGACCTACACACAGGTTGGCATCCATGCTGGATATTTTTTTGAGCTGCTTCCTATGTCTTGACAGGGGACAGCATGGATTGGAGTGTGGATGGGGTGTCATGCTCCGTAGGATGGTTGAGGCACCTGAGATCTTTGGGTGGGGTCAGTGCATGTTGGCCCATTTTTTTCATGAGATGCATGAGGTCATCTTCCATGAGAAGAAGACCATGGTAGCGGGTGTGTATGTGCTATAGATATGGGCCTGGCAACATCTCCCTGTATGTAGGCCAATTTTTGAGGATTCTCGGGAGCCCATGGAGCCCTACATTTGCAAATATCAAGGGCATATTACCCAGGCCTGATGTAGAGCCACACCTTGGAAAACTCAAGAGGAATCAGTCACTCAACTGAGTTGCTTCAAGGGGCATCTACAACCTTCAGGATCACACACTAAAATCATATTCAATAAACAAAACTTTGAAAATAAAATCCCCCAAAATATCTTCTTGCTGCCTTTGGATAGACCCGCACTCAGACATGAATAACTTTTGAACTAGAAAATATTTACTCAATCCAACCATTGATATTTGGCGTAACTAGGTTTCAAACAAGATATAAAAATTTGAGAGAAATCCAATGGTTCAAACTTGAGATAGTGACCCTGCATCAGAGTACATTTTTATGCAATTGTTATTCCCTAAACTGATTGCCATGAGAAATATATGAAGCATAACAGTAGAACCATAATCTTTAAAAAAACAAAACACAGGAGACCAAAGGAGACATAAAACTTCCCATTCCTCCCCAAGTTCGAATCCTTTTTTACATAAAAGATTGGCTTTTTAATAACCAAAGTCTGACTGGCCTTGCTGTCCAGTAGTAATAAAAATGTTTTCTTTTCCATCTAAAAATAGGAATTTGAAAGATACTTTACCATCAATACCATGCAGCAATCATGGATATTCTTGTAACTGCTAAGAATAGGAATCTGAAAGATGCTTTACCATCAATACCATGCAAAAATCATGGATATTCTTGTAACTACTAAGAATAGGAATCTGAAAGATGCTTTACTATCAATACCATGCAGCAATCATGGATATTCTTGTAACTGCTAAGAATAGGAATCTAAAAGATGCTTTACCATCAATACCATGCAGCAATCATGGGTATTCTTGTAACTGCTAAGAATAGGAATCTGAAAGGTGCTTTACCATCAATACCATGTAACAATCATGGATATTCTTGTAACTGCTAAGAATAGGAATCATCAATACCATGTAGCAATCATGGATATTCTTGTAACTGCTAAGAATAGGATTGGCTTTTTAAAGAAAACCAAATTTCCTCCAAATAGAAGGAATATGAAACAGTTTCTTTTATTCCATAGCCATTTTTTCGTCATTATGAACACTCTTAAAATTGCCACCAACTTTTTGATGAGATTCTTTTAATTATTGACCACATGGCATTTCTATTACTAATTTTATCCTTTCTAAAACGGACACTAACATCATTAACCCTTTCCTCTAACTCTCTAACATATCCGACTAAAAACTATAACATTTATTTAATAAAACACCTAATTCTATCCACTAAGACATAATCCTAAATTATTAAAATTGACTATTTAAAATATATGGAGAATCTTGGACCTTTGAAATGATTTAGTAATGAGATGTGCCTGCATCAAGGCCCACCTGGGTAAGACTGAGCATTGGCGGACACATCACAATGACCTAGTGTCTGTTATATGGTGACCCTGGAGAGAGACAGAGGACTGGGATGATGCCTAGAGAGAGCTGCCCTGGATGTTTAGTTCTCGACTGCTAGTAGGTAGGACGACATCAGTCATAGAGAGATTTGTCATCTCACGAGTGTGGCGGCAGTATGGCTGACCACAGGACATTTCAGCTGAGTACTGTGCCTATGTCAGGGTGCAGAAGGATATAGAGCGGGGATGGCCTCCATGGATGGATCCAAGATGATCCATGATAGATATCCGCAGCCTAGTTGCAGTTCAGTGGGACTACCTACTAGAGGTAGTAGATGCCGGGATGACGCCTGCATATCAGGAATTTTTGATGAGCCATCCATTCCCGTGCTTCACAAATCCACTAGGGATGGTAGGGCAGGTACAGGGGTAGGGACAAGTGCCTCAGTAGCAACAGGCACTGCCACAGGTCCAGCACCGGGTATAGCAGATACCTATTCCTCCACGTCAGATGAGATCAAACCCAAGTGCTGGGGGTAGTGGGGCAGGACATAGTCGACGGAGGAGGCAAAGGACAGAGGAGTAGGCCCCTCAGCAGGAGGTCCCATAGCAGCAAGTGCCTCCATAGCCACAGGTACCTCCACCAGAGATGGTTGATGAGGATATGCCAGATCAGCTAGTAAGTGGGGTATAGGATGCGGTACAACGGTACCGAGAGCAGGTTCGTGCGGCCTCCCAACAGTTGGGAGAGTTGTAGATTGCATTAGCAGTCAGGGATGCATAGCTGGTAGAGCGACAATGAGAGACAGATCATCAGAGAGAGTGCACAGAGATTGCAGAGCGAAGGCTAGAGCTAGCACAGGATGAGATCCGCTTCCAGTCTGCTCGGGCTGCATATTATTATGTTGCATACACCAACACCGTGCCAGATGAGACATTGTAGGTGTACCAATTTTTGTAGTACGCATGAGAGTCTGGAGGTGCACGACCTCCTGTCAAGCCGAATATGCCACCGCCACCTCTGCCACCTGCTGCCCTTGTTCCTCCTGCTCCTCCTGGAGGCGAGAGTTCAGGACAGAGTTAGATGCTCTGTGCTTGATTTTCAATTTTGATCCTTGGCTATGTATCGATTGGTGTGCTAGCACCAGATGTATCATTTTTGATTGATTGCGCTCGAGTAGCACCTATTTTTTGTACTGAACCATTCTTTGATATATATATACGAGATTTTGAGCCGAGTATTCCTTTGTACATGTCATTGTCTATTTTGTTTTTCTTTGATGTACATGAGATGTATGTTTAGATAGAACACATATGTATGAACTGACATCTGACGTAGTGTTGTGTGTTTTTGTTTGACAGTCACAGGTATTCCATTGAGGAGTGAGAATCGATGAACCAAACGCATGTGGAGACGTGGAGGAATTTGATGCATGTGGAGTATGAATAGGATTACCATCGAATCGCGTGCTAATGCAAATGAAGTATGCAAGACTATGTTAAATGCAACCCTAGGTATGGTTACCAAGCCTCGATGATTTATCATCATTGGATATAAAATAAAGCTCATATGTTATACAGTTTCCACTGACATTGCAATCATGAAAATATGAATATAACATACGTTATTGGGATGTCGGGATTAAATGTAAGCATTCGAGGCACAAGAAGCCAGAATGACCAAAACATTTGTCCCTTTTAATGTAGCAAGTTAACATAAGCATCAAAGCATAAACATTAGGATGACTTGAATGTTGCTTGCATAATAGGCACACCAAACACATAGGAGATCCCTCTTATGCTAAGTATTCAGTATTCATTCTGTCCGCAACGACCCTTGCATTCGTAACCTGAGACAGAAGTGTGCTAGATATACTTGCAGTGACCCGTACGTTCACTTAGCAGGACGAGTATCAATATTTACTGTAGCATGAAGAGTTCACTCCAAAAAACAAGGAGAAGAACCAATGTCATTGACATATCTATATAAAAGGAGTCGAGGTACACACGATCATCCAATACGAGATGGACACTCTTATAGTGGACACCCCTCTTATAGGAATAGATCAACTTATTAGAACTAAACCGCAAACAGAAAGCAAAGAAAAAGATCATGCCCCCAGTCATTACTTCTCTAGTCGAAGATGACATCATCAAGTTGCTTAAGGAGATATGATAAAGCAAAACAAAGCAAACAAAGAAAATGCTCAGCATATCCAAACAAGTATATCATTATATATATATATTTTTGAGTTCAATGTTTTCAGGATTAATGTCAAGTGTCAATGTAAAAAATATGTAAGAAAGAAATCTCTTCAATAGGGTGACAATAGTAGGTGGACACAGTCAGAATGACTGGTGACTGAGGTCAAAGAGGAATCTTCATGATGAAGAACCTAAGAAGAACTAAGTGACAGTAGACAGACACAACCAGGATGACTAGTGACTGACGCAAAAGAGATCTTCCATAAAAGAATCTTGAGACATGACCCGAGCAACGATAGGTAGACACAACTGTAACAATTGGTGACCATTGCAAAATAGATCCTATGAGGAGAATCTTGAAAAGAGTGACACTAGCGATAGTAGGTAGATGCAGTCAAAATGACTGGTGACTGTCACGAAGGAGATTTTATGAGGAGAATCTCGAAAAGAGTGACATTGGTGACAGAAGGCAGACGCAGTCAGAATGACTGGTGACTGTCACAAAGGAGATTCTATGAGGAGAGTCTCAAAAAGAGTGACACTGGTGATAGTAGGTAGACATAGTCAGAACGATTGGTGACTGTCATGAAGGAGATTCTATGAGAAGAATCTCAAAAAGAGTGACACTGGTGACAGTAGGCAGACACAGTCAGAATGACTGGTGACTGTCACGAAGGAGATTCTATGAGGAGAATCTTGAAAAGAGTAACACTGGTGACAATAGGCAGATGCAGTCAGAACGAATGGTGACTGTCACGAAGGAGATTCTATGAGGAGAATCTCAAAAAGAGTGACACTAGTGACAGTAGGCAGACGCAGTCAGAATGACTGGTGACTGTCACGAAGGAGATTCTATGAGGAGAATCTTGAAAAGAGTGACACTGGTGATAGTAGGCAGACCTAGTCAGAATAAGTGGTGACTGTCATGAATGAGATTTTATGAGGAGAATCTTGAAAAGAGTGACACTGGTGACAGTAGGCAGATGCAGTCAGAACGACTGGTGACTGTCACAAAGGAGATTCTATGAGGAGAATCTCGAAAAGAGTGACACTGGTGATAGTAGGTAGATGCAGTCAGAATGACTGGTGACTGTCACGAAGGAGATTCTATGAGGAGAATCTTGAAAAGAGTGACACTGGTGATAGTAGGCAGACACAGTTAGAATGACTGGTGACTGTCATGAAGGAGATTCTATGAGGAGAATCTCAAAAAGAGTGACACTGGTGACAGTAGGCAGACGCAGTCAGAACAACTAGTGACTGTCACGAAGGAGATTCTATGAGGAGAATCTCGAAAAGAGTGACACTGGTGACAGTAGGTAGATGCAGTCAGAACGAGTGGTGACTGCCACGAAGGAGATTCTATGAGGAGAATCTCAAGATGAGTGACACTAGAGGGGAATGCCCCTGAGCTATGACAAGACTCAATCCATGGATACATGAGCAAGAAAAGTGGGAAAGCGAAAGCATGAAACCAACTATACAGAGTAGCCAGAAGATGCACTGCAAGATGGAGCATTGGGAACAAGAGGTGCAGCCGGGCTATCCTATAGTCATCATCTGTGATAAGACCTTTCATAGAGATTCTCAAGGTAGGAATCTCGACCTCTATCGGAAGCACAACATCCGCCCCATATACCAATGCAAAAGGAGTCATGCCTATTGGAGTTCTAATGCTTTTTCTATATGCCCACAGGGCTGGATTGATCTGGAGATGCCAGTCTCTCCCTGACTTACTGACTATGTGATGAAGAATTTTGAGGATCGCCTTATTGGATGCCTCAGCTTGGCCATTACCCTGGAGGTAATAAATGGAAGACCAATTTTGTGTAATTTTGAATTTCTTGCACAGTTCCTTAAGGTCTTTGTTTTTGAACTGTCCTCCATTGTTAGTAATGATTGAGGATGGTATACCATATCTACAGATGATGTAGTTTGTAATAAAAAGTGCTACAACTTTGCCATCAGCAATTGTGAGAGGGACCGCCTCTACCCATTTTGTGAAATAATCTATAGCGGTGATAATGAACTTATGTCCATTAGAAGAGGTTGGGTGAATCTGCCCCACCAAGTCAAAGACCCATTGTTGAAATGGCCATGTTGTAGTAGAGGGAATCAAATCTCTAGCTGGAGCGTGAATGAGATTCCCATGTAGCTGACATTGTTTACAGGACCTAGCATATTTAATAGCTTCTTGCTCCATTTTAGGCCAGTAGTAACCAGCACGAAGTAGTTTACGAGCTAGTGTTAGGCCATTGGAATGAGATCCGTAAATGCCTTCATGAACGTCAATTAGTGCGCATTTTGTCTCGTCAGGTTCTAAACACCTAAGGAGTGTTCCGTCGAGACCTCTCTTATACAGATCGTCAACAATAATGACATAATGTGAAGCGTTATGGATTAGGTAACGTTTCTCATTCTGGGTCAGACCTTTCAGAATGGTTTGATTACGAAGGTAGGAATATATGTGATGGTAGCAGAATGATTCTTGTCCTATAATAGAACAAATCATCTTGGAATCAGGTGTGTCATAGGCTGGGTAGTGTAACGCTTCCACCAAGAACTCGTGTCGAAGATCATTTTCTAGCATTTGTAGAAGGGAGGCCAGAGTGGCCATGGCGTCAGCCGCTTTATTATCTACATGTGGAACTTGTTTGAAGGTGATGTGTGCAAAATATTTTGTCAAGTCATCAACCATGCGTTTTTAAGGAATTAGTTTTTTATCCTTTGTTTGATACACATCATTTACTTGGTTGATGACAAGCTGAGAGTCACCAGAGATATCCAACTGATCTACTCTCCATTCAGCTGCGATTTTCATACCATTGATCAAAGCTTCATATTCAGCAATGTTATTTGTACAAGGAAATAGAATCTTGTACGCTTTGGGCAATGAGTATTTCTGTGGTGTGATGAAAAGTAATCCAGCACCTGATCCTTGTTGTGTGAAGGATCCATCGATGAACATAACTCATGTATGGTGAGTGAGTGTTAGAATTGACTCATCTGGAAAATCAATGTTTATTGGTAGAAGACTCTGTATGGGTGCCTCAGCAAACTAGTCTGCAATTGCCTGTCCCTTTATAGCTTTGCATTCAACATATTGGATGTCAAACTCACTTAGTATCATGACCCATTTAGCCAATCTTCCTGTGAGAGCTGCCTTACTAAGCAAATACTTTAATGGATCTATTTTAGCCACAAGCCGTGTAGTGTGGGCAAGCATGTAGTGTCTCAACTTTTGGGAAGAAAAGACAACTACCAAGCAAGCTTTCTCAATAATGCTATAATTTTTCTCATAAGAGACCAATGTTCGGCTCAAGTAATAAATAGCTCTTTCTTTGTTATCATTATCTTCTTGAGCCAACAGGATCCCCAAAGATGCTTCAATGGCTGAAATGTATAAAAGAAAAGGCTTCCCATGCATAGGAGGCATCAGGATTGGTGGATTGACAAGATATTGTTTAATCTGTGTTAAGCTTTGCTCACAATCCTAGCTCCAATTGAATTTCACACCCTTATGTAAGGTCTTTGTGAAGGGTTGTGATTTATCAGCCAATTGTGAAATAAACCTGCAAATAGATTGAAGCCTTCCCTATAGTCCTCTCATTTGACTGATGTTTCGAGGTGGTGGCATGTTCATTATTGCTTGTACTTTTTTTGGATATACTTCAATTCCCTTTGCAGAAACAATATATCCTAATAGTTTTCCTGATGTGACACCAAATGCACACTTCTTAGGATTGAGCCGAAGACTAAAATTTTCCATACGATCTAGGATTGGTCCCAAATCATGCAAATGGGTATTGCATTTAGCGCTTTTGACCAAAGTATCATCAACATAGTCCTCCATAGTTCTATGCATCATGTCATGGAAAATTGTAGTAACAACCCGCTGATATGTAGCTCCAGCATTCTTTAAACCAAATGGCATCACATTCCAACAAAAGGTTCCCCATGCACAAGTGAAGGCTATTTTCTCTTGATCTTCTGGTGCAATTTTTATCTAATTGTATCTAGAAAAACCATCCATAAGTGAGTACATCTCATAGCTAGTCATCATGTCCACAATCATATCAATATTAGGGAGTGGGAAGTTGTCTTTAGGACATGCCAAGTTAAGATCACGGAAATTTGTACAAACTCGGATAGACTTATCATGTTTGGACATAGGGACAATATTGGATATCCATTTAGCATAATCAATTGCACGAATGAAACCAGCCTTCAAAAGTTTCTCCAATTCGGCTTTGACTAGCAATGCAACATGAGGATGCATTTTTTGAAGCTTCTATTTAACTAGTTTTATGCCTGGTGTTATGGACAAGTGATGCATAATAAGATCAGGATCCAATCCTAGCATGTCAGAATATGTCCAGGCAAAATTTATTTTCTTTCCCTTGAAAAAGGCAATGAATTGTTCTTTCTCTTCAAGCAACAATGACTGTGCCAGATGTATCACATGAGGATGTTCTTCTGTGCCCAGGTTAATTGGCTATGTCAGCTCTATTAATACTGATGATCTCTCCTAAAAGTGACTTGGAAGGACATCAAATATCTCATCTGCGGGCACCCCAAAGAGGTTTTCACCCTTGGATACGTCTTTTGTTTTTACTTTTTTTGGATCCGACATTGCTACAATGTGGTTTTCACCATCAGACCGCTTGCATTTTTTCTTTTTAATCTTGTGACTAAGATATTTGATGTCGGCCTCAGTCATGTTGATGCTCTGCTCATTGGTAGAAGACATTACAAGTTCAATAGCATTTAAGTAACAGGCAAGAGCATAGTCATTCTGGAATGTGGGGAATTCATTAGGTGCATTGGGGTTCCAGTCTATAAGCTCGAGATGTGTGAGTGAGAGAGTAGTGGCTGGTTCAATTGTGTTCACAGTATAGTCATTAAATGCATGGACCAGCAATTTGAGACCTACAACGACCTCACCCATAGGTGTATTCAAATGCCTCAGAGTACGAACATTAGTAATTGACGACTCTAGGACACTAATTAGATCAGACCCCTATGACCTATCCCTAGACGTTTCACTCACTTTGATTTGATTTTCATAGACATGCACTTGGTCAATGTCTTTATCAGTAGTTTCTTCTGAAAGATTATCAAATTCATATTCATGAGAATCGGTGCTACATGGTGAGAGACTATAGAACTCCCCAACAGTGATAGGGACATACTCTCCTTCAGCCTCTGGATTCTTACACAAATACTCAATATGGCATGACTGACTAGATTCTCCCTTTTCTGAATGATATTTGAGTTGCTTAGCATTGTTCTCAGAAGAATCACTAGTATTATCCATAGTGCTAACACGTGGCACAAAGTCATCTGGCTCAGCAAAGAATTTAGCAAGATCATAAGGAATAGGATGAGGGTAAGAATCCTCATCATCAGATTCTTCCTCTCGAGTACCTGACTTAGATTGTGACTTATTTTCAAATGAACTCTTAGGTACAGGTATGAATTTATTGGATCCCAAATGGAAAGGGACCTTCTTGAACCCTAGACTAGTTGTGTCACTATTGCTTCGAGTTGTTGCTTTGATAGGATCTATTAAACCATTGTTATTGCACCAAATAGGGCCAGTTCCCTTGTAGCCAAAACACTTCATAAGCTTAAGACTAGGTCCATACTTCTTAGGAGTGATTTCTCGAGCTTGTTCTGTTAGGTCTACTGGAGACTCTTCTTTGTAAAGCCATGTAGAAATGGCTCTATTTTTGCTTTCATCCTCTAAGGGAACTATAGCTTTGACAAAAGAGCCATTAAACTTGGTCTGAGGTGTCAACATGACTGGCTTCTTTTCTACTGAGGGTCTCCCAAAATGTCGAGGGGATTCTGGAATAGATGTTAATGACAACACTGGTTCCATGTGGTACTCTCCCATACCAGTTTCTTTCAATTTAAATGACTGCTCAATTTGTTTCAGCTTATTGTTGTGACAATCAGTAGACTCACGGTTAGCAGGGACGAAAGAATTAGCAGCTTCGAGCATATTGCAAGTATAGCTAGTAGTAGCAGGAATGGTAACTTCGGAGCCATGAAATGGGAATTTGATGCATTGGTGGTATGTTTATGGCACAACGCGCATCTCATGTATCCATGGCCGTCCCAACAAAATGTTGTAGGCTAAGGGAATGTCAAGCACCTGATAGGTGACATCT
Organism: Cupressus sempervirens; assembly: GCA_028749045.1. Classification (NCBI taxonomy): domain Eukaryota; kingdom Viridiplantae; phylum Streptophyta; class Pinopsida; order Cupressales; family Cupressaceae; genus Cupressus; species Cupressus sempervirens. The sequence goes on along the minus strand of CM053785.1, from coordinate 10,267,796 downwards.
CTTTTGACAAGACTGATGCGAATTGGTAAAGTCACAAGACCTAGTAACTTTCGTTCTACTTCATCGTATGCTTTAATAGTGATCTTTCATCGAGGATCAACAGAGTCCTCAGAATAATCCAATTGTCTAAGCAGAGCAGTAGAAACAATGTTTAGGCCAGCGTCATTATCAATGAGTACCCGACGAACACGTGTCTGGTGGATCATAACCTCAATGTGTAGAGGCTGATTGTGTGGGTGATTCAGTGAGTTGTCATCCTCCTTGGAGAAGGCCATAAGATGAGGTGAGGTCAAGTGACCTACCATGGATTGAAATCACTCAAGATCAAGATCTTGAGGAATGTTTGCCTTAGTTAGGGCTTTGTCCAGAATTTGCCTATGAGCAGGCAAGATTTTAAGCAGCTCAAATATGGAAATGTGAGCATTGGTTCATTTCAACTGATCTAGAACACTATAACTGGTTGCAGTCAAGTTTGTCGTGTGTTTTGCACCTTTACCGAATGGACCAGAAAGGGCTTTGTCCTTGTGTTGTTCAAGATTTGAAGTAGGAGGTATAGGGCCTTTGAGCACCAATTTTGCATGAGAGCGAGTAACAACGTTAGCACAATGTTACGAAGATGCATTATCCATGTTATTGGAAGTAGGGCCTCTCAAGACAAATGGTGTCTTGGGTTTATCGTTATCTTGCTTCCCCTTTATAGTAATAACATCGCAGTATTCAGAATCTACAGGTTCAACCATGTGAATGACATTGTCATCATTGGAATATGTATAGTTGACCTTATTGTAGGGTTCTGGTTTCGAAGTCTCTCCTTTTTCATAAGCTGGGAAAGGCTCTTTGAATGCCTTGTGGTCTAAGTTTTTGTTATGTCCATCTACCACAAGTTCACCAACATCAATCATGTCTTGGACTTTATGAAGTAAGTTTATACAGTTGCTGGTTTTGTGTCCCTTGTTTTGATGATACTCACAGAATGAGGTCTCATTCCACCATGGTGGATGTGGTTGTGGATCATAGGGATGAGGGTTATCCATTAGTGAGATAAGCTTATGTTGTAGCAATGTTTTGTAAACCACATCTAAAGGTTCTCCTAAAGGCGTATACTCTCGCTTGGGTCATGCTGCCCATGAGTTTCTCGGTTTGTTCCCAGATGCCTTATTGTCAAGAGGAGGCTTCTCAACACTTTTGGCCACTTTGAAGCAGTCTGTGAGATTAAATGCTGCTTTAGCAGGTTTTGGTGTGACATTATAACAATCCCATCATGTACAATTTCTCAGTTCTTGTTGACATGTTTGGTTTTATCCCTGTTGGAAGTGGAACCTTGTTTTGTGTCTCTCTGAAGAGTGAGCTCACCTTTCTTGACCATAAGTTCTTCAATACAGATAGCCTGTGTAATCATGTCTTCGAAGGTACGTGGACCTTGTAGTTGAACTCGATACCTGAAATCAAGTAAGAGGTTATCAGTGAAAATGTCAAGCTTTTTCATTTTTGGGATTTTACGAGAGTACTTAGTATAAAGTTGTCTCCACCGTTGGAGAAGAGTGAGGAAAGGCTCACCAACCTTCTGTTTAAGGTTGCATAGATCTCGAATATTTACAGGATGTTGAATGTTATGAGAGTATTGCTGAACAAATGAATTAGCAATTTCGTCAAACATCTTGATACCAGGAGGTAAATGTGAGAACCACTCCAAAGCTTGACCACCTAGGCTTCTAGGGAATAAACGCATGAGGTACGTTTGGTTGTGTATAAACTCCATAGACAAAGCACCAAATTCCCACAAGTGATCTTGGGGATCAGTAGTACCAAAGTACTTGTCATATTTGGGTAGTTCTACGCCTCTCGAGAAATGCGGCATGTTTATACTTTTGTCAAATGGAAATGAACAAAGAGCATCCAATGTGTATGTCTTTTTGGGTTTCTCTTTCTCATGCATCATCTGAGCCAATTGGTCTTGCATAATTTTCAGTTGTTTTTGGAGTTTAGTGGTCTCAGTTTCTTCTTCACGTGTGATAATGGTCTCCACATTGAAATGTGTGGGCAGTTTAGCTCCCTCTTGGGCGAGTTTGAGAAAGTACTTTTCTTTCTCTTCGTTGAGTAAGATTCCCATGACCTTCTAAAAGTTTTTGTCTCTTCGACATCTTGCTATGTGTTTAGGAAGGATTTCCAGCTCTTCTTGTTCTTCATCAGTGTTATTTTCTTTCTCTTTCTCCTTGTCATCCCTAGGTTGTTCTTGATATCGACTATGACTACCCCGTTCAGGTTCACAATTAGTCATTATAGGAACTTGTTCAGTTTTCGTATGTTGTGTTTCAAAAGGGTCCATGGAGAAAGGATCATACATTGTGTTTGACGATGCAAGGCTCCTACCTATCTCGGTATCCTTTTGGTAAAAAGGATTCCTAATTTGTTGCAAATTGGAAAATGTTCATTGAACTTGAGATGACCTTGTAGGTGAGGAAGACTGTGAAGATGCCTCACTAGCCAAACCGGATATAGATTGCGTAGCGAAAGGTAAGCTACCTCTACCTCTACCGCGATTATGACTCCTAGCATGACCACATCTAATGTTATCAGGATAAAACACGTTACCGCTTCTGGTTGTGACAGTCATAGGCAAGGACAAGAAGCTAGAATTTGGACAAGGACTATAATAAGACTAAGTCTCAAAAAGGACAAGATAGTAGCAAGAATGCTGTTCACTAAGGCACAAATGGTCTGATTTAAAGGCTAGAACAACCAGAGATTATGACCACTGCGGCACAAAGTATGACAAGCATTAAGATGAGGACCAAGATTACGTATGAGATGAGACTAGTCAAGGTATAAGACACAAGTTTCAGTTAAGCGAAGTGTCGCTGTTCCAGGATTGTTTGCAAACAGAGAACGATAAATGGACGTAGAAAAGGATAGCGTGTAGGCCGCAGGTAGCTAGAACAGACCCAAATTATAAATGCTGATACAAAATATCGTGTGAAAAACCTTTACGGGTCACGCGAAGATTTTTCTGTCTCGCACAAAAATCAGCAACAGTTTTTAATTTCATGCAAGGATGTTTTCTGGATCACATGAAGATGCGCAACAGAACTTTAATTTCGTGCAAGGAAAAAATGGCTTTGTGTGAGAGCCAAATGATTTCGCACAAGAGCCAAATGATTTCGCATGAGACCAAAATGATTTCGCGCGAAAGGACAGAACAGTTTCACAACAGTGACTGATTTTGACAAAATTTTTGATCTATCCAATAACTAGGCAGATGAACAGGCATGTAGAATAGCAAGCAAGTGATTTCAAGCACGTCTGAAAACAATGAGCAAGGGAAAAAGAAACCTTGCACATGAACAATCAAGTGACATAGTTTGTGCTAATCCCTAAGAGAGCTATTTGTGTACATTTTCAAAAGGTTTTTCAATCATTGCACACATTCCTAGAAAATAAAAGTTGGCTTCTCTAAGGTATTTAGTAATGGTTTGACTCTGCAACTTTTATGACTCACAGGGGTGACCTCCAATCTCGATGCACTGAGGTTTTGACACAGTCTAAGAACTTAATCTTCAAGAGCTACTAGGGAGATCTGATAACCCACAATGAACCACACCCATGGAGATTTCTTCCACCAGGACATTTATATAGCGGTTGTCACTACCATGGCAAAAATGGCTATTACCACTTGAGGTTTCGTCATCATAGTTTTCCTTGTAGAGGGATTGTCTGCTACGGTTAACCCTCTCTAAAGGTGACCGACTCACAATAGTATACCACAAGGGGACTTAGCTTCTAGATTCAAGGTTTTGACACCTTTTCACCTTTAGCCCAATCAAAACAAACAGATTAATCCGACACACTAGACTAAGATTATCTCTTAAAGATCTATGATATCATCTTCCTGTGATCTATCAACCTCTCCAGAGAAAGGATGCCTTAATCAACAAGTCGAAGATTCATCTATCTATGAGATGCTCAAAGTGTCCTCCCCACCCATAAGGAATCCATCTTAGAAATGAGTTTCACTAGGAACCCACTCCCTCAAGATCCACGAATAGTGTTCATGGGGGCTTAATTACTATGTGTGTACATATGTTAATTCCTGAAAACAAATCTATCTAAAAGTAATAAAAAAGCACAAGGTGGTACACTTAACGCTTTAACTAATGTGAGGTGAGTCCAAAGATTTGGAACATTTAACCCCTCACACAAGCCAAAACGAGTCCACAACTTAGAAATTAGTGAGTTCTAGAAAGCACAAAAGGGTTGCCTTGTGGAACATTTAACGCTTATGTCCTGTAGACCCCTCCCCTATTTAACATGGTGCTGAGCTTGCAGCCATAGGGTGGAACGAGGGGCTCATGGATTAGCAAGTCTAATAACCCAAGATAGCCAATTAGATCTATCACTAAAGACTAAGCCTGCTAAATGAATACTAACAAAGATCACACCCTAGTATCAATTTATTCATGTGTTGTAAAATGAAAATATAGAAGGAAACACACAAGCTCAACACAAAAGATGTTTGTTTTAGATTCAAATGAAGTGTTATCAGCTGATGAAGATTACTTGGTGATCCTTGCAATGCGCTTAGTAGATTTTTACCTGTTTCTGGCAACTTTAGCAAGCTTTTCCCATTGTTCCACAAACCGCTGCTATGCTATTCAAAAAAATTAGAAAACACAAAAACACTAGAAACTGTGAACAGTCAGCAGAAAAATCAAAAAACATGTAAATCAATGCAAAATTTTTTGCCTCTGTCAGCAGAGTTTCACGCAAAATTCCTGACAGTCCGCGCGAAGAAGTTTTATAGCCCATGTGAAATAGAATTTTGCTCGCGTGAAATTAAATTCAGCTTGCACAAAATCAAATTTGGCTCGCACGAAATCAAATTCGGCTTGCGCAAAATCAAAATCAGCTCGTGCGAAATGAAAATTGGCTCGCGTGAAGAAACAGGTCTCGCGTGAAGTTTCGCGCGCCAAAGAACTTTCTCGCACGATGCGGAAAGAATATTCGCGCGAAGATTCTAGATCCTCACGTGAAAATGTACAGTTTCATGCGAAGATTCCCGAATTTGTACAGAATAGTATGGACAAAGAACAAAAAAAGATTAAAAAAATACAGAAAGAGGCCAAAAAATTGATTTTCGAGCCCCACGGTGGGCGCTAGAAATGTATATGTGAAAATGTGGCCTATACTAACACACACACTTCAACACAGTCATTGCATGCGGATTCATCTCGGAATGAACATTGGATTGTTGATCCAAAATTTGCCCTGCAAAGCAACCTGTTGCCTTCTATCTAAAGGGATTTTGCCTGTTAATATCCTCAAAATCAAGGTGCAGGCAACCAGATCCTCTAAGAATGAAGGATTTGATAATGAAATTAAGCTAAGAATGAGAATGCAAATTAACCTAAAATGAAAGATGCAATGTAATCTAAGAACAAATAAAGCAAACTAGATTAAGCATATGCATGATTAAACTAAAATGAGATTAAACTAAGAATGAGAATGTATGCAAGAAATGTAAGCAAACGTGAGCATGAATTTCAGCAGCCATTCAATGCAAATTCTCCAAATTCATCCTCCAAAATGAGGTGATGAGGGTCTCTTAAATAGACTCTCCTGGAATCCATCAACGATTGAGATCGATTCAGATCAACGATCAAGATTGAAGATGAGGTTCAGTCATAAAGGGAGATTCCCAAATTAAAGGGAGTTAACCGACTTAATTTGAGTAAAATAAGGAGTTAACTGTTTTAATTTGAGTAGAAAAAGGAGTTAACTGATTCAACTCATTTTTGATCAATAGTGAATTGGAAATTCTCCTTTTTTGAACTGAAGAGAGATTTTGTTGAGATATTTAATTTAATAAAATGAGATATGCTCTCATAATTACTTTTTCTATTTAATTAAATAATCTTTAATTAATTAGAGATACTTTTGTTTAATTAAATAACTTCATTTAATTAATTAGGAATGGCTTCCCATTTAATTAAATAACTTTGTTTAATTATTTAGAAGTAAGTACTCCATTTAATTAAATAATTTCTTTTAATTAATTAGAAATATCTTTCCCATTTAATTAAATAATTACATTTAATTAATAAAGATAGGCGTATTTATTAAATTAAATAAATTTAATTCCATAGTACATTAGCCTTAGGATATAATTTAATTTAATTAAAGTATAAATACTTAATAATTAAATTAAATATTAATCAATAGGTTTAATGTGACTAATATGAGTAAATACTATAGGAATTAAATAATAAGCATGATGAATGTAGATTTAGGTTTTCTGTATATGACAATTAAGTCAAGTAGCGAATGGCAGAATGAGAATTGCTTATTAGAATAGGACTTTAAGATTGATCAGGAATAGACTAGAATTGGTTGAGATGGCAATGAGCCAATTTTGGGGTATTATAGTCATAGGTTAGCCTACAACCCCCTTCAACACATTTTATTGTGACATGTGTCCCTAGGGGTCCTAAGACCCCTATGGACATATCATAATCCATCTTAAGGGTTGAATGGGGTCATCAACTAGAACCTAGGAAACCCTTTGATGAATTTAATTATGACATGTGTCTTTAGGGGTCCTAGGATCCCTAGGGACATATGGTAATCAATCATATGGGTCAAATGGGGTCGTAGGCTAACCTACGATCCCCTTTGACTCATTTCTTCATGACATGTATGCCTAGGGATTTTAGGTAGGGACGTATGGTAATTGATCATATGGGTTGAATGGGGTCATAAGCTAAACTATGACTATCTTTGCCCCATTTCATCATGACATGTGTCCCTAGGGGTCCTAAAACCTGTAGGACATATGATAATCACTCGTATGGGTCAAAGGGGGTCATAGGTTAGCCTAAGACCCCCTTTAACCCATTTCATCATGACATGTGTCCCTAGGTGTCTTAGGACCCTTAGGGACTTATGGTAATACATCATATGGGTCAAATGGGTATGTAAGCTAACATACAACCCTCTTTGACCCATTTCATTGTGACATGTGTCCCTTGGGGTCCTAAGACCCCTAGGGACATGATACTTTATAATATGGGTCAAAGGGACCTATGACCCCCTTTGACCCATTTCATCATGACATGTGTCCCTAGTGGTCCTAGGACCCTTAAAGATACATAATAATCGATCATATGAGGTGAATGGGGTTGTGACCTAACCTATGATCCCCTTTGACCCATTTCATCATAACATGTGTCCCTAGGGGTCCTAAGACCCCTAGGGATATTTTGTAATCCATCTCAAGGGTCGAAGGGGGTCATAGGCTAACCTACGAACCCCTTCGGTCCTTTTCATCACAACATGTGCTAACCCCTAGGGACATATGTTAGTTGATCATATGGGTTGAATGGGGATGTAGGCTAACCCATGACCCTCTTTGACCCATTTCATTGTAACATGTATCTGTAGGGGTCCTAGGACCTCGAGGGACATATGGTAATCAATAATATGGGTTGAAAGGGGTCCTAGGTTAACCTATGAGCCCTTTTGACACTTTTCATCATGACATGTGTCCCTAGGGGTTCTAGGACCCCTAGGTGTTAGAGTAAAGCTATAATTTAAATTCATTTTTAAAATTTGCTTTACTCCCTTCTTAAGATCTCACTTCATGCACTTTTGCATTCAAATTTAATAATTAATTAGTAATTATTAAATAACATTTACCTTTTAGGTTACCCTTTTTTGAGTTTCGATCTCCTTCTATAAGGATATATCTTTTGTACTTATCTCTTATCTTTTTCATTTTTGAGAATACGAATTGCATATTTCAAACCAATCCATTGCCTCTTTTTATCTTTTTCTTCTCTAAGATAGGTTTGTACATGCAGGTATTCTTTAGGCTTTTTGGATTTTTATTGCTCAAATCCAATTTTTTGGGTTTTCTTGACTCCAAAAATAGAGGCTAGGTGCAATTTCTACACATTGTAGCATTCCATTTTCACAACATTATAAAATTATATATGGAATTCAATTGCCCAAGTTTTAAAAGTAGAAAAGTCAACAAAAATTTGGGAAATAAATAACAATGTACCATTTAGAAAACCAAGAAGAAAAAATATTTTGTCTTTTGAGCACACTTGAGTTGGATTAATATTGGTATGGATGACCTCACAAGAAAGGATACACATTTCACCTCTTTGAGCATAATCTATATGCAATGGGTGTTAAGTGGACCATTCTCATGACAACTTTGTTTAGTAGAAGCCACTACTAATTAAATGTGTGTCAATTAGTTTGACTCAAAAAAATACATAGTTGAATCCTTTTAGAAATATCATAATTTGACTTGCCATAAAAAATCTCCTACCAATCAACTTTTCGAATATATGAGCATTGTGTTCAATTTTACAAATCAACATGAAAACCCTTGGCTAATTAGCAATCTTGGACTTTTTGCAACTCAAACACTCACTTGAAAAGGCAACTCAATGTTGAAGAAGGAGATTTTTGAAAATGAATTGATGCAAGTATGATAAATGTGCTTCAATCATTATTTTGTCACTGATGTTAAACCTGCTATTTTTATGGTAAGACTACTGCTTAGATGATTTAAGCACTATCACTTATTTGATTGATGAAGAGGATTTGATCAAAATATTTAACAATATTACCTAGAGGAAAGGTTGAATTATGATATCAAAAGGAGTACAAAAATTAGTTTAGACAATGATATCATAGTGCATTGATAATCTACTTATGGTTGCAAAAGTTGGTTACACTAAGCAAGTTCAGAAGAACAAGTTTAACAAAGTTTTTCTACCAAGCTTGATCGAATGGATAGTAGGTGTTGAGAAAAGTTAGTGCAAGCTGAGCAAGAAATCAATTGGAGCAGAGTAAGAATTTATTTTAGTGCATGCCAAGAAAAATAGTGGATGCCAAGTAAAGTTTAGTTAATGCTGAGCACTAGTAAACTTTAGTTTGTGCTGAGTAGTTTTATAGAGGATGTCAAGAAATGCAGTATGTGCTAAGCACTAGAAGCAAGTTAATGCCGAGTGTCAACATTAATAAATTTGATGGATTTGAGATGACAAGTTTTTTTTCTTGGATTGTGTAAACTAGGTGGAAGATAAGATTGATGAGCTACTGGCATATAATTCATGGTAAATCATTTTGAGATAAATTCAAAGAGGATTTAAGGAGAAGTTTCTATAAGTGATATGAAATGAGGGGTAGATTCATTGAATCCTACCTAATATGTCCTAACCCTAAATTGGTGATGGAGAATGAGTGACAAATGATCTCAATTCTCTATTTATAGGGATGGCTAGTTAGAAGAAAGGGTTTTCATGAGCGAGAACCTAAGGAAGACAAGGAGTCAAGGGTATTGCTTCATTTTGTGACCTAATTGAGAGTCTACATTGGCATGATAAGAAAGAAGGCTTAAGGGTATGGATGCTTGAAGGGTGAACAAGCTATCAGAGCTGAAATATGTGAAAGCCAAGTAGAATGGAGGATTGAAATAGAGATATGTAATCTACAAATGGAGTTGTAAGTTGTTATCAGATCAAGTCTTACTGTTACTCTCTAACAATTGTATTAGTCTAGGGTAAATCATTTGGATTAAGGTTAACCTAACAATCATTTGTAAATCTTTTAACCAGGTGATATACCAAGTGAATGGTCTAAAGTCCTCTAACAAGGCTCACTTTTAATAGGGTGATTAAAATCCTTTAATGGGGTCACATTTAATAGTGTGTATTGTAATCTTTAATAGGGTTAGCCTTTCATAGGCATCACTTGAGAAGAGTGAAAAAGAGTAGCATGTTACTGGTGATTTTTCCCAAATTAGGTTTTCACATAAATCATTGTGTTAAAATTGTTGTTGAATCTGTTATGTTTCATATTTACATTTTTGCAAAATGATTTGACACTAACCTACAAGTTTTAAGTGATTTCATAATCTTATGGATGCATGCATGATGATAAATGTTTTATGGGTTCACTAAGCTATGAAAAGTTTTATTTATACATTTGGACCTTGGATAACTGATTCACTCCCCCCTCTTAGTTATTCTAAAGAATTCCAACACTCAAACACAAAACAATTGAAGAATATTTAAATATTAAAGAGGATCAAAGGAAAAATTAGGCATGTATGTTGAGCTATTTATTAAAATAAAAATGCAAAGTTGTAGATTAAATAAGGAAAAATCAGGTTTGCATGTTAAGATATTTATGACATAAATTCAACTTCATCTTAAGGGCTAAATCATGCAAGTAATGTGAAAATATTTGGTGAAGATTTGCAGATCTAGTACATATTTATAAGAATAATTTGAACATCATACTTAATTCTTGAAAGGAGACAATTCATGGTTAACTTCTGTGGAGGAGTGTGCCAATATTGTTGAATACCTTAAAGGATCTAGAGCAGAGACAAAAACATCATTATAATCAAATAAGTCAAAGGTTGGAGCCTTCTACTTCACAAGATATGTGATTGAAGCTTCTTGTTCAAGAGATTGAAATCTCATACTAAGATGGTGGTTACTTGTGAAAGTTAGTGCTTCCAATGGATTAGTGTCTAAGAAATCATCTAGAGGAGATTGGTGTCCCCTTTGAGTTGAATCCTTCAAAAAGTGTAAGGATTTTTCAATATAAAATAAATATTTTGTCATTGTTTTATCCCATAAGGGTTTGTTGGATTACAATAGGAAAAGTGAACTTTTGAGAGGAATAGGGGGGGTGAATTAGTAGTTCAAACTTTGACCCATTGAACTTTCACCATACATCCATCTCATACATTCAATGAAAAAACTTGAAATAACATGTAAAGCATATACATCTAAATTATGTAAACATGTAAGCATTCACACACATAACACCATATACAATTACTTAGATACCCTCCAAGTGAGAAAGTAAAATTAGGGTGGGGATGACACCCACAAATCTTCACTACTGTAGCAATAAAGTATATCAATGAAGGTTACAATGTTTTGACCATGAAACATAATCTATCCTGTGAAAGGTCTATCCTATTAAAGGATTACAAAGACTATTAGGTCTAACCTTGTTAAAGGATTTCAATACCCTATTAGAAGTGTGCCTTGTTAGAGGACTTCAACTTATAACTAAGTAAGCACCCTATTAAAGGATTTCATAGAGTTTTTTAGGACTACTCTATAAAGAGATTTAACTAAAATCACTTGTTAAAATGTCTTAGCATAGATCTTACAGTTGGCACTTGCTTGCCTAATAACAGATCACCTCTAAACAATGTCTTCTTGATCCTTCTCGATCATATGTCTCAATGCTGTATCCTTTCCTTTATCCTCTATTCTTCTCTAACTGATTTTGTAATTCACTCTTTCTTCTAAGTCACCACGAATGCTCTATTTTTGCATACAAACTATTTTCTTCACTCCTTCAATTCCTTTTCACTCTCTATTAAAGTTTAGGGTTTTTGTCCTCCTTAGAAGACTTTGGTGGCTTAGGCTTAGGTATGAATCTACGGTTGAGATTCATCCATTTTACTGCTTAATTCTTCCCATTTTTTGATTAGTTGCATGTAATTGCATAGGGAATTCAAATATAGATTCATCCTTATCTCCAAAGTATCGAAATATAATCTTAAGTCGGCTCAAAAATGGTTTACATAGTTGTTTGTGCCATTAAAAAAAAATATGTCAAAACTATTTCACTCAACATTTGAAGTCTCTAATGCTCAGCATGCACTAGTCTTTATATTGTGGCTCAACACCTATATTGCTTGGCATCCACTATTTACTCGGCTCTTGTGTCACTCAACATAGTCTATCTACTTGGCTTCTATGTTACTCAACATATATTGTTTGCTCAGTACTTGAGTGACTTGGCATATGAGTGGCTCAACACTCACTATGACTCAGTTTGGTCTAATATTTACATGTTGTGCTTGGCATGTACTACTAGTTCAGCATGAACTAAGTAACTTAAGTGTGTTGACACTCACTTGTCAAAACCAATCTAAGATTAACAATCTCCCCCTTTGACATGAGTGTCAAAAACACTTGAGTATACATTAACATCCGTATTCTCTTAAGCATAACATATCCATAACTTGGCTTATATACAAAACTTTAAAATTTCAAAATTATGTAATAACTTAGATACCTCAAAATTTGATAGCTCCCCCTGAGTTAGTGTGTCCGTTCTATAACGAAAATTTTGTATTCCCTTTGAGTAAATGTCTCTCTACTGATACACTTTGACTTCAATGCGCTATGTTACTGGTTTTTTTTTTTTTTGATATGCTCTCCCTTAGCTGATATGATATCTTTCCCTTTTTTCTCTTTCTCCCCCCAAAAAATATATATCTCCCCAATGATATATCGGCCCATTTTTTTCTTTCTCTCCCCCTTTTTGGTAGTTATGTTAGGTGGGCTATATGCCTATGGTGTGTTTTTCCAGAAAAGATTTGTGGACATCCATTATTATCTTGAGAGCTGCATCCCAGTTATCACATGCAACATCCAACGACATTATTTGGAGTGTAATCTTAGCAGCAAGGTGTACTAGACCATCTAAAGTAGAAAGATTGGGGTCTTTCTTCAGTAGAGTTTTAGCATAGCCTAGCTCCTTGTGCAATATCTCCATGTGTGGGGTGAGGGTAGCTTCTATGCTTGTTAGTTTGGCTCTAATGTTAGCCTCATCTACTGTTAAGACAAAAAACTAATTTTGTGTCTGAAGCAATGTCCTAAAATGTTCTCACTCTTAGCTAGATTTGTAGTTAGTCATGCACTTGATGCAAATATTTAACTTTCCAGGCTCAGAATGTGATTTTTGGTCTCTTGGGTGAAGAGTGTAGGATTGCATAGTTTTGTGTACAATGAGAATATGTTCTCAAGTACCTTCTTTACATCCTCAAACTTAGTTGCTAATGCAACTTGAGTTGGTGCTATATCACCTGATATTTTATCATTTACTCTATTTTGGAACCTCTTTTCTGACCATTCTAAAAGTTTTGCATTTGTATCAAGGTCTTCATTACTAACCTTCTCCACTATATTTGTCAGTTGTTCTATTAGTGGCTTGGTATCTTCAGGAGTTGGCATACTAAATGCATCTAGAAAGATGTCCTTAATATCTTGAAGTGCTTGCTTCTGCCTATGTTCTCTGTTAAGCATTTCTTGATGCTTTTTCCTTTCTAAGGCTTGTTGTAAAATGCCTATTTGTTCTAATGTCATAGTATCATAATCATACTTTGGAATAACAATTTCTTCATCAAGGATTATGTCTCCATAATGTAATACCTTTTCAACCTTTGATGAGCTTGGGCTTGGCACTAAGATCTACAATGGAGTAGCATCTATGCTTGGCTTCTAAAGAGTTTGTGTGGAAGGAGTGCCAAATACTGGTAAGGCTACCAATGCTTGGATGGCCACTTGTTCCTTCACCTTTGGTTCTATCCCTTTAGGCTTGCCCCAGTCTATCACTATGAATTGGTTTGCACCTTGTTCTTGTGCTGTAGGTACAAATGAATCTATATGTCTTCGCTCCTTCTATTGTCCTACAGTGGTATCTTTTTCTTTTGCTTTCTTCTCAATAGTAACAACATTAACAATTGTATCAATCTTGGTAGATGTAACTTTTGACATTTGAACTAAAGATTTTACATTAGTAATTGAAGGGATGATAGAAAGTGGTTCTTGTGGATTAACCTTTTCCTTTGTGACATCAATTACTGCCCTTTGTAGTTCTTCTACTCTAACCAAAACTAGATCGCCACATAGTTTGGCTTGCAATGTAGATTGATCTAAAATCTTCTTCAAGTCTTCTATAGTAAGAGGAGTGATGTTCTGAGCTAATGGATCCAAGAAATTATTTATAGTTATAGTTATAGTTGTTTTGGTTGTGTCATGGGGAGGACTGACACTCAACAATTGTATGTCATGCACACTTTGTTCTTCTTGTTGCTCAAGCTCAACTATTGCCCTGTCATCTTCTTTTGTTTCTGTCTCTCTTCCAACTGTGTTATCTTTTTCATCATCTTCCTTATCATCATCTTTGTCATCATCTTGCTTATCATCATCTTTTTCATCATCTTTAGCCTCTAAAGGGTCAGTTTCTCCTTTCTTGACAGTGGTCAACCCATTAATTAGTTTCCAGATTTATGTTGATTTCTTAACAACATCTTCAATATTATTTTGTAGAATGCTACAGGCTTTATATTTAGGTGTGAACCTAATTGCATATTTCTTTACTACCTTAGCAATTTGTCCCTTAGTCAACTCAAGCATTATTTGGGCTAGTGTTGTCTCCCTAATTTTTCTTTCCAAATTTAGACAATAATGCCATTTTTTCTCAACAATGTCATATATATTTTTAGGTACTGAGTTGGAAAATTCTAGTGGTGTGGTATCAAACTTTGACATCATGGCATATAATGCCTCTTCCACTTGGTTCTTCTCAACTTTACCCAATTTATCAAATTCAACATGACTAAAACTTGAAAGATTTGCATTGTTTTTAACATTTTCACAAAGATTCTCAAGGTCTAAGAGAGGATTGTGACTCACCACCTTGAATTGATTGTTTTCATCTGATTTTGTCTTTTCTTGATCAGAATCTAGTTGAGCCACATACTTCCTTCTTTGTATTTTCTACTCTTCTCCTCCTTGCTCTATTTGGTTTTTCTTTTCTCTAGCCTTTTGTGTTGTAGCACATGTGCTGGGTCTAGTTGTAGGCGCAATGGGCCTTGGCTAACTTGGTTTAACAAGTTTCTTGGTCCTTTCCACTGGCTGTGCCTTTTCCTTCCTTTTCTTTTGCTCAGTAGGAGTAGGTGCTTCATTGGCTTCTTCTCCCTTGACACCTTCAATCTTCTTCTCTTCTTTGTCTTCTCCCATGCCCTGTGTTAATGCTAAAGGTTCTTGAGCTTGAGTTTGTTCTTCCTCTTCCTCCTCGGCAGCCTCTCCAAATTTTACTTTCAATTTCTTTACTATATTTTCCTTTTTCTTCATGGACAAAGCAGTCTTCAAATCCATGGTAATCTTAGATTTCACCATCTCATAGTTTCCAAAAAATTTTGTAATCTTGTATACTTCTTCTACAAGTAGAGCTGTTATTGCTGCTAAGGCTTTGCCTACATTTACCTCATATCTTAAGGGTCTCAACCATCTTACCCTTGGTGTGGCAAGTTGCACAAATGTATAATCAACATCAACACAAAAAAATGTCATCATAGTATTTTTCAACTAAGGATACTAGTATTCTTAGTCTCTTTTTCATTGACTACTTGAAATCTTCAAAGTAGCTAGTCATGATCATTTCAATGTTTTCTCCTAGCTGCTCAATGTATTCACCAATCTATATTGCAACTGATTTGTTAGTCTTCCATCCTACTATTCTAAATGAGGGGAATGTGTTTTGTACATAAAAAAATATGCATATTTGTATTGAACCAAACTTGCATTGTGCACTCTTGGTTTTTCTTATCACTCTGAGGTTCTCCATAAGTTGCTGCAATTGAAGTTCTATTAGATCATATGTATGATATTTCTTAACAATCTTATAACCAACATCCACAACTATGCAGGGTAACTATTCAATCTACTAGATTGATAGAACTTATGTGATGTTACCCTTATAGAAAAGTTAATTAGAGGATCAATGATTGTATCTATTGTCATACCTCTCTTATTCCAGACTGCTCCAGTATTATTTTCAATCATTTCCTTAGAATCACTCTTGAGTGTCTTGGACCGATCTATGGTTGGGTAGCCAGTAATCCTATGAATTATTCTCTTGGTAATTTTGATTATTCCACCTTCCAACCACAAGGAATCATCATGAATTCAGCTCAACACAATTTGTATCGACTCTATTTTCAATACATTTGGAAAATCTAGGGCTCATGTTAAACCCTTTTTCTCAACAATTTTATATTCTTCCTTCAAAACACCATTTTCAAAAAGTTTGTTGTATGCCTCTCTAATCTCCATGTCACCAATGCTTCCTATCTTGAAATTGTAGCATTTCCTCACATCTTGTACCATTGTCACATTTGGCGAGATTATAGACAATGCCCAAGAAGGATCTTGTTTATATGCAATGTCAGAAATGGATTTAAATATGAGTTGCTTAACTTCATTACTAACTAGTTGAAAGTTTAAAACTTCCTTCCCTTCAACATTTTTCGAACTTGATGCCATTTTTTCAAACTAGGGTTTATGAAATTTTAAACTATGTAGCTCGGCTCTTGATAAATACCTTGCAAGATCAGACGAAATGGTGATGAATTGCCACATAAATATTCTACAATTGCTTCTAAAGAATTTTCTAATTGCCTCTTTCTCTTCTTGCTCTTTCTTTATTTCAAAATGATAAAAGATGAGTTAAAATCGATCATATACCCTTTGAAAACCTAACATTAATATAATGTTAAGTACTTACACAACTGTAAGCTTGGCAATAACCAATTTTAGGTTGACTCAACATCCGTTGATGTTTCCATCACTTGGAAGCCATTGTGAGCTTGACATCAACTACTTAGTCTGATAGCTCGACATCTTCTAACATTCCACTTGACACATATGGGAAACTCTTCATAGTCAGAAACAACATGAAAAACTCAAAAATTTGTTTTTAATTTCTGATAACTTCTTGCATCTTTATTAATGCTAATGTAATCTTTTCATTACTAGAACCTTTTGGAACTGATGTATAATATAACTTTTAGATATCAGTCCCACATACCTTTTGTTTGCCTAATTTGGTGAGGTGTGATCACCTGACCCATTGGGTGAAGTGATCCCTTCTCCATTTGATATGCTACACTCATCTTTCTTTTTCCATGTCTCATTCATCTCTTCTCTGATGTGTTCAACTTCTACCTTGCCTTTACCTTTACCAAATTCACATTTTGGCATCTTTTACCTAGTTGGACAAGATTTACTGATATGACCAATCTTCAAATAGCTGAAACATGTAGTTTGACTTAACCACCTTTGGTAGTTACCTCTAAAATGTGTCCTAATGCAATTTTCTAGAATATGTTCATATTCTTAATAGTAATGACAACTATATTTTTTATTATAATCCTAGTTATAAGAGTTTCCATTATTTCTTATCTTTGCTTATTTGTTTGATGACCACATGGATTTGGATCTGCATTCAAAAGCTTTGTGTCCATACTTCTGACAGTTGTAACAATATCCTTCAAATCTTTGTGTATGTATGGTCCTTGTTTTGAATTCATGTGCCTTATGACCTTGCTTGTTGAACTTATGACAATTAGTCATATTCTTAGGCTTGACATTCTGATTTGTAAACTTTCTCATGCACACATTAGTGGTATGTCCTTTCTTACCACAATTATGACAAGTAGGTTTGGAGTTCTTACCTTTGATGTTCCTTTCTTTTGCACTTTTGGATGATTCTCCTTCTTTAGTGCTTGTGTATCCTAGTCCTAATGAATCATTCTTGGATTTAGGAGATCTCAATAGTTTCTCATAGTATTTAATGGCTTCATTTGGCTTGTTGAAACTTTCAAAAAATTCCTTTTCTCCCTTTAGGTCATTCTGTAGTTGTTCATTCTACAACTTCAATGTAGTTATCTCAATGACCTTGACATTCAATTCATAGTTGAGATTCATCATTTGACTTAGATTGTACAATTACATATTGGAGATCTTAGTTAGCTCTATTGACTTCTCTTTCAATATGTTGTTCAAGATTCTTTTTTCTTCTTCAATCATGACTTTGTCTTCCATAGCTTTCTTCTTTTGTTCAGTTACCTCACATAGCAACATGGCTTGAGATTCTTGCTCTAGCTTGAGATTTCTAATTTCCTCATCTTGTATTCTATTCTTTTCTATTAGATCTGCAATTATTGAATCAAATTCATTGGAGTCACCATTGGCAAATAGCTTGGTAGTGTCAATCTCTTTGTATTGTGTGTCATTTTCTGCAATAGCAATTTCTTTTCTTCTCTTCAAGGACTTCTTTAGTTCTTCTCCTGCTTCATCCAATTGATGTAGAATGAGTTTTATCTCAATTCCTTGATTCTTAATAATCTTTCCCAATTTGTAGACTTCCATTTCAAGATCTTTCCTCAAAGCTGCAAAGCTTCTCCTTTTGAGAACTTGGCTCTGATACCAATTATTGAAATTACAATAGGAAAGGTGAGCTTTTGAGAGGTGGGGGGGTTGTGAATCAGTAGTTCAAACTTTGACCCATAGAACTTTCACCATACATCTATCTCATACATTCAATGATAAAACTTGAAATAACATGTAAAGCACATACATCTAAATCATGTAAACATGCAAGCATTCACACACATAACACCAAATATGATTACCTAGAAACCCTCCAAGTGAGAAGGTAAAAATGGGGTGGGGATGACACCCAAAAATCTTCAACACTATAGCAATAAAGTGTATTAAATGAAGGTTACAATGTTTTGACCATGAAACATGATCTACCCTATGAAAGGTCTGCCCTATTAAAGGCTTACAAAGATTGTTAGGTCTCACCTTGTTAGAGGATTTAAACACCCTATTAGAAGTGTGCCTTTTTAGATGACTTCAACTTACAATTAAGTAAGCACCCTGTTAAAGGATTTCATACAGTCTGTTAGGACTACTCTATAAAGAGATTTAATTGAAATCACTTGTTAACATGTCGTAGCATAAATCTTGCGATTGGTGCTTGCTTGCCTGATAATAGATCACCTCTAAACAATGTCTTCTCGATCCTTCTCGATTAGATGTCCCAATTTTGTATCCTTTCCTTTATCCTCCATTCTTCTCTAACTAATTATGCAATTCACTCTTTCTTCTAAGTCACCATGAGTGCTCTATTTTCGCATGCAAACTATTCTTTTCACTCCTTCAATTCCTTTTCACTCTCTATTAAAGTTTAGGGTTTTCATCCTCCTTAAGAAGAATTTGGTGGCTTAGGGTTAGGTATGAATCTACAACTAAGATTGATCTATTTTGCCACTTAATCCTTCCCATTTTTTGATTGGTTGTATGTAATTGCATAGGGAATTCAAATATAGATTCATTCTTATCTCCTAAGTATCAAAATATAATCTTAAGTTGGCTAAAAAATGGTTTACATAGTTTTTTGTGCCATTAAAAATAAAAATGTCAAAATTATTTCACTCGGCATCTAAAGTCTCTAATGCTCGACATGCACTAGTCTTTATACTGTGACTCACCACCTATATTGCTTGAATCCATTGTTTACTTGGCTCCTGTGTCACTCAACATAGTCTATCTTGTCGGATTCTTTGTTACTCAACATTTACTATTTTTTTGGCACTTGAGTGACTCAACACATGAGTGGCTCAACACTCACAATTATTCAGCTTGGTCTAATATTTACATGTTGTGCTCAACATGTACTACTAGTTCGACATGAACTAAGTAAGTAACTTAAGTGTGTTGACACTCACTTGACAAAACCAATATGAGATTAACAAGGTTTCCACAAAGATATTGTCTTCTTACTTTCTAGATCTTTCATATGTGGTTCATTAATCTTTGTGAAGTATTTATCTTATATATAATCGAGTTTTAAAAAAGAAAAAGAAAATTGATTAACAATGCAACATTATTTGATGGGACAAATAATGTATTTTGGAGCATAATGATGAAGAACTACTTGAATGACCTAGGATATGATTTTTGGCAATCCATGGTGAATGGCTACACACCTCTTTAAACTCCCCCAGTGAATCAAGTGGAAAAGAAGAAAAGTGAGAACAATGCAAAAGTTAAACATGCAGTTTTGTGTGGGCTATCTAAATTTGTGTTTGTGAAGGTTATGCATTGTAAATTAGTAAAGGGATTATGGAATAAGTTAAATAATATATGAAGGATATTTGAAAGTTAAGAATGAAAAGCTTCAAACCCACCAAAATAAATTTGTAAGTCTAGAGTCGAAAAAAGAGGAGAGTACAACATTTTATTTACTTCATGTTGATGAGCTTGTAGATATAACCAAAGGAATTAGTGAAGAAGTTAAGGAAACTATCTAGACATTCAAAAGATTCTAAGATCTTTAGTGTTAATATTTGATAGTCAAGTTTTTAGAAATTTAAGAAATGAAAGATCTAGAAACATTGACATTGACAAACTCTGAATTCCTTGCCCACCTTTTCAAAAGTCTCCAAGTCCTACTATCCAAAAAAACTCTATCACCCATGTAATATCTTCAACTTGTCCATGAGAATAAAAAAATTTCAATTACTATCATGAGGTTAATATAATTGAGAGTAAAATCTAACATTAATATTTAAAAGGATAAGTTAAAACAATAGCAAATCAGAGTGGAAGATTTTTTGAGAAATAAATTATACTAGTTGTTGTTAGGAGAATAAGGATTGAGGAAACCATGAAGTCATATAATTAAGATGGTTCCTACCCATTTTGCAAGGAACACAAATTTTTTTCTAGTTGAAAATCACCCTATAAAAGGACAATGACATTATGCATGGATCATTATAGTAACTACAAGGAGAATCGAAATAGAGAAGTTATTTGATTAGAAAATACTATATATTTTAGAATATATGCATTTGAATAATATCCTTTATCATATGTATCCAAGATAACAATAATAAATGATATTGTGATCATAAAGTTCAAGATATCAGTGATGGCCAAGGATGATGGTTAGGTTGGTCCATCAATCAAGGAGAACATGTAGCTTAGTTGATAAACACACTTAAATACATTGGTGGGTCTATAATATTGTAAATTAATAGCAAAAAATAATATCAGGGCCAACACATCATTGCTCACTATATTGGCTAAGTCACTCAACAATAGCTATCTAGTAAGAAAACCAATTATTTAATTAAATGAAGAAATCAATTAATATTAATGGGAGAAGATGTGTGATTAAGTCTAATTGATAGTGATGATAATAAACCAATGCCAAGAAAATAAAATTGATTGAGAAGAATAAAGAATAATGTAATAATGAAAAGTTGCACTTTTTTCTTCATATATTGTATTGATACCCTAAGATTATAGATGGTGAATTTGATGGTATCACAAAATTGCAGCAACATGCTGAAGAAAATCTTAGACAATTTGGCTTATGAGAACATTTTGGCCTTCATGAGTTTTACACCATTAGATGGCCAAGGGTATTTTTGAAGGCATAATCTTTCAAAGATTGAGGCAAGAAAGTTTGATGGTCACAAAATGACAACATAGGTCAATCAAATGGAATAGTATTTAGAACTCCATCAAGTACTAAGCAAATAAGTTAGCTTTAATGATCTTGTGGTATGAGTGGTGGAAAAGGAAGTAAAGTTTAGGCTATATATTTATATATGATGATGATTGGTGTGTTATTTTTTAACAATGCAAGCATTTGGGAGCATGATGCGAAGACTAGGGTCTTCAATCAATCTACTTGGAAATTATCCTAATCACCCTCACAAATAGATCAACTTCCTTGGACCTGACCCACACAATAAACCTGTTAATTTTCATTCAAAAAAAATCTTACCACTAGGCTCCACAACTTTACTTAAGCACACTAACCATCACTCGATTCCACATCATGCTTTGATATATGCACAACCTCTATATGACTATCTACACAAACTCATAGCTTCCACATAACCCTTCCATGACATTTGATCATTACCTTGGATCATACCTTTGCATTTGTTCCCCAACATATTACACTCAAGGAGAGCTCTCATTCATATTTTATTCAAACATCAAGACACCCAAACAAAACCCACCGTTAACTCATAAACAAACCCTCTATTCTCTGTCTAATAAGACAATCAATAACAACATCCTGAAGAAAATCATTTAACATCACATAAACTTGTTCCTCTTTACCCAATCATGCATTGATCCACCCTTACCATCCTCCTAAGGTTCTCTATAGGATCTCTAGGCCCAATCCAAACATTTCATACTCTGATCAATTGACACGACACTATTCCATTAAATAATACAATTTACCTACTTGTTGTCCCCTGGATAGACACGTACCTAGAGGTCAATAAATTTTCAACTCCTCAATATTTCCTCAATTGCACCATTGAGATTCTTCCAAAATTAATTATGTCCAACATATCCAAGATTTAGGTCAATCTAATAGTTAATTTTTAAGATATAGCCCCCGTAATAGGACTTTTTTTTCCATGACAGTTATGTCTTTATTTTCTTAGAAACAATCACTTCCTTGGATCCCAATCATGTGCTATTTGTTGGATGTTGTCCTTGCATTATTTAGGATATTAAAATAAAATATTTCTAACTTCTAATGGCCAAGGATAAGGCCTTATTGAACATGAAAACCAAAAGAAATTTACATTTTATTTAAGCCACTGTCTATATGAGGGTTTCAAACTTATTTTATTCAAATATCAATATCCTTTTGAATACTTAGAGAAATAAACTGATTCAAAATACAAAATGTTCTTGATTTCCTGTCATAGAATTTTAGAACACTAAATCATCAAAACATTTAGCATTCAACAATTTAAACAGCTATCAAATAGGATTGTCATGGGGTGGAAAAGATGACAGTTTGCAGGGAAAAAAGGCTTTTGAACCAAGAAAAGCTTTTCTTTCACTTAAAAATGGAACGTAGAAATTTTCTCTAGTAAACTAGCATAAGGAAAGGAAAGGGCCAACTCACACATACAATGCTAGCACATAGAAATTCATTCTTCACGCTTGAGGATTTTCATTGCATTCTTGACAAGAATGCAATTAAAAAAAATTGATTGAATTCTACAAGGGCTCAAAGAGTGATGAATTGATGTTAAATTCTAGCTAATTTTACTAAGCCTTTCACAATTAATCTATAATAACAAATAATGAATGTGATGGACCCCTATTTTTTGGCAAAATTTAGGGCATACATTTGAGGAGTAAGACTTATGTCTAGGGCATTCAAGAGATTGTTGAGCTTTGTCACTAATGCCAAAACTAAAATGCCAAAGCACGTTGAGGAATTTTTCAAAGAGCATATGATTATGTATTTAATAGATCACATTAGAACCAAGATACTTCATTGTCTCATCTTAGTCAGTTGAACCTTAAGATTCAAAGAGGAATATAAGCTACATAGAAACAAGAATACCACAAATTCATATATCATTTTCTAATAATTAAGACTACTATGCATTTCAAGAAAAAACATTAAATATTCCTTGCATTAAGAAAATTTTCAATAGAATTAAATGCATATATCAAATGGAAGAATGTGTAGACCTGACAAGAAAAGAATGAACATAAATTATGAGGCATTTTCATTAGGACTGGTAGTATGTGAAGCATATGGGTACTGGTAAAAATTTTCAAAGCATCACACAGATATCTAATAGATCTAAGAATGGAGAAGTTCGTGAAGAATAAATGGTGTTCTCATATTTTTGTGTCATCTCTGTGCACATTATTCTTTTTGTCTGAAAAGAAACTAGAAGAGTACAATTAATGATGTTGAAATAAGGAAGTTTGGCTTTTGGAAATATTTTCTTATCCAAATCTTCATCTGAGTTTTCACTATATAGTTTACAACACCTGTGAAAATGTGTTCATCATTAAAGAAATGATTGTGAAATAAATGTATCTGTAATATATGAAATTTTAATTTGAATGAACTCAACAATATGAGACAATATCCTGTAGAATGCAAGAGTATAAAGAGCAGGTGTCGTCAATGGAGGCAAAATGGATTTAATTTTTCCATATCACCATCATGTGTAGAAGTAAAAACACATTAAGTACATGTGATGCTAGCAATGAAGAACACTAGAAAGTGGAAGACAAATAACATGTGAAGCAAATGGATAAGTAGGGCTTTGGTATATTGAACTCTATTCATTATAAAATAAAGATAACTTTATGATTCTTCCCCTTTCTGATACTTTTTTAGTGATATTCTCAAGTTAGCCATTTTATTTGATGACTATACTAACAAATTTTTGATTATTTTTCCATTGTCTTATTAACTTCTAATTGTTTTTATGATTTAATGAGATTTAAAGCTAGTCCAAATTATTATAGTTTCTGATGCCAAGGGTCATTCTGTAGGACTTGGAGTCATTTTTTGTATTAAGGTTAACAAATGTGGCAGGTTCTAAATTAATGGTAGACCTACACATATATCCAATGCTTTCTGTTTAATAATTTTTTTTAATGTAATCATCTGATCTATTTAATAATCAAGATGAATAAGTGATCATGTTTTTGATTTGATTCTTTTCTTGGTTATTCCAAGATTTCTTATTGTTGATGCTCTCTAATATATATATATATATATATATATATATATATATATATATATATATATATATATATATATATATATATATATATATATATATATATATATATATATATATATATATATATAGTAAGTTAAATTATAATTATTATCAAAATTGGAGTGTTTAGTTTTCAAACTAAATTTATTGATCTATATTTCATGAAATAATTTCATGTTATAGATACAAGTACAAACTAACAAAGTTGCATTAAAGTTGGCTCACCTGCAGGAGCTACTTTCTCACTAGGGAAATGCCCCTTGTACAGTTGGCCGAGGGCCTCTAGATTTTTTTTTGGTGAACGTACTCCTCCTCATAGTCACTAGCAAGGCTGGAGTAGATCTACTCGCTAGTCATAGACCCCTAGGTAGTAACCTCATCCTCACTCTCCTAGTGGTGGTTTTTGTGGCTGTCGCTACTTAGAGGCTCGGCTTAGGTTGGTCCTTGTTGGATCCCCTTGCTATCGCTGATGCAAGTTGGCTATTTGCTCACTGTGACCCCAAGTAGATTGGATTTAGCCATTTCTCCTCCCAGGGCTAAAGAAGATAAAGAAAATAATGCTGATAAAGATGCTACTGTTGCTGACGGTTGGGCTCCCCCTGATCCAACCACTAACCCCAAGGACTTCTGGAGTTCTGATGATAAAGACCCTCCTTGGGCTAGCATTGCTCTTATAGCCTGAAGGCTTTATATTTTTGCTTATATATGTTTTTTGATGAATAGTTGATCTCCGACCTTGGGCCGTTTGAACTCATGGGGTGATCTTGTATCCTCGACCCCTTTTTTGTGAATATGTATCTTTAAATTTTAATTAATGGAAAAGGTCTATTTATCAAAAATAGTGATTCATAAGAACTCATAGTAGTTAACATATAGGTGATATTCATAGAGCTGAAGCATTGGGTTTTCCTATTCGATTATCCATCTCATTACTAATTCAACTTAAGTATTCAAGTATGGTTATCCATGAAATTTTCTTTAACGTTAAGCCCATTTAGCTTGCTACTGTTGTGCCTTATGAACCATTCATTATAGAGACTTGTAAGCTATAAATTGATAAATGTTGTATCTTATGTACCATTCATTCTCGTGGAAGATGAGTTCTTGTGAACTGTTATACTCATGAAATGTGTATAAATGTGTTTGGCTCAAAAACTACATAGTTGAATCCCAATAGCAATATCATATTCCTTTTTTTTGCTTTCAAAGTGCATTAAAAAGTACAAAAGCTTCTTGTTTGCACCATATATGATTTTGTTCTTCAAAATTTTATATTACACTTAGTGATCCATCATCAATGAGTGTGAGGTACTATTACATACTTTCCTCTTCTTGATAATAGATCATTAAATATGATCTATAATATCAAATAACAAAATTGTAGACAATGCCAACTATTCCAAATGTAGTGAGATACAAAATATATTAGTCTATACAGAGTAATACAAAATTATTGTTATTATTACTACTTGTAGTAAAAAAGATGATGAATTTGTGCTGCACTTTTCGGGAGATTTTTTTTTCCCAATAATTTTCTTTTCACCTTTCCGAGAGAATGATGTTACTCATTACTTTTTGTGGACCAAACAAATCTTTAATGTCTCCTTCAAATGACACCATACACCCTCTAAGCGACATTGATAGATAAACATAATTATATCACTCATGTTGAACAGTTCAATTAAATGGAGGTGAACTTCCCAATAGTCATCTCATCTGATAACGACTCAAATAATTCTCCATGCATATTCCAATATATTTAGAAAATGGATAAGTAGCATTAATGTTGATAGTTATGAGCCAAAGGTTGTAGAATCAAAGCTTCCAAAGAAGGCTTAAAATGAAACATCATCTTCAAAACTAAATAGGTTTAGTGATACAACTACAAATGGCTCCTTGGATGACTTATTTAAGGAACCTCTAGAAAGTCATCAAGAATAAAAAATTGCAAAAACATCTAGCTCATCTACTACACCTACTTTTTAGATGAATTTGGGTAGTTCAAATATATTTGAATATGGGAAAAATGATCTAGCTGATCTACTACACCTGCTTCTCAGATGAATTTGGGTAGTTCAAATATATTTGAATATGGGAAAAATGATCTAGCAAAAAAATTGAGAGAAAGGATGGCTTAGAAGAAAATAGATGGCGAAATAGAAAGGAAGAATGGAAATGCTTTATTTTCTTTGATGATGGATGTTGTTAAAGAGGATGGCATTGGAATAGATGGACTTGCCTTTGAGGGAAAATAGGAACACATATATTTTCATTATACAGGTTGTAGAAGTAAGAAGATTGATTAGCCTGTTGAAACCAAAATAATCAAAGGATATGTTTGTGTTAGTAGGTCAAAAACTTGTTGCAATGTTTCAGGGTGTCTTGATCATAAAATAATTTTTTGTCAGCACGGGTTAACACATTTAATGGAAATTCTTGAGGTGGATAACACTTGTGTTATAACTTATGTGTTGCAAATTCTTAATCAGCTCATTAAAGACAATGCAACTTTCCAAGAGAATACCTACCTTATTGGTCTAATTCTAGTAATCATTAAGTTTTCTCAACCTGACAACTCAAGAGAAATCTATATGCAAGCAACATATTTTGTAGAATAGTTGTGCCAAAAAAGTCCACCGACCTTACAGATGTTCATTGCATGTGAGGCATTGTTTGTGTTAGTTGGTTTTCAAGAAATAGATTATGCAAAGTATAAGGAAACAATACATTTGGCAGTCGATGGCATGTGCAAAATCTTCAAGCTTTAGAGTTCTACTCCCAAGAATGATTTCTATCGAACATTTACTAAGAATGACATAATAATTAGGCTTGTTAATACCCTTCTCGACTTGAATGAAGAAACACCACTTGAATCTATGGCTGGTACTGGTACAACTTCTTCTATAATAGATAGTGTTATACAATAGTCATGGTCAAGTCCACTTACCCCTTTTCATCATGTTTTTTGATATCGTGATGTAGCTAAGCCAACATCTAGTTAGCTAGATCCTATAAAGGTTAGGTTTGGCCCTCTTGACCCTGCTCATATGCCAATAGTAACTCTAGAGCCTTCATAAATTGTAATACCATGGTCTCAAAAGTTAGATTTAAGTCATTTTGATTCAAGGAATAGCCTAGGTCAAACAAAGAATTCATGCTCAACATTAGGAGTATTAGAACCTTAAGTAATTACTAATTCATTAGAGCCTACAAAAACTATTTTGTCTTTGATGGGAAAAGAACCATTGTTGGGTTTGTCTAAGGATCGTGACCAATTTTAATTGGGACATCAGGAGCATTTTTACTTCGATGCTGATATAGTAAGGCAACACTGGGGAATGCCATCAGCAAAAATATTTAGCATAGATCAAGCATACCTTTCCAGATGGTACCAATAGTTAATGCTGAAGTTGTAAGAGAACACTTGGTGAAACTAGAAGACCTATTATTGGAGTTTTCTTGAGCAAATACAACAATCAAGCTTAGTATGTGCATCCTGAGCTTTCTAGTTTTCCTTTTCAAGATGCTAGTAAGTTTGAATCTCCTTTTCTTTTAAAGATTTTGAAATGCATCAATTAGGTATCAACTAATCCAACTTGTTTAGACTATTTGCAAAGAGCAGATGCAATCAACCATCTTCTGAAAAGGTATTATTTATAGAAATATGTTTTGTGTTTACAAATAAGAAATAATGTCTACATAAGTATAATATTACATTGATGCCATTACTATGGAAGTTTAAATATTTTGTCGCTCTAATTTTGATATTTATTTGAGATGACATTTATCATCTTATTAGTGAGTGTGTTCCCTAAATTAGGTACTGGCATTGAATGCATTTTACTCTAATCTTTGCTTGCATATATATGTCTGCATTGCAATTTTGTCAAATTGAAGTGATTGATTGGTTCGGCAGTGGTAGAAAATTTTGCTAGCAGTTTTTATTTCATTTGAGGTTTTATTGAAAATTATGCTACATATCTTACTTGCTCAACTCATTTCTTAGCTAGACACCATCTTCTCTTATCGTATGTTTGGCATTCACAATCCATCATTGGGAAATGGGCAGATCTGGTCTAGAAACAATCCATCACCTTTTGAGTCATCCAATTTGAATGGTCAACATTGCCCTAATTGTTATGCCATTTTTAGACTGCTATGACTAACTTCATGTATTTGAATTTATTGGTTTTGAAATTTGTTGCATCCAACTATATTTGGAGCATGAAGCAATTTCAATTGTAAGAATAATAGATTAAACTAGTAGAATGAATGGGAGAAAATTTCTCTTCCTCTTGCTCTTGTCATTGATATTAATTTTTTCTCACCATTTTTCTATCTTTGTCCTCAATTTTAGCTTTTGTTCTTTTATAGCTCTCTCTCTGATTAATTGTAATTTTAGCAACCATCCTAATTACATTTTGATATTCCAAGATTCTTTTGTACTTGTTGGTAAACAGATTTGTCATAGTAGAATTTTCCCAACGGAGTGTGTGGCAAACCATTCACAACAGTTGGATAGGCCCTTGGTATGCAACCTTCCTCTACATTTAGAGGGGCAGCTCCCTCATATGATATGATTTTTGAATAAGAATTTAAAACTTTAAAGATCAGGAGAAAGTCATTCAGGACGAATGCACCACACACCCTCAAAACCTTCTTCAGCAAACAAGCTTGATAACAAAGGCAATACGCTTGAAGGCAACCAGTATTATCAAGTACATTCATTATCATTCATAAACACTCGCATAGCACCATGAGAATGTCTACTACTGCATATAACAATTTTGATTTCAAAATAAGAAACCCAAAGCACATCTCATTTCATTTCCTTGCACCAAGAAGACAAAAGAGATTTTTCAATTTCAAAGATAAAAAGTGTACATAATTTCCAAAATTTACCCCTCAATCAAAATTTCAGCATAGTGTTCCCTTATTTTTAAAACCAAAAAGTCCCTTTACAAAGCTAAAAGATGTCCTTATATAGGCATAGAGGTTAATAACTACCTCTTCGTGGTTAATAACCACCTCCAAAATACATAATGTTGGGAGGTTAATTAACCTCAAGAAAATTAACCTATACAAGGAAACTTGAAAAAAAAAATTTAGCTAGAGTTCCTAAAGATGTTTACATATACAATCACCAATTCTTCTAGCTACTAACTCTATCTACTCAGACACAATTGATCTATCTCGGAAAGCCCTGTAAACATCTAGGATGATCATCATTGATTCATAGTTCGGAATGAACACATTTTCCATCCTGAGTTTGGCTGTGAAGTATCTATCTTGAATTTCTTCTGACTCTTGTTGATAGGTTGAAATGTTACAATCTCCCAGAGTGACTACAACTAGGCTAAGCTTCATCATAGTTTCAGCATCTGATACACGATTCTCTATTTTTGAATGAATCTGAACACTGAAGGAATCAAGGAGAAACTGACAATCAACATGTTAAAGATCACTTACTAGCACCCCACCTATGATAGTAGAGATTAATTCATCTGTACCTTTTTTTTTTAGTTGCTCCAAAGAAGCTATTAGCTTTTTGAACTTAGTGATCCCTTTGTTGATGTTTATCACCTTCCAACCAACACTTTTACTCCAGATACGTGTTTGGTTGTCACTTGGATCAGCAATAATTTTCTCAAGAAGTAGGGTGTTCATATCTAACTTGGCCATTTTTTTTAATTCATCAACTACTTTTTGCCAATTGGATTTATGTTCCTTGCTATTTTCTAGCTCCTTAGAAATTTCCTGTATCTATGTGATGGCTTTCCCATATATCTCTTTCACTCCAGTTATAAGTTTTGAAGCATCCTCTATCATCCTATTTATCCAAGCTTCAATCATCATAATATGTGATTTGTGTTGGTCGATTCTTTCAATAATAGTATGATCTAAAATACCATCAGGACTTGCTAAAACTGGTAGAATGACCACAACTTGGGAATTAGAAGGATTGCTGATTGAATTAATATAAGCTACCATCATTTGAACTTGTTCCTTGAGTTTCTCCTTGGCTCTTTTCTGTTCCTTTGCCCGTTGCAACATCTGAGCAACAATCACTTCAAAATTCTAAAACTCTCTTTATGCATTAAAACTCTCTTTGTGCATTAGAAGGACCAAGATCAACCTTTTCTAGAATGAAATCTGATTCAGATGCTTCATCAACACTCTTTTCAATTATAGGCTTGGCTAATTCCACACACAAGTTGCCTAAAGTTTCATCAATAGCTAACCTAGACATCACCTTGGTCTTTTTCACCTTAGGAGGCTTCTGAAGAATACTAGAGATCACATCAAACAGAGGTGGGATCATTTGAACAACTTTCTTCCTCTTCTGAAGACTGTTCTGGAACCATGAATGTGTAATTTTTGAAGCTTGTACATCACTTGTTACATTTTCAGCAATCATCATTAAGTCTTTTGAATTAGATAATGGGTTATCTAATTGCATGATGTCTATTAATGGCATATCAGGAGGAGAGAGACTCAAATGAGGAATCACTGCATTATGAGGGAATGTAACAGGGACATGCGATTTGACAATTTGAGGAGTTCTTTGATCTTTTTCATTGGATTCATTCCCTTCCTGATTCATTCTACCTTTCATTCTTGTCCTTTTTCTTTTGACTATAAATTTATCCGACTGATTCATATCTTCATCTCGATCTTGAGCACCTGTATCCAATTGTTGCATCTTCTCACTAGAAGTTGCCTCTATCGCCATCTGAGATGATTCCCCTTTCTTATGTCTCCTCTCTTTACTTTGAAATTCACCAGTTTCTTTTTCAGCTCTGACTTTACTGATCTAGTCTCTTGTCCTTTTAAGAACAAAGGTAGTCCTTTTATTCAAGCTTTTTAACTCTGGAATTGACCAATCAATAGGAGGGAGATCTAGCAATTCAATTTTCTCATAATAGTAAGGATCAACCAAAGAAAACTCATCGTCATCTACACCTGTCACATCAATGTCCAACTTGAAGTCTATCACCTACTGTACTGTAAGCTGCATCCAATCTCTCTTCCTGAATTTGAAGTCATTATCACAATCCTCCCAAAAGTCTTCTAGAGCCGGGAAGTGACCAAGACTGGGATATAACTTTAATTCATTCACTGCATAGCCCTTACTGTCATAAGGGAAACACATCGTGTAAGGATGCAAATTTATTGTGGCAATAGATCTTTCAATGTTCCTGGCATCTGATGCAGTATCACAACTATAATATCAGATGCCGATAGGAAAAGCTATTTCATCTATCCTCTTGTTCCTGCAATGTTTATTGATTTGACTAATTTGCCTGCACATTTCAATTAAGACCAGTTTATCATCAACAAATCTAGGTAGCATCAGTGGAAACCAATCATAGGTAGCTAACCTGATATAAGTAAACTTTAAGAATTGTATGAAAACACTTCCATATTTTTGTACTTTCATCGCTGCTTCTGATGAAATTCTGAGTCCAATGTTCCCTTGAATTTCCCTTATAGTTAGCATGGTGAATGCGTCATTCACTCTTCTAAAATGATGCAGGCTATTATCATACTGAATTTGAGGAAGATGATTATAAATGATGGTTGTGTCATCATAAATGCCCTGCCGGTTAAGTCCTAGCCAACTTTTGGTGCTTGTGATAGCATAGAAAAGATATGAAGTCATATAAAAGTAGTCATTTTCTTGAAGTCCCATGAGCTATCTATGTAGCGAATCACTAATAATTTCAGCCCAATCAATATGCTATTTTCCTTCATAGATTATGTTGATAAATAGGAACATCCAACCTTCAAACTCATGTGAGTCTCAAAGAACAATGATCCTGCTTAGCAGGGTCACCATGTTTGCCACATCTTCTTTTAATAGCGACCTATGAATGGATTTTCCTAATTGAGATTTTCCTTTTCTTGGTTGCGAGAACCATGACCTAGAAATGGTGTTTAGACATTGAGTCTGATTTGTAGTAAAATACTCTTTGGTAGTTCTCAGATTGATGTTAGCATATTGCATCTGGGTAGGCAATCAAAAAACACTAGCAATAGAGGTAGGATCTAGACAGACAATTACTTTATTGCTCGATGAAATAACTTTTCTAGTATCCAGATGATAAGCTTTCACACACTCCAATACCAAGTCTGGGCACTGTGCTGAAATGGGATGTTTTCCTAGCCGAGCTAAGCCACTTTCTGATATCTTTTTGACTAATGAGGTCCTTTCTTCATTCACAAGAGATGACTAGAAGTCTTGAAGGCAAACACTTCCTAAGATGGAATCATCGATATCTGGAAGCATACTTCTTAACACAGGAGCATAATTTGGCCTTTGATACTTGTACTTCATGATTGATTATCAATCTTTCTTTCAAATATAGTGGATGTCTTCAACCCCGCACTACACTCTTTATTTCCAGCTGAATTTGAGTGACGTAATCAATGAAGCTTCCAAGGCTACAAGTCAGCAATGAGTATTTTATTTTGTCAAGCATTTTGCATGCTTTCTTGCCCTTTTTATTGAGACATTATGTCAAACATGTTAAGCACAATCTCAGGCATTACTTGCATTCTTTGTTACATATCCATAGATTTGAAAATGGACCATTAGATTTCTTTTTGATTTAAGACTGCCATTGTCTTGCATCAATCATATTTTCTTTATGTTTATTTCTGCATCCTTATCTCTCCAATAATTCGATCTAGTCATGTTTGATAGTCTTCATTCATGTTTGCAGATTACCCCTACCTATAGCTTGTATTTTAATTGATTAAGGACATTTGCGAAGGCATTTTGGTCCTACTTCAATGCATTTACACTTGGACATGAGATTGGTACTGTGTCTACGTGTATTTCAATAAGGTGAGGAAGATGACGTATCTATTGAATAAGCCACGAGTGCAATTGTTTCATTACAACATCCTTCCTTTGCTTGCATGAACTAAAATCAACACTCCTCTATACATGCCTATATAAATATGGTGATATTTCTTTTACTATTAGCAAGTTGATATATATATATATATATATATATATATATATATATATATATATATATATATATATATATATATATATATATATATATATATATATATATATATATATATATATATATATATATATATATATATATATATATATATATATATATATATATATATATATATATCACTTTTTATCCACAACACATGCTTGCAGCTTTATATCATCCAACTTTTAAAATGTTTTCCATTGTGAAGGAGAAGCACAAGTTAAGGGTTAATCCGCTAGCAGTTGATAGTGTATTGGATGAGGTGGCATGAGTTTATTTGCAAAAAGATCCTTCTTTGCACTTTATGAAGGGAACGGTCAACATTAATCAGCTTTATTCTAGTTTACTTATGTACATGCCTGCACTACGATCATGGTGGTATCATATAATGTTGGCAAGTTTCCATATATATCACTGTTTATCCACAGGTTGTCTATATGTGTGCCCTTGGGTCAATCTTTAAACATTTAAACATTTAAAAATTTAGCATTTGGGAAGGAAAGCCGTAGTTTGAAGAAGATCCCAACAAGGCAAAATTGTGAGTTGACAATGTATTGAATATTCTTTCTGCAAAAACATTCTTACCCTTGACTTTGTGGAGAGAAATTTGCAGTTCTGTGACATGATACAAGAGTTATTTCAAGGTGACAAACCTTCTAGCATATTGTCCTTCTCCAATTTCTAATAGCAATGGGTTTGAATGAATGACTTTATAAATAAAATAATACAAGATGTGTGTGGAAATGGTAGAGGAAAACACAAATTTATCTCCAATTATCACTAAGCTGTTGGAATTATGATATATTTGTCATTAGTTACAACACTTATTCGATTCTAAATGCTTACCGAGCTCATACCGAGCATTCCCTTGGAAATTGAGCATATGGGCAGTTTAGCAGTGTTTACCAAGTTCATAGTGGTTACCGAGCATAACAGTGTTCTCCAAGCAGTTAGTGGTCACTGAGCTTCGCAGTGTTTACCGAGTGATCAAGGTAAATAAAGGACTTAGTGTTTACCGAGTGATCAAGGTAAACAAAGGAACTTAGTGTTTACTGAGTGATCAAGGTAAACAAAAGACTTAGTGTTTATCAAGTGATCAAGGTAAATGAAGAACTTAGTGTTTATCAAGTAAACAAGGTAAATGAAGGAATCAATGTTTACCAAGTGAAGAAGGTTATCAATGGATTCAGTTTTTATTGAGTGACACAATATTCACCGAGTCACCAATGGTTACCAAGTTCCAAGCTACTTAGAATGATTAGTATGGACCATGCCTCTACTCTTACCAAGTGCATGATGATGCAGTGTATTGTGGTGGATGTCGAGTATCAGAAGTTCACCAAGTCAGTTTGAGGAACTCGAGTTTTCTACTATCTGGCCGACTCAGTAAAGATTTGTTCACTTGTGTTTGGCTGACCTTGCTAGTGTAAATATTGGAATGACATATATCATTTGAAGAGAAGAAATGTTTTATGTCATTGTTGGTAATATATTGCAATATTTTTGAGAAGAAGGAAAGCGAATCAGCAGCAGAACAGAGGTATATAGTAAGGTCAACATAGATATAGAAAAGTTATATCTTGTTGGATACAATTAAGTAATTGTGTATTGTCTTTGATGTTACACAAATGTCATATCAGTTATCAGACAGAGTCTACCAAGTTCTATCAACCAGGAAAATAGTTTATAGAGTCTACCGAGCTCAGTTGGTTAGTAAAAGCCTTTTGCAGTGTATACCGAGCATTCCGGTATGTCACACGGTGAGTTAGTGTTAACCGAGTTCACTTGGTAAGCTAAGGAAAGTTTAGTTCTTACCGAGATCACTTGGGTATCAAAGGATTTTGTTGCGAACGGTTAGTGTTAACTGAGTTCGCACGGTAAGCTAAGGAAAGTTTAGTTCTTACCGAGATCACTCGGGTATCAAAGGATTTTGTTGCGAATGGTTAGTGTTAACCGAGTTCGCACGGTAAGCTAAGGAAAGACGAGTTTTCACCGAGCTCACTCGGTAGTCGAAGACAGCTTTTACCGAGTCCAGTCGGTTTCCAAAAGAAGTGGCAGGTTTACCGAATTCCTCGGTAATTGTAGTTGTTACCGAGTTCTGCCGGTTAACACAGGAAGGAAGTTTTTGTTCTGTATTGACCGAGCAACGTCAGCCAGTGAAAGTTTTTTTTTAGTTCAAGCTGACTTTAGAATATGTTTAGTCAAGTTGGTTGGGCAAGCCGACTTTGGAATTGTATTAACAAGTTGGTTGGGCCGACCTGGTATTATGAATAATATATAAAGAGGTGCTCAAGATGAAAAAAGAAGAGGAGAGAATGACTATACGAAAAGTGCAAGGAAGTGCAAGGAAGAGACTTGCGTGTGACTAAGCAGAATTGAGCAGAGGGAAATCTTGGAGCATCAAAGATATATTTGATTAGTAAGGATCTTGTGGAGCAAAACTGAGATCTGTATTCAGCAAGATAAGTTGCATGTATTTTCAGATCATTCATTGTTGCTTTCTAACCATTGTAACAGTGATTCCAAAATCTCCTAACAGAGTTAGTTTAACAGCCATTTCATAAATCCTTTAACAGGGTGACAATTCAGTTGAATTGTTCAAAAAGACCTCTTACAAGGCCACTCCTAACAGGGTGATTAAATCCTCTAACAGGGTCACACCTAACAGTGTGTTTTGTAACCTTTAACAGGGTTGGCTCCTAATAGGGCTCACTTCAGAAGAGTGAAAATTGGTGACTAGTTGCTGGTGGTTTTTCCCATATTGGGTTTCCACGTAATTCTAGTGTCTACTGTGTTAATGATTACTTTCTTTTGCATAGTCACTTATTTTAGTAAATGCTTCATAAATTAACTAAACACCTATCAAGTTTTAAGCAGTGATTTTTGTAGCAGTAGCAACTAAGTTTAAGGCATCTTTGGGACTTTTGAAAATGTTTTTGTGGTAACTGATTCACCCCTCCCCTCTCAGTTACACAATCTTCATTTTCCAACAATTGGTATCAGAGCTTTTGGTGCTTGCAGGAGAAGATTTCAAAGATCTAAGCCAAAGATCAAGATGTCTTATAAGAGGGAAATCCCAAGGCTTAACCAAAACAACTTCTCAGCATGGTAGGGATTAATGAGACTTCATCTAGCTTCCATTGGTGACACTGGTCTGAAATATCTTGATGAGAAATATGTAGAACCATCAGGTACATTATCAGTCAATGACATTGCTATAAAGAAGACTCATAACATTATGATGATTGATATTGCATCTGCCTTGAGTTATCAAGAGTTTGATGATGTCAAGGACTGCACTACTGCCTATAAAATGTGGGAAAGACTGAAAGAGATCTATGGTGGAGATGACAATGTCAGAAGAGCCAAAGCTGAAAGTCTGAGAGGACAGTTCGATCAGATGAAAATGAAAGAAGATGAAAATATTGCCAAATATGTTGAAAGAATTAAAGCATGTGTCAGTGCTATCAAAGCTTCTGGAGGAAGTATCAGTGAAGAGACAGTCATAAGTAAAGTTCTTAGAACTCTACTTCTAGTTTATGCCATCAGGGTATCAGCCATTCAAGAAAGAAGGTGTGAGGCCAATCACAAGATAAACCTAGAGGCCATAGTTGGAAGATTGACAGCATTTGAATTAGATAATTTTGATAATTATGTTCCAGCTGCAAAGAACATTGAGTCTGCATTTGAAGCCAAGCTCTCACTCAAGGACAAAGGCAAAAAGAAGAAGGAATCTCAGTCAGAAAGTGAAGATCAATCAGATCAGAGCTCTGACAGCGACCTTGAAGTAATTGAAGCCCTACTTGCAAAGAAATATTCAAGAGGAAGAGGTAAATACAGAGGTAAAGTACCCCTAATCTACTTTTCATGTGAAGAAGTCGGTCATATTGCTGCAAGGTGTCCAAACAAGAAAGATAAAGATGAAAAGAAAGATAATAAATGGAACAGTAAGAAAGATTTCAAATCATTTAAGGATAAAAGTAAGAAATCATGTTTTATGGCTAAAGATTCTAATGATTCTAATGATGAAGAAGAGGATGAGATTGTTTACATTGCTGTAAAAGATGAATCTGACAATGAAGAAATGGCACTCATCTCTCACATAAGTAAGAATGA
The DNA here is from genome assembly GCA_028749045.1 of Cupressus sempervirens. Classification (NCBI taxonomy): domain Eukaryota; kingdom Viridiplantae; phylum Streptophyta; class Pinopsida; order Cupressales; family Cupressaceae; genus Cupressus; species Cupressus sempervirens. The sequence goes on along the minus strand of CM053785.1, from coordinate 10,230,395 downwards.
TACATGGATCATTGATAGTGGCTGTTCACATCATATGACTGGAGATAAAACAAAGTTTGATCAATTTGAAGAGTATGATGGTGGCAGTGTAAGATTTGGAAACAATGAACCTTGTTGCATCAAAGGAAAAGGAAGAATCACTCTAACCCAGGAACTTGTATGTGATAATGCTTATTGGGTAGAAGGACTAAAGCACAATTTATTGAGTGTGGCACAGTTACTCAACAATGGACTCAAAGTAGAATTCATCCAAGGTAAAGGAAAGCTGATTGGATCTGGTATTCAAACTAAAGGTAACTTGTTCTATCTTGAACTTGATGAACATTCATGTTTTATTGTTCAAATAGAAGAGAGTTGGTTATGGCATAAAAGATTATGTCATGTGAATTTTGACAATCTGGTAAAGATAAGCAAATTCAAGAAAGTGAGAGGCATTCCTGATTTAAAGAAACTAGAGGTCGATTTATGCAAGAATTGTCAAATTGGAAAGATGGGTAAGTCTAGTTTCAAAAGCAAAAATTATCAGTCTGAAGATTTATTAGAAATTGTGCATACTGACTTATGTGGACCTATTGAAACTGAAAGCTATACTGGTGAAAAATATTTCATTCTTTTTGTTGATGATTATTCAAGAATGATGACCAGCATGTACCTAAGGAACAAATCAGAAGCATTTGAAAAGTTCAAATGGTATTTGGCAAGAGTAGAAAAAGAAACAGGGAAAAGATTGAAATGCCTAAGGTCAGACAGAGGTGGTGAATTTATTTCACATGAATTTAATAACTTTTGTATTGAAAGAGGAATCAAAAGACAGGTTTCAGCACCAGGTACACCTGAACAAAATGGCATAGCTGAAAGAAGGAACAGATCCATCATGGATTGTGCAAGAACCTTGATGATAGAAAAGAATGTTGCTATCAAATACTGGAAGGAGGCTATCAGTACAACAGTTCATACCTTAAACTGAGTACAGTTAAAAAAGGACTCATTCAAAACTCCCTACGAAATATGGTATGGCTATAAACCCAATGTAAGTTATCTGAAAGTATTTGGAAGCAAATGTTATATCTTGAAAGAATCTAGAAAAGGAAAATTTGATGTAAAAGGTGATGAAGGTATATTTCTTGGATACTCATGTAAGAGTAAAGCATATAGATGCTTAAACTTATCTACTCACAAAGTCATAGAAAGTATACATGTGAAAGTTGATGAATTTGCAGAAAAGACTGAAGAAGAAAGCAGAAAAGAACCAGAAGATTACAAAAGATTTGTCTTCAGTGATTCAGATATAATATCAACTGCATTTGAGAATCAGAAATCTTCTTCTACCGAGTCATCACTAACCGAGTTGCAGGAAACATCTACCGAGCCAACATCTACCGAGCCAACGTCTACCGAATCAAAAAATACCGAGTTAGAGATTACGGAGCCTGAGGTAACCGAGCAGGTACATACCGTGCCAGTTGATACCGAGCCAGACCAAACCGAGCAAGGAGGAGAAATGCAAGAAGATAACGACAAAATTCATCCAAAAGAAAAAGAACCTGTTCTAGCCAAATATGTCAGGAGACATCATTCAGCAGATCAGATCATTGGAAATAAATCTGATGGAACCATCACAAGAAGTAAGTTGAAAGGTACTTGTTTACTTGCTGATTTTGAACCTAGAACTGTCAAAGATGCATTAGAAAATGATAATTGGATTGAAGCAATGAATGAAGAAATAGAGCAGATAGAGAAAAACAAAACGTAGACTCTTATACCCAAGCCTAAAGACAAAAATGTAATCGGTACAAAGTGGGTTTTCAGAAATAAGTTGGATGAAAATGGTAAAGTATCAAGAAACAAATCTAGATTAGTGTGCAAAGGATATTCTCAAGAAGAAGGCATAGATTATGGAGAAACTTTTGCTCCTGTTGCTAGATTGGAAGGTGTTAGAACCTTATTAGCATATGCTGCCTACAAAGGATTTAAAGTTTATCAGATGGATGTCAAGTCAACATTTCTAAATGGTATACTAGATGAAGAGGTCTACATTGAACAACCTAAAGGTTTTATTGATCCAGATAAAAAGAACATGGTTTGCAAATTGCACAAGGCATTGTATGGTCTGAAACAAGCCCCTAGAGCATGGTATGAAAGATTGCATAGCTATCTTATTCAAATTGGATTTCAAAGAAATAATGATAACAGTAGTTTGTATATCAAGGAAGCACCAGAAAATAAGATTGTCCTGGCAGAAATATTTGTAGATGATACTATTTTTATAGGGAATGATGATCTTTGCAAAGAATTTTCAGAACAAATGAGCAAGGAATTTGAAATGTCAATGTTCAGTGAAATCAAATTCTTTGTGGGACTTCAAAGTCAACAGAACAAGAATGACATCTACATCACTCAAGCAAAATATATCAAAGAGATATTGGTATGGAAGACTGTAAACCAGTTGGAACTCCCATGTGTACTGGACTAAAACTTACCAAAGAAGATGATTCAAAGGAAATAGATCAGACATTGTACAGATCTATAATTGGAAAGTTGCAATATGTAGTTCATACTAGGCCAGATATTGCTCTTGCAGTTGGAATTGTGGCAAGATTTTCAGCCAAACCAAGAGAAAATCACATGATGGAAATCAAGAGAATAATGAGATATCTGAAAGGAACTGAAGATTATGGATTATGGTATAAACTTGGAGGAAACCTAGACTTAAAAGTGTTTACTGATGCTGATTGGGCAGGAAACCTTGACGACAGAAAAATCACAAGTGGAGGTGCATTCTTTCTTGGAAAGAGGTTGATTTCTTGGATAAGCAAAAAGCAAAACTGTACAGCTCAATCAACAGCAGAGGTGGAGTATGTTGCTGCAGCAGTAAACTGTTCTAATATTGTTTGGTTCAAGCAATTGCTACAAGGCATGAAGATGGAAATCAAAGAACCAGTCGTCATGTTTTGTGATAACACAAGTGCAATCAATATATCTAAAAATCCAGTAATGCATTCTAAGACTAAGCACATTGCAATCAAGTATCACTTTGTCAGAGAATTGGTTCAGGACAAGGAAATCAGATTGGAATATGTACATACAAAGGAACAGATTGCTGACATATTCACAAAGCCTTTACCTAAGGATGCATTTTTGTATCTCAGAGGTAAGTTAGGGGTTATTCCCCTATCTGAAGTTCACTAAAATAAGTTTTAGTGATGCATCAGCTCTTACAAAATTGAACAATCATCAGTTGATGCAACAAATCAAGGAAATATTGCATATGAATCAGTACTAAAGGTACAATGGAATTCATTTGAAATTAGATGGTCTTTGGCATGTGTTGTCAAAGAGGGAGAGTTTTACTGTCATATCTTTTTCGAAATCCGAAATTTGGTTAAGTAATTTCTTCATAGAGGGAGATTACTGTAAGAGGGAGAGTTTTCTATCTTAGAGGGAGAATTGTTAATTGTGTTGTGTTGCAATAGACTTGCTTTCAAATTTCATTTCTGCTATGACATGTTGTGTTGCCATCAATGCCAAAGAGGGAGATTGTTGGATACAATTAAGTAATTGTGTATTGTCTTTGATGTTACACAAATGTCATATCAGTTATGAGACAGAGTCTACCAAGTTCTATCAACCAGGAAAATAGTTTACAGAGTCTACCGAGCTCAGTTGGTTAGTAAAAGCCTTTTGCAGTGTATACCGAGCATTCCGGTATGTCACACAGTGAGTTAGTGTTAACCGAGTTCACTCGGTAAGCTAAGAAAAGTTTAGTTCTTACCGAGATCACTCAGGTATCAAAGGATTTTGTTGCGAACGGTTAGTGTTAACCGAGTTCGCACGGTAAGCTAAGGAAAGTTTAGTTCTTACCGAGATCACTCGGGTATCAAAGGATTTTGTTGCGAACGGTTAGTGTTAACCGAGTTCGCACGGTAAGCTAAGGAAAGACAAGTTTTCACCGAGCTCACTCGGTAGTCAAAGACAGCTTTTACCGAGTCCAATCGGTTTCCAAAGGAAGTGGCAGGTTTATCAAATTCCTCGTTAATTGTAGTTGTTACCGAGTTCTGCCGGTTAACACAGGAAGGAAGTTTTTGTTTTGTATTGGCCGAGCAGCGTCGGCCAGTGAAAGTTTTTTTTTAGTTCAAGCCGACTTTAGAATATGTTTAGTCAAGTTGGTTGGGCAAGCCGACTTTGGAATTGTATTAACAAGTTGGTTTGGCCGACCTGGTATTATGAATAATATATAAAGAGGTGCTCAAGATGAAAAAAGAAGAGGAGAGAATGAATATACGAAAAGTGCAAGGAAGTGCAAGGAAGAGACTTGCGTGTGCCTAAGTAGAATTGAGCAGAGGGAAATCTTGGAGCTGTAGAGATATATTTGATCAGTAAGGATCTTGTGGAGCAAAACTGAGATCTGTATTCAGCAAGATAAGTTGCATGTATTTTCAGATCATTCATTGTTGCTTTCTAACCATTGTAACAGTGATTCCAAAATCTCCTAACAGTGTTGGTTTAATAGCCATTTCATAAATCCTTTAACACGGTGGCAATTCAGTTGAATTGTTCAAAAAGACCTCTTACAAGGCCACTCCTAACAGGGTGATTAAATCCTCTAACAGGGTCACACCTAATAGTGTGTTTTGTAACCTTTAACAGGGTTGGCTCCTAACAGGGCTCACTTCAGAAGAGTGAAAATTGGTGACTAGTTGCTGGTGGTTTTTCCCATATTGGGTTTCCACGTAATTCTGGTGTCTACTGTGTTAATGATTACTTTCTTTTGCATAGTCGCTTATTTCAGTAAATGCTTCATAAATTAACTAAACACCTATCAAGTTTTAAGCAGTGATTTTTGTAGCAGCAGCAACTAAGTTTAAGGCATCTTTGGGACTTTTGAAAATGTTTTTGTGGTAACTGATTCACCCCTCCCCTCTCAGTTACACCATCTTCATTTTCCAACAATATCTATCACATCAGGTGATCAGAGCATAAAGGATCTTATCAGTAATCAGTTCTAACCAGATCCACTGCTTCATTCTAATAGGTGAATCAGTTTGTAAATCCTTTAACAGGGTAGACTTAATAGTCTTTTGTAAATCTCCTAACAGAGTGCATACTTCATTGTATATTTGTAAATCCTCTAACAAGGTGGATCTAGCAATCCTACTTGCTCCTAACAGGGAAGATCATCAGAAGTGATCATTGTAAGCCTTAACAGGCCAACTTTATACTGCAATATTGATGTTTGTGGGCATCATCTCCACCCTAGTTTTACTTTTTAATTGGAAGGTTTTTGGGTTACCAAATCAGTGTGTTAATGTGTTATAAATGTTTATCTTTTCATGCATGCAATAGATTCGATGGATGAATGGTAAATATGTTATTATACAGAATTAATTTAAAGTTTTAGAGTTACTAATTCACCCCTCCCCTCTCAGTGACCTTGTTAGTCTTGATTATTTCCAACACGAGATGTGGCATTATTAACCCTCAATACCATATTATGTAGCCAAGCTGATATCTAACAGGAAAACTTAACTTGAACTTTTAAGAAGCTTCCGCAATGTTTAATCAAATTAAAACATCTCTTACTACACATGATGAATTATCAGGGACTCTATTTGATTTACTTCCATTGTTATTGCTAAATGCTCCTATGCACATGTCTGACTTCTTATGGAAGAGTTTTAAACAAGTTAATAACTGCCTCATGGGGGTTAAGAAAAATGTGTTTTTGGAGAGGTTAATTAACCTACTCCAAAATGTGCATTTTGGAAATTATCATTAACCTATTTGAGAGGTTAAGAAATATGCATTTTTGGAGAGGTTAATTAACCTACTCCAAAATGCCTGATTTGAAAGTTATCATTAACCTTTTTGAGAGGTTAATGGTTAATGATAAACTTGAAAACATGTATTTTGGGTCTCTCCATTAACTTGCAATAACCTGAGACTTAGAAGTCAGTTTTCAAAAATTTCAAGTGCTGTATAGAGTTGGGAACAAGCCGGAGACATGAAGATTCAAAAACTCACAAAGATTCAGAGATAAAATGGCCAATTGAAAGCTTAAAATTGGGCAATTTTCAAAAATTAACCAAGGCTTATAAAATTGAAAGAATTTTATAATCGAGCTACAGTACTCTAGTATTTTTTTATTGAAAATGAATGTAGGTTAGACCTCTCCATATAATAATTTAAATTCTACCTTACTTAGAGAGATATGAACTTCAAAATTTTAGCATACACATCTAAAAGGATTTCAACATACATATAGAAAAGGATTGACATCCAATGCTTGAGACTTGTACCAAAAAACCTCTAATTACATGCTGAGGATTAGACAAGAAGGAGCTTATACCTATTTAAACAAAAAATTGTAATTAGCACATACCAAATCTTGTAATTGAAGTTTGGTCCACTATAATTTCTATCTGGTAGGAACCTTTGGATTATAGGTTGAATTTTTACCATATGGAAAAGTACATCCCTTTCAGATTTTAGAGACTTGTCAACATGATTTGTGAAATTGGTCACTATTATTATAATTTTTGGCTAAATATAAACAAAAGGATGAGGAAAGATAGTTGTTGTAACTGCAATAATAGCTTTTGCAATATCTTCTAAAGTTTGTGAAAAGAATGATGCACCCCAGCTTTGGCAGCCTGGATCTTGGCTCTTTTTCATTATAAATATTATGGCCTTGTATTATCACTCATAAGAAATTTAATTCCTTTCCAAGTCATGGAAGGAATAGTTATAAAGTATATGCAACTGCACAGGTATAATAATAATTCACTAATTAATGTAACTAAACTCATAGGTATAACTTTAGTTTATACTATAAAATTCTCTTAGCTAAACATTATGTTTCAAGAAACCTCTTTCATATGAATGTTGAGATAATGGGTGTTGCACACATTGCATAATATTGTTATTTTATTATTTTATTTTTATTATGTAATGTTGTACCTAGATGGATGTGCAACATGTAAAGATTCTCATAGAATATTTTTGATGAGTTGTATTGTAACATTGTGAAAATATTTTATGTAATTATTTAATATTGGAGAAAAGAATTAAATGCCCAATATTAAATGTGGGGTCAGTGGGTTAGGTAGTACATGGTTTTAGCACATGGTTTATGTAATACCACTTAGTGGTTTTGTGGGACTTGCTACTATATAAGCAGCCACAAGGGTAGTTGTTGTAAAGAGAGAGAAAGAGTGACAAGGAGAAGACAAAAGGCAAGAGTCAAGCGGGACAAGGCTTGACAAGTTAGCCAAGGGAGCTTTTGTGAAGGTTGAAAGCATGACATGGGATGTGTGGATTCATGCTTGTTCACATAGTTTGCTCGGCTGTGGCTATGGCCATGAAGGCTTCCATGGTTGTATGGCAATGGTATTTTTGTTGAATAATACACGATGATGGATGCTTTTGGAGGTTGGGTTTTTTCCCTCAATGAGGGTTTCCCAGGGTATATCTTGTGTCACAATTTTGTGGTTATGTTGTCTATTCTCTTGCATGTGGATTTTAATTCTGTGTTTATTTTAGATTTATTATGGGCTATGTGAAAACAGTTATATTCTTTATTGCCAAGTTTCCTTACAAGTGGTATCAGAGCTATGGTTTTATTATTGTAACCCTAGATTGAATCCATGGGAATGCATGAGAGGATAAAAGAAAAGGGCAAGATATATGAATGATTTATTGCAGATCTAAGGGTTTTGGATTTGCTGTTATGATGGGATGTTAAAATATTTGGGCATGTGAAATTGTTGGACAAAAAAAGTTTTTCGGATGTTTCATTTAAATGAGGGTTTTGGGGGGTAGCATGCAGAAATGACCTCCTGGGTAAAAATAGACCTCACCATTGGATCCGGGTCGACATTTCCATAAATTTTGATATATAATATGCCCTAGTTTGGCCATGTTCAGAGGAAATGAAAGAGTTTTTTAGTTTCAGCCCATGATGGCCGTCAAATTTAATCCCGTCGAAATTTTTGTCACTGAAAAAATAAAAAAAAATGAAAAATCGTACTGAAAATGGTAAAAAGACTGTTTTAGTAAAATGGCCATAACGTTCTCTCAGAATATCGGATTTCAGAGTTCTTATAGGTGTTGGAAAGCTAATTCAGAACACTACAAGATGGTGTAGGTTTGGTTCTATGATTTTGAGATTTTGTTAGGTTTTAAGAGCTCTAAAGTTAGATGTTTTTTATTTTGAGTACAAATTGGGCCATAACTTGGGCATACGGAGTCAGATTTTGGACTTCGAGTAGTCAACGGAAAGCTCTTGGAGAGCTCTACACATTGGTTTAAATTTGGTGCAGGTTTGGCATAATTTATTTGTTGATATATTGATCTGAACAGTTTATAGACATATTTTGACTATGGTAACATTGTGAGTTTATGGCATTGGAAATTTAAGATTTGATGTCATTGTATACTTAGTTCATATTTCAGATTGGTCTCATGATGATATGGTTATCAATGTTTGGTTTGGATATGCATGATGACTTGTTGGGTCTACAAGTTGTGCAGTGTTGTAAGCGGTCTATACTTACAGGTTGCATTTATAGCTTGGTTATGGGTTGTCTTTGCCCATTGATCTTTCATTATTGATGCATATTCAGATTGGTGGCTTGAATTTGGGTTGTTTATGCCCTAAGTCACATGATTTTATCTTCATGTAGAAGGGATGAGATGTTGTTACCAGGGACAGTAATGGTGGAGGATTGTGGTTGACTATTTTATGCTGGCAGGTTGGACACTTTGAGAGCCAGATGCTCGGTTCATGGATGTGATCATGGTGTCATGGATTTTGGCATGACATGATTGGTTATATAGGTACATCCTTAATGTTCATTAGCTTAGATTTCTGATTCAGTTATGGTGGTATATCTTCTTAGTTGAGGATCATAGTTATTTAGTTTCTTTTGAGGAGCTCATGATGTGCACTTTGAGTTCTTTGATAGTTTGATGCCTTGGTTGATTCTCATGGTTAGAGGATGGTTTTTCATCATGATGTCATGGATAGCTTGGATACATAGTTTAGTGGGAGCTTATGACAGTGATGGGGTGATAGTGCAGGATTAGTTCTTGGTTTGGTTTATATCTTCTTGGTTTGGAGAGGATGGATTTTATGATGCCATAGGTGACTTGGTACCACGGTTGAGTGGGAGTTGTTGGCATTGATATATTTGTTGAGTGTTTGCAGATGTTGGAGGTTTGTCTTAGATCCTGTTGCTGCAGAAGCATCTTTGACATTTGCATGGTGCACTTGTTATCTTCATGGTGTTTGAAGATGGTTAGATCTTGAGGACTCATGGAGTTCTTGGTTATCTTCATGGTATGTGGAGATGGTTCTTCCTGGTATGTGGAGATGATTTTCTTCGTGGTGTATGAGGATGGTTGCATCTTGAGGACTCATAGGGTTCTTGGCAAAGGTGTGGTTTATATTTTTATTTGGCATGTTATCCTTGGTGTGAGGATGGTTTCATTATTATGTCATGGTATACTCTTGATACGCGTTTAGAGTTGTGACATGTTATGGTGTGTTCATGTGGAGCATGTTATCTCTTTGGTTGAGATGGTAAGATCATGTTGTCATGTTTATGTTCCTGAGGCCATGGTTGGAACTTTGACATTGATCTTGGTTTAGTTTCTTGGTATTGAGTACACTGATCATATGCTGGATACTTCATGATATTGCTATGTTGCATTTGGAGTTGGCATGAATTGATTGGTTACAGGTGCTCATGGATACTTAGAGACGGTGGTGATGCTGATTTCTCTTGGATTAGAGAAGTATTTGTTTGGATGGTTGATGGTTTCAACAGGAAGTCTGAGGGGCAGTCACCTGATATGGACTTGAGAGAGATTTTTCTTAGATGAGTCTTGGTTGGAGACTTGGGTATTTTGATGAGCATTCTCATTCCCCACTCTTGGTCTACTCGGCGGTTTTCTACTTGAGAGGTATAGCCCATTGTTTTCTCTCAGTTGCATTATATTTATGCTTGTTTTTCATGGATATGGATCTTGAGCTATGGTACATGAGTTAGTTCTGGAGGGCTCATTTGAGAGATGGTTTAGCATTGGTTATCTCCATGTGCATATGTTATTATGCTGGTTGAATTTGGGAGATGGTTTTATATTGGGCATTTTCCTTGGTTTAAGAATGGTTTTATTGAGTTTGATCTTCTTGTAAGAGGCTTACATCCATGATTAGCTATATGGTATGGTTTGGGTGTTGTTAAGGCTTCTTGTTGGGGTTTTATGGAGGAGATCATACTTGCACAGTTTACATCTAGAGGTGTGTGTAGAAGGACATGATACAGGTTATGATTTGCATGGTTTCTCTGGTCTTGGTTATCTTCCTGGATGTTCAGTTTTTCTTACATTGGATTTGAGATTGGTTAGAGATTGTGATCACTAGTTTGTGCTCATGTATGTCATGTGAGAGATGACATGGTTATTCCTTTATCTCTTTCCTTTGTTGGTTGTGGAGAATTTGGGAGACTATTGGAGACTTGTTATGAGAGTTGTTCTTGCAGGATATCAGTTTATGTATTGTGGATGTCCTTGATACTACATGGATTCACTTCTTTGAGATGTGTTGAGTGGATTGGTTATAGATTTGACATTATCTTTTGCAGTGGGAGCTTCTTGGTATATATGTGGCAAGTATTGCTGTTGAGGCTTTTGATTGTAGGTTGCAGATTGGATATGTCGGTGATATAATATTCACTTGTTATACCTTCGAGGTATGGATAGTTGGATGGGTTTGGCACTTTGTTGTGGGTGCTATTTCAGCTATGGATATTTTGACAACTACGGATACATGTGATTACCTTTGGATCAGGTTATTTGTGCTTGGAATTTCAGTTGGTACAGGATTTTATGATCTTCTAATGCGATAGGTTGGGTGGCTTTTCTCTTTGGATGGCTTTTATGTATGTCCAGTGACAGTGGCATAATAGGAGGTGAGATCATTCATGTTCGAGATGATGGATACTTTTATTTTGTTGCAGGTACCAAGATGGAGCACTTGGTGTATTTTGATCCATGATGGTGGATGTGCTGGGAGGGATTGTTCCCTTGTTAATTTATGTGGCTACGGATTGACCCTATGCAATGTATACAACAAGTGGGAGATTGTTGAGATAATGGGTGTTGCACACATTGCATAATATTTTTATTTTATTATTTTATTTTTATTATGTAATGTTGTACCTAGATGGACGTGCAACATGTAAAGATTCCCATGGAATATTCTTGATGAGTTGTATTGTAACATTGTGAAAATATTTTATGTAATTATTTAATATTGGAGAAAAGAATTAAATGCCCAATATTAAATGTGGGGTCAGTGGGTTAGGTAGCACATGGTTTTAGCACATGGTTTATGTAATACCACTTAGTGGTTTTGTGGGACTTGCTACTATATAAGCAGCCACAAAAGTAGTTGTTGTAAAGAGAGAGAAAGAGTGACAAGGAGAAGACAAAAGGAAAGAGTCAAGAGGAACAAGGCTTGACAGGTTAGCCAAGGGAGCATTTGTGAAGGTTGAAAGCATGGCATGGGATGTGTGGATTCATGCTTGTTCACATAGTTTGCTCGGTTGTGGCTATGGCCATGAAGGCTTCCATGGTTGTATGGCAATGGTATTTTTGCTGAATAATACATGATGATGGATGCTTTTGGAGGCTGGGTTTTTTCCCTCAATGAGGGTTTCCCAGGGTATATCTTGTGTCACAATTTTGTGGGTATGTTGTCTATTCTCTTGCATGTGGATTTTAATTCTGTGTTTATTTTAGATTTATTATGGGTTATGTGGAAACGGTTATATTCTTTATTGCCAAGTTTCCTTACAATGAATACATAGCAAGGATAGTTCAGCAAATTAGATTGGGGTGGTCTACTGTGCACAAATATTTCTCTATATTAATATATAATCTAGATAAATGTAAGTGATAGCAACATAAACAAATACTTTCATTGTCAATATTTTAGCATTTCTATGTTGTTTAGGAGAATGAATGTACATCCATCACCATGGCATATTGGTCAACCTAATTACTAGCATTAGTAATTTAAGACTAGCAGAATGCATCCATTAGTGGAAATTTCAAAACAAGACCCTCCCAAATATTTTATCAGTGAATTAACAAATTAATAGTAAGAGAATTATCATATGGAAAGTTCAAAGATAAGTATAGGTTGAGCGACTACCATTTCTCACAAGACCAAACTATACCATAAAAGTCTGGAAACTATTTTGATCTATAAATGCTTCTTCAAGTTAAAATCTTTCAATCATATTAAACCCAATTCGGAAAGCTCAAAATTTAATAAAAGTGCATTTTTCTTGAGATTTACTTGAATACATCTACAATTAATATTATTATAGCCTTCATGATTTGTATCTTCTAAAGCCATCGCATTAGATTTGCATCTAATTTGTCAACCTTTGAATAAGCTCAACTCTTATCTCATTTGGAGAAGAGTTCATCATCTTTTCATCCTTTGAGTATGTTAATCATTTTCCCTAAGTTGCATTTAAGGGGCATTTGTGTAAACATGGGCACTTCCTATTTGATTTCTTTGTAGCATGAATAAGACATTATTCGACTAGTTATTACTAAAGGCTTATTCACATGTGCTCACATATTTACTTGGGGAGGTATGAGTCTTCCTATAAATCTATAACACATATGTGATTTTATCCCTTTTTTTGCATGTGTCTAGGATTAAAACACTTATAATCTTAGTTCCATCTCTTTACCTTGTCTATATAAGCAAAGCATTATATGCATGTTTTTTAATGGATAATATTTTATTTCATCATCAATCTCTAGTCAATAAATAAAAATCCTTTTTCCACCACAATTAAGAAATTGTTTCTCTTATTTCTTTCTTGTAAAAAGAAATCTAGGGAGATTGAATCCATTGATGACTATAACATTTATATGGGTGGGTCAAAGACTAGATTTGTTTGCCTTCAAATTTGAACACAAATAAATTTGGTGATAGAATATGGTATGTGAGACTTGTGATTTTTTTTTGGGTAAAAGCCAAAATAAACTCCCAAAATGCAGCTTTTTATTTGCCAAAAATGGAAAAAGTCAACCTAAAGATGTGTGATTATTCATTATTTTTATTATGATGTACCTCCATTTAACATAATATTACATATAATTCCATCTATTAAGCAACAAGAACATAAAAAGAAAGAAAACCATGGCCATACTTAATGAATCACAAAACCATAGGAGCTGTAACATTTTTTATTTCAATGTCATGTATAGTGATGAACATTTAGTCAAGAAATAATGGAAGACATTTAACAGAGTAGGATTTATGACGAAGGCTTTAAAACATACCTTTTTCTTCTATAAATCTCTTGTATCTTGGTCTTCTTAAATAAGAAAGTATCTCTCCTTGAATGAATTTCTATTTTCCCATCAAGAACTTACCACCATATCCTAGACAATGATTACTTGTCCCTCCTATCATGAATCATTGATGTTAACCGTCCCTTCTCTATTGAAAATATATTTTTTCCTTTGCGAGATTTGTGTTTCCATCCTGGGTTTAAGTAGTAGATCAAAATCGAATTAGACTGGTTATTTCATTTCCCCTACCTCATTGGATATGAGAGAGTAGTACTGAGAAGCAATTACAAAGGTAATTGACATTTAATCAATACATGATCCATTAGTTCGTAGGGAAAGGGGAATCCTACTGAATGCTTGAGGTAAAACTTGTAGAGATTACCTGTATTGCTTTCTAATGTAACTGCTTCAAAATTGGTTTGAAACCCAACTTTTTTTTTACTCATTTGTATTTTTTTGCAACAATCTCCCTCTAAAAATTAAAAAGAACCTTAATGCATGCTTTAATTTCTCAGATTTTTGAAAGATAATGAATTAATTTTTTATATATAAATAAAATCTATAAATTTAAAAATAGTAAAAGAAATCATTGGGGAGAACTAAAATTGTTAGATAATTGATAAGTGATAAGAAAAATATTAATCTAGTGGGAAAATATTTAGTCTCAGTCTAAATATATTAGCTCAAATCTTAAACAAGTTAAGATACTAATTATTTAAGAAAATATTTTAGTTAATCTTATAACGTATTTGATTCTTGCTTTATGAGACATTGGCTCTTTCCAAATAGATCTATGTAGTCCCCATCCATAATACCTAATGTTTTTGAGGTCACCTTGAATTTCCTCCCAATTTGTTGTGAGGGGTCACTCACATTTAATTTTTAACTATATAATTATAAATTTAACATGAACATGAAATGTATGTTTCAAGATTTGGGAGAGTTTAGATTTTCCAATCATCTAGATGGTATCATCATTGGATACCTTATTTTGGATAACTCATTTTGCATAGATGTGCATAGGATCTGTGCAAATTTCATATCCCTTAGAAAAGGATTGGAATTGGTTCATGGGAAAAGTTTCCTAATGGGTTATTTTTATTAATCTATGGATAGAACCCAAAAATGAAACAAGGTCTAGAATGTAGGATATTGAGAGAAAATAATGTTGTTATGAGTGATTATTGATGCTAGATCTAATCAACAAGTGAATTGTTGCCACAATGTTGTTGTGTAAATTATTCAGTCCAACTTTTTTTATTGTGTGCTACTCAAGTTTATTGCAATTTTTTTCCCTAAAACAAAAGGAATAACACGAAACTACTTACATGAAGTATATCAAGACATTTGAAAAGCATCTTTTATTTTTTAATTTCACTAAAAAGGTCTTTTAATAAAAATATAGATGAAATGATTTGGCATAATATAATATTTTATGATTCCAATAACAACTAATTTGAAGTAGACAGTGATTGCAAAGCAATCTCTAGAGATTATGAACACTGTAAACTCTTGGAAACTTTTGGAGCCTCAAAAAAATGTTTGATGAACATTTTATATTAATTATTCACAATACAATCCAACATTATTTCCATTTTAAGAATAATAATGATATATCTAAAATGCATTTCATATTAAAAAAACTAGCTAAGAAATTTTCACTAATTAAATCATAATGAATTATTGTGATGGAAAAAAATCAATATAGACCTAGTGTGAAGACCAATTAAACACATCGCGATTAGCCAATTGAATAATAATGTAGCCCCTATTGTTGATCAATATGATACCTCCATGAATGTAGTTACAACCAACACCTCGATGGAAGGTCCTATATGCCTTCTTCCAAAGACTAGGTTAATAGTTTTGATGTGATTCTTGAGCCCTAAACCTTCTTGTATCAATATTACAAAATTAAGGAAAGGATGAACTTTGTCTGGTTTGAAGGATTGGAGATGACATTCTCGTAATTTTTGAAGGATAGAGATGCACTTTCAGAATCATGCAAACAAACCTTGCCCCTTTCATCATTAAAGCCCTAACCACTACATTCCAAAATATTTTTTTCAATAGTTTTATTTCCTACCAAAATTTATTTCCTGCTAAGTTATTTTAATTACCTTTTTACTTTTCCCTCTTACATTAGTTAATATATGTTGAGAGACATGGAAAAAATTGGTCTTAATTTTCTTGATAGTTCTAGGTATACTAAATTATAATTTGATTGGTGTTTATACATATATATAAAATCACTATGTAACAAGTTTATAAATAACTTATACAATATAATTTTTTTGGAAAGTCATGATAATAGGTTAAATATATTTTTAATAGTAATGCATTGTCACTAGTTTTTACAATGTTTTTAACGACTGGTTATAAATTATTAATTTATTTAATTATGAATATTGGAATAGAAAATTGAGAATCCAAATGAGTAATATAAATAGAAGAGAACTAAATTAAGCAAAACATCATTAATCCACCCATTTATTAATATATCTCTTAGAGGAAAAAAAAATTAGTTTGCAATATTGATCGAAGAGCCCAAAATGGTGAATAAAATCTCCCAAGACATTTAACAAAGTGTCATTTATCCTAGAAGATGTATAGTTAAACCATGATTAGTATGAGAAAGATAAGGTCCAACTACCATGAATGAGTTATGGAAAATAAAATCATCCTAATCTAGCTACAAGTAAATCTTAAAGAAAGTGAAGAGATGAAGTATAAATGACTAATTATTAGTGACTAATTATCCAGACACTTATTTAGTCATTTATTTGGTAGTATATTTAGTAGTTTGTGTTTAGGTGACTAATTATTAGTAACTAATTTTCCAATTACTTATTTAGTCATTTATTTGGTAGTTTAATAGATATTTCTATTTGGTTGATCATGTTGTTTTACTCAGTGACCAAATTAGTCACTTGTTTAGTCACTTGTAGTTGTAAATTGTCACAAAATAGTGGAATGAGATCAATTTTAATCATGTGACTAAAAGTTTTAGTGGTGTGACTAAAAGTTTTAGTCACATAGTCACGTATTTGCCAAAATGTACTAGTGTAGTATTTATAGTCATATATGTTATTTACTTCAGAATAATTATATATTATTATATAATAATAATATTGTATTATTATTATTATTATTATTATATAATATAGTAATGTATTATTATTACTATTACTATTATATAATATAGTAATGTATTATTATTATAATATAATATAGTATTTATAATCATATATATTGTTGAGAACAATTATATAAATATATATAATTTACTTATTATATATTATTATATAATATAGTTATTGTATATTATATATTATTATATACATATAGTATATACTATTTTGTAATTGATCATATAGGCTGAATGGGGTTGTAGCCTATGACCCCCTTCAACCCATTTCATTGCAACATATGTCTCTAAGGGTCTTAGGACCTATAGAAACATATGGTAATCTATCATATGGGTTGAAGGTCGTAGGCTAATCTACAAACTCCTTCGACCCATTTCAATGTGACATGTGTCCTTAGGGGTCCTAGAACCCCTACAGACATATGGTAATTAATCATATGGGTCAACCCATTTCATCATGACATGTGTCCCTAGGGGTCCTAAGACCCCTATGGACATATCTTAATCCATCTTAAGGGTCAAAGGGAGTCATAGGATAACCTACGACCCCCTTCAACCCATTTCATCGTGACATGTGTCCCTAAGACCCCTAGGGACATATCATAATCCATCTTAAGAGTTGAAGGGGAAGTAGACTAATCTACGACCCCCTTTGACCAATTTTATCATGACATGTGTCCCTAGGGGTCCTAAGACCCCTAGCGATAAATGGTAATCGATCATATGAGTTGAATAGGGTTGTACAAAAACCTAGAACCCCCTTTGATCCATTTCATCATGACATGTGTCCCATGGTAATCGATCGTATGGGTCGAGTGGGGTCATATGATAACCTATGACCCCCTTCGATCCATTTCATTGTGACATGTGTCCCTAGAGGTGACATATGGTAATTGATCATATGGGTTGAAGGGGGTCGTAGGTTACCCCTTCGACCCATTTCATCATGACGTGTATATCGTAATCCATCTTAAGGGTCTACTAGGGTCATAGGCTAATCTACGACCCCCTTCAACCCATTTCAACATGACATGTGGTAATTGATCATATGGATTGAACCTATGACCCCCTTTGACCCATTTTATCATGACTTGTGTCCCTAGGGAACCTAGAACATCTAGGGACATATTGTAATTGATCATATGGGTCAAACCCCCTTTGACCCATTTCATCACAACATGTGTCCCTAGGGGTCCTCTAACCCCTATGGACATATGGTAATCCATCTTAAGGGTCAAATGGGGTTGTAGGCTAACCTAGGACATCCTTCAACCCATTTCATGATGACATGTGTCCCTAAGGGTTCTAGGACCCCTAGGGACATAAGGTAATTGATAATATGGGTTGAATGGGGTCATAGGCTAAACTATGATCCCCTTTGACCCATTTTATCATGGCATGTGTCCCCAGGGGTCTTGGGGGTCAACCCCTAAGGCCATATAGTAATCGATCATATGGGTTGAATGAGGTCGTAGGCTAACCTATGACCCCCTTTGCCCAATTTCATCATGACATGTATCCCTAGGGGTCCTAGAACCCTTAGGGACATACATTAATTGACCATATGGGTTGAAGGGGGTTGTAGGTAAGCATACAACCCCCTTTGACCCATTTAATCATTACATTTATCCCTAGGTTTCCTATATGGTAATCGATCATATAGGTTGAATGGGGTCATAGGAAAACCTAGGAACCTCTTTGACCCATTTCATTATAACATGTATCTCTATGGGTCCTAGGACCCCTAAGGACATATGGTTTGAGTGGGTCATATGCTAACCTACAACACCATTTAACCCATTTCATCATGGATGTGTCCCTAGCGGTCATAGGACCCCTAAAAACATATGCTAATCGATCATATGGGTCGAAGGGGGCTGTAGGTTACCCCTTTGACCCATTTCGACAAGACATGTGTCCCTAGGGTCCTAGGACCCCTAGGGATATATCATAATCCATCTTAAGGGTTGAATGGGGTCGTAGGAAAAAACCTATGACCTCGTTTGAGCCATTTCATCATGAAAAGTATGGTAATCAATTATATGGGTTGAATGGGTCATAGGCTAACCTACAAGATCCTTTTGACACATTTCATCACAACATGTGTTCCTAGGGGTCCAAGAACCCCCTAGGGACATATGGTAATCGATCATATTGGTTGAATGGGGTCATAGGCTAACCTATGACCAAATTTGACCCATTTCATTATGATTTGTATCCTTAGGGGTCCTAGAACCTTTAGATACATATGGTTA
This sequence comes from Cupressus sempervirens, assembly GCA_028749045.1. Lineage (NCBI taxonomy): Eukaryota > Viridiplantae > Streptophyta > Pinopsida > Cupressales > Cupressaceae > Cupressus > Cupressus sempervirens. The sequence goes on along the minus strand of CM053785.1, from coordinate 10,211,612 downwards.
TCAATCATATGGTTTGAAGACCTATGACCCCCTTCAACCTATTTTATCATGACATGTGTCCCTAGGGGTCCTAGGACCTCTATGGACATATCGTAATCCATCTTAAGGGTCGAATGGGGTCGTCAGCTAACTTAGGAATCCCTTCGACCAATTTCATTATGACATGTGTCCTTAGGGGTCTTAAGACCCCTAGGGACATATGGTAATTGATCATATGGGTTGAATGGCATCGTAGGCTAACCTTCGATTCCCTTTGACTCATTTCTTCATGACATGTGTCCCTAGGGGTTCTAGGTAGGGACATAAGGTAATTGATCATATTGATTGAATGGGGTTGTAAGCTAAACTACAACTTTCTTTGCCTCATTTCATCGTGACATGTGTCCCTAGGGGTCCTAAAACCTTTAGGGACATATGGTAATCACTCCTATGGATCGAAGGGGTTTGTAGGTTCTATAACCCTCTTTAACCTATTTCATCATGACATGTGTCCCTAGGGTCCTAGGACCCTTAGGGACATATGGTAATCCATCATATGGGTTGAATGGGGATGTAAGCTAACATATGACCCTCTTCTACATATTTCATTATGACATGTGTCCCTAGTGGTTCTAGGACCCTTAGAGACATATGAAAATTGATAATATGGGTCGAAGGGGGTCGTAGGTTAGCCTATGATCGCCTTTGACCCATTTCATCATGACATGTGTCCCTAGTGGTCATAGGATCCCTAGGGATACATGGTAATCAATCATATGGGGTGAATGGGGTTGTAACCTAACCTATGGTCCCCTTTGACCCATTTTATCGCAACATGTGTCCCTAGGGGTCCTAAGACCCCTAGGGACATATCATAATCCATCTCAAGGGTCGAAGGGGTTCATAGGTTAGCCTAAAAACCCCTTTGACCCTTTTCATCATGACATGTGAAGGACCCCTAGGGACATATGGTAATTGATCATATGGGTCAAATGGGGACGTAGCCTAACCTATGACCCTCTTTGACCCATTTCATCATGAAATGTATTCGTAGGGGTCCTAGGACCCTAAGGGACATATGGTAATCAATCATATGGGTTGAAGGGTGTCCTAGGTTAACCTATGAGCCCCTTTGACCCATTTCATCATGACATGTGTCCCTAGGGGTTCTAGGACCCCTAGGTGTCAGAGTAAAGCATTAATTTAATTTCATTTATTAAATTCACTTTACTCCCTTCTTAAGATTTTACCTTATGCACTTTTGCATTCACATTTAATAATTAATTAATAATTACTAAATAACATTTAATAATTATTAAATAACATTTACCTTTTAGGATACCCTTTTTTAGGTTTCAATCTCCTTCTATAAGGAGAGATCTTTTGTAATTATATCTCATCTTTTTCATTTCTAATAATACAAATTGCATATTTTCAAAGAAAACCCTTGCCTCTTCTTGTCTATTTCTTCTCTCTGATAGGTTTGTACATGTAGGTATTCTTTAGGCTTTGTGGATTTGTATTGCTCAAATCCTTCATGGTATTAGAGCTAGACCTATTGTAGCTTGTTTGGTATTTGGAGAAAAAGAAGAATGAGGGTTTAACAGAATAGATCTGGTGTTTTTTGTTTTTGTTTTTTTTTTTTTTTGTGAAAATAGAGGGTTCTCTCATTTTAGAACACTTTGATGCCAAATAGACCTCACAATTAGATTTAGAAGGCACCAAAACCCTCATTTTCATATAAAGTTTGTCAATTTTGGACAATGTTGATCTAGGAGGCAAATAAATTTTTCCCAACAGGATTGTATGACATCCTGCATACATATTGAGATTTTTTTAAAGTAGAAAATGACACCATTGCCATGTTCTGATAATGCTACCATTTTCTGACACTGCGACTTTCTTTCCTAACCCTCGATGATCATTCCTGTTGTGATAGTTTTATTGTCCATTTTTGGTTTTCAGTTGCTATCAAAAAACTTCTGTTGAGCTATCATTATGCATGATGCTAAACTGCAGGAATTCTTTCAAACTCCTCTCTTGAACAGTCAATCTTGTGAATTAATTCCAAGGTTTCAGGCGATCTTGCGACCTACCAGAATATTCTCAGTAGAAGATAAATGTTTTTGTTCATGAGGAGGCCTTTTTTGGTTCATTTTGATTTCAGATGAGATGTAGAATCTGTTCACTGGTTCAAAATAAACACACAAAAAAAACTATGTTTTTGTATATTTCTATTTTTAATGAATGCAATCTAACAATGCAACTAGTATGAATTCCTATTCTAACAAGGGGGTTAATAAATAAAATAACAATAACTTTAAAGAAAACAACATGAAAATAAAATCCTAATGGACATAAGCTACATAAAATGAAATCTCTGCGAGTTAAGCTTTCAAAGAAATTGATAGGTAACCAATGAAAGAAGGAGAAACGCTTCCTTGATTTCACTAATGCAATTGTTAATGGAAATTTAATAACTGTAAGATGTTTCACTCTTCATCAAATCGCAAGGTGACAAAAAGTGGGCTCATGCAAGAAAAATAATTATGCAAGTACAATTTGATGATTTGTTCTCAAGTAGATACGTTAGTGGAATTCATAAAATCATAGAAAACACCAGAATTAAAAGATCACACAACTAGAGAAAATGCAATAAACATTTGGCTCAATCACAATTCCATGAACATAAATTCACAAAAATATGACACATTTAGGGATGAATCACTACACTTCAAATGCGAGCACCAAAAGCATAATATTATTGCAAAATAATGGAAACCTCAATTACATATTACAATGGAGTATTTATAAGAAATTATCTCCTCAATTTTTTTTGAGAGGGAGAGATATCTTCATTCAATAATATGCTTTTAATTTAATAAAAAAAATTAATTATATACAAACTAACAATCTAACTGGTGCCTAGTAGGACTCCATCTATTTTATATCATTAATTGGATGCATGAGCCTTTACATGTCATAAAACAAAGAATTTATGAGAGAAAAAGAATAAGAAAGCATTTAGTCGAAGTAGAAGTGTCTGGAAGTGTCAAAAATAGAAGCTAATCCTTTATTGGGTATTTTTCGAAGTTAAACTATTTTTAGAATGCATTTTTGATGCATGGAAAGCTCTATTTTTGAAACTAGCAGTTAACTATCAGTGCACCTCTAGAAAAGTGTACCAGCTCACTAGCGCACTTGCGCACCTGCACACTAGCACAACTCAAAAGGTCCAAAATCACAAAATTTTACTAAGTGTCAAAAATAAAATTTTGACTTTTGGATTTTGTCATCCTTCATACCAGAGCTATGTCTGGATGCTTGCCCTTGAATTTCTCAATAATCTCAGTAATCTTAGTCACATCCAATAAATCTAAAGCATCATACTTATCTTTGACCTTTTGTCTATAGTTGTCTACTTCAATAAGGGTATCAACAAAATCTCCAAGTTTTGTATCCAACTCTAGCAAGGCTTCTTCTATTCTAAAGGCCTACTAGATGTCCTCATCACTAGAAGCTTCTTAAAAAATCTTCCAAAACTTCTCTGCCACTACCTCTATGGGCATTAATTTCTCCCATTCATCATCCTCAAAAATATCTAGACACACATCACTATAACATTTCTCTACCTCCAAAATTTTCTCTCAGGCTTAGTCATTGAGCTGATGGATCTTTGCATGTAATATTTCCATTACTTTATTACTATTTGCTATCTTCTCAATCCAATTATCAATTAAATCTAACTCTTCTGCTATATATACATCTACAAGAATCATGTACCTCTACCCTTTTATGGCCTATAATACCTATAAATCTTTACTCTAAGCATGTAATTCATCCATAATACTGAAATCTTGCTTCAAAATTGCTACCATTTTGTCTACATTTTCTTGCATAGCATGTAGTAGCTTCAGATTTCCTTGGATGATTAGAATTCCCTTTTCCTCAAAACTATCTCGCCATTATTGACAGGCTTTCAAAATGGGTCCAAATGTACACCCCTCCATTTCTAAGTGTAGTGTTTAGAGTCTCCTTGGGATGTTTGGGGTCCAAGGGACCAACAACTTTGGCTAAATATCCTCTTAGGATTTCATTTTGCCTATGAAGTGTTCTAAGTTCAAGCCCTTCTTGCTCTAAGCTTTTGAACACCTCCTTTATCCCCATAGTGACCATCAGCCTGGTGATATCCAATTTGGGATTCCCAAGCATAACTTCTCTAATTTGATAATCTTGTGGAGTCAAATCTTCTACAAAAACATTAGGAGGAGGTATAGCCACTTGTGCAAATAAATCTTGATTTCAAGTATTGTTGATGAATGCTAATGGTGTTGCCTCTCTTGGAGGGGGTTCGAGTTTGCTCAGGACTTCAACCAACTCAACCATGTCCTCTGCATTGATGATGAATTATGGCCTTCTACTTCTTATAATTTCCTTTTGCAACCACCTCGAGACTCATTCCACAAAGGGTCCACCTCTTTAGGATGAAGGAGTTTTCTGAGCTAACCTCTTCCCCTTATCACTTCTCTCTGGAGTTCTTTCTCTTGCTGAAGGTTACCCCTCAATGGTCTCTATTTTTGTGGAGCCCATAGTTTGTACCTTAGTATCTTGGGAGGCTTGCTAAGGATATTCAAACATTCATCCCTCTTTAGCCACTTCATCAATAGCTATTTTTTGTGGATCTTCTTCCTGCTCCTTTTGAATCTGTTCTTCTTCGGTACTTGGAAGCAAAGGAGTGACAAAGCCTTTATCCACAATTGTGACCTGCATTGGAGATGAAGATGAAAGATCAAGAACTTTTGATTCAGGAGGAGTTTGAGTCCAATCTTCTTGTTGGGGCTCATTTGTTGGCATATCCTTGATTTGGCCTCCACTAATTCCATCCCTATATGCATTAAGTCAAAATCTGACATTTTGAATATATCAGTGCCTTCTACATCCTACTCATCAACCCATTGTTGGACTTCATCCTCTGAGGTAGTTATTTCAAGAGGTTCTTCTAGGACTGATGGCTATGTTATAGTGGAAGTTCTTCTCCTCTCTTGCTCTATGGCTCTTGCTAGGCAGGTTCTTCTTTGCAATGACACATTATCCTCCTCATCTTCCTCTTCTTCTTCTTCCTCTTTAGGAATGGGATCTAGAATAGATGGTAAAGGAACCATCCTTCTAATCACCCTTCTCATTTTCTCAATGGGGGTCTTGATCTTTCTTCATATTTTAGTGGTAGAAGGGGATGCTTGTTCTACCTACAAAGGAGGAGATACTTCTTGGATTTCACCCTCTATTTCTGCTTTGCTAGCCACAGCTGGTGGCACTTGAGCATCTATTTGGACTTAGGAAGCTTTAGTATCTTTCGACCCCTGCACATTTTCTTCTTGTTGCTACGGAGGTGCCAAGATTTCACCCTCTTCTATTTCAACTCTTTGAGAAGAACTCCTCTTTCTTTTTCCCTTTCCTTTTTTCTCTTCATGGTGATAGTATCCAACTGCTCTATCCAGTTGGTATACTATTTCATGCCTAATGGGCAACTAAGTTGCAAAGGTAGGGATAGTGGCCTTCTTCCCTCTACCTTTGGTTGGGCGGGCTTGTGCATGGAAAATAACTATCTTAGGTATTGGATCAAGTTTAAATGGTTTCCTGATCCAATCTTGCATCATTTTGATGGTGTGCCTCATTTGATGATTAATATCATCATTCTTTTCCCTGTCAACTTCTGCATTCATAATGGGCTATTCCCTAATTCTATCTTTGTTGAACAAAGTGTCGAGCAACTCCCCTGAGTCTTGCTGCAATATATAATGGAATCTTTACATTTAGAGCCTTTTATGCCAAATACAAAGTCATCCTACAATAATCCTTCATATGGACATTGTAGTCATTTGCCACATTCATCCAATGGTCTTTAATGGCTTCTTCATGTTGGAATTCCTTGCCTGCCAGATATTGGACTTTCTCAATATTATCAAAGCACAACCTCAGAGAATTTTACTCTTCTAGGGGATATTAATCCCATTCCCATTCAAAAGAAAGAATATCCTACTTTTCATTTACTTTATAAGGTCCTATGATCAGAGGCCATGTCCAACATGGTCTACGCTATTTCCTAACTCTGTCATATGCAGACTCAATTTGTTGAGCAATCTCCAAAAGAACAAGTCTGTCACTAGGATATCTTGGGAGCTTCTTTGGATTGACAGTGGTAGTAGCTACCCTCAAATATGTGAATGTTTTTTAATTGAGTGTAATAGGAACCAAGTGCTATTATCTGTGCCACTGCATCATCTGATAACCTCTTCGCATAATCTCCTTCTATGAATCTGATTATGGCAAATACAAAGGCATCATTGACAATTTTGTATTCCTTCCTTTTCCCTAAGTGTCTCTTCTTTACCAATTGTGGATAAATAATATATGGGCAAGCATTGGGATCCTACATGCTGTCTCTCCTATATAGCCCTGTGGTGTCTTTTTCCCTTGCGACTAATAAACATACCAGGTAGGATGTCATATAGAACTTCCTTTTGTCCTTGACTACCTCCAATTTCTCACAAAATTTTTTTCTCAAGGTAGTGGCCTAATAAAGTGGTATCTTTGTCATCTTGATAATCTTGATAAAGTGCACCATGAAGATATTTAGGTGTCTTGTTGCTGGTAGACCCATTACTCTACCCAAAAGTATGATTGAGTACCCAATATCATCCTTCGTATATCCCCTTGTCATATCCACCTTATCGGTTATCTTCCCCAAGGAGTCTTTTCTATAAGATAAGAGGACTGGATGATTTTAGAAGCTTGTTTCAAGTGTTCTCTATACCATCTTTCTACTACCTCATAGGTTAACCTAATAAATTGATCTGCCCTCAGGAGATGGAATAATCTCTCAATGTTTTTGGGTCGTAGATTGAGAACAATCTCTCCTATAACACTCTTTGCCACCTTTTCCTCTAGAACAAAGTGTTGTGAAAGGGTCATAATGAGTTCTAAAGATTGCACTGACATTGGGTGTGAAGCTACATTTACCAACCCTAATCAGATTAATGTAGAGATCATAGCCGACCTCTCAGTGGGTTTGTTATAAATCCTTAGGAATTTCACCAAATTAGTGTGTCTCAAATTTGTGTCCTTAATCTTTGTGTAGTCATCTTGGAACCTCAATTTCAATGGAATGCCTTTGAATTTGAACACAATGGGTTTTGGTGCCATTTTCTCACCTGATGAAGATGCAATTATATCTGTACAAAAGAGAAAAATTTCCATTAGTCTAAGGTTAGAGAAACAAAATGATTTAATTTAGAACCTAAAACTGACTAGACAAAACCTAAAAAAAAAATCAGATCCTTAAAAACATTGAAAAGCCCTTAGTCAAAGCTCGAATGTGTAAAAGCATAAATAGGTGCACCAACGCCAATCCTAGCATAAAAATAAAGTGTGCATCAATGCACCTCATGGGGTGCACTGATGCACACCTCATTTTTTACTTATGTATTTTGAATTTCATGTTTTAAATAAAATTGGGTGCACATCAGTGCACTAGGTGCACTGATGTGCACCTAATTTTTTTGAGTGTGCTAATGTGCACCCAATTTTGAGAATGCTTTTAATCTATTTTAAGTTTTCAAAGGTTTCGGGTGCTAAGTAGTGTACCAAGTTAGGTGCGCTATTGCACACCCCTTAAGGTTTGTTTGTTTAAGTTGGGTGAGGTGCATAAGAGCGCACCTAATTAGGTGTGCTACTATGAATGTCACATTCATTTGTGTATCATTGTTTTGTAGGTGAGGGTGAAAAATGCACACCCAATCTTGTGCGTAGGTGTGAAAATAGGTGGAGATGTGGCAGAGCTCTAGTTTGAGAGAGATGTAGTGCAGAAGGCTCAAAATTGTGGAGGAGAAAAGAAAACAAGTTGAGGAAGGAGGAGGGGGTGGGGGCTTATATAGCCTCACCCCACCTTTGGTGGTGTGTTGGTGTGCTCCTGCACAATTGTGCAAGTGCACATCTATGCATCACCAAAGGGTGATATGCTTTCCACTTTTCTATGGCACACTAGTGCACCATATTTGGTGTGCTTGTGCACCTTTTAAATTTTACATTTTCAAACCTATCTCCTCTGATATATTTGATTTTTGTCAATCAAGACCTCTCCACTAGGGCCTAGAAAGTGAACTTAGGGGGTAGATAAGACCTCAAGATGTCTTGGACCCTGGACTAGGGCCCTGAAAAAGCCAAAATAAAAGTAGGGGGTCCCCATTTCTGACTGAAATGGGGCATGCATTGTAGAACCACAAAAAATAGCCCCAAAAAAAGGAAGAAATGACAAAGTGATTTCTTCATCAGAAAACCTTCTTTCAACGTGGGGCAAGCACCAACTAAATTCCAAACGTTCCAAGTGTATTTTGAATGACTTTTAGTCAAAAGTTTAGGATCTAAAATCCCAAGCTCAGTGTGTGTTTTGTGTATTTTTTCCCTTGATATCTTAAGATGCAGTCTATCAGAAGCTTCTGACAACTTGGAAACAATCTTCCACTCCTCCTAGCTCATTCATTAGAAATATCCTCGAAGGTTGTTTATCGATCCTTTTGCCTAATCAGATGAGAGAATTAGTTTGAGGGCTCTTTAATGGGTTGTCATCCTTCTCTTTGGATGTATCTACCTTCCTCCAATTCATGATCATGGGTGTAGACATGGCTTTTTAATCTTCCATCCCAAATCTCTTTAAGATTTCTTTGCAATATTTCCCTTGACCAAGAAAAATCTCTCCATCTTTCTACCACACATCCATTCCTAGAAAGTAATGCATAAGTCCCAAATCCTTCATCTCAAACTTTTCTATGAGGTCCATCTTGAAATTCTATATGAGCCCTAGCGAAATGGTTAAGAAAAAATTTATCCACATAATGAAGAAGAATGAGAACCTCACCTCGAACCACCAAGTTGTAAAGGTAAGCATCTTCCTCACACTTCACAAAGCCCAATTCCTACAAGTATGTATCAATGCACTCATACCATGCTTTGGGAGCTTGTTTGAGTTTGTACAATGATATCTTCAATATGCACATGTGGGTCTCTTTGATGTGTGCTACAAAGCCTTCTGGTTTCTCTATGTATACCTCCTCCTTCAACTCACCATTAGGGAATGTTGTCTTGACATCCATTTGATGGAATTTCCATCCCATCTATGCTACAAATGAGATCATGGCTTGTATAGAAGGGGTGCAGGCCACCTCCCTAATTTTGAATTTTGGAGTTATTAGGGGTTAGTTAGGTGTGGATGTGTGTTTAATAAGTCCCAGGTTTCCTTGGAATGCAACTAATCCAATTATAAGAGCCAAGTTGCTCACTAGGTCCAAGGTTGCTAAAATTTTCTTAGGTAAGATATGATTAGTGATGGGTAATTAAAGTCTTTTATTACCTAAATAGGTCCTAAGTATCCTATCTAGGGTCCTAGAATGGTTTTAAGTGGACCCATTTGGCCAAAATGTCCTAAGGAGGAAAAATTGCTCAAAAGTTACTTGAGCAACTTTTGCAATTTTTGCAAGAAATGGAAAATGGTAGTTTTGGAGGTTGTAGCTACCCATGATAGGGTATATGATAATGGAATACCATATTTTGAAATTTGGAATGTTTACCATCATTTTTATGCACATGTTGGGCTTCTGTACGGATAGATTTCTATGTTTTCTATTCCTTAATGGTGTAGTAGAATTGTGTATGGATTGGCATAGGAGATCAAGTTCATGTTTTTTGTAGTTTAGTCTTTCTTGGTTCTTTTTTATATTCAAACTTGTTCTAAAGTCTTAATTTTTGTAGGATACAACATTTTGATTATTGACTAGCCTGAGTATTGCTTCACATGGTTGTTTGTACAAAAATGGTTCTAACCTAATCACCCATAGTGGAAAAAACATGAAACCAGGTGGTGTGATGCGTTAGGTAGTGTACGTATCATTTTTATTTTGATTTTCACTTTTATGATGGGTTTCCAAACCTTAGAGTGATGCCCTAGGCTGACTGCTAGGAGTATGTGAGCCTAGATAGTTTTGGGGAAGGTGTTGCAAAGCACACCCATAATCATGTTGGGTCAATCCAATGGAGTTACTAGAAGCCCTAGGATGTCACCTTGAATGTACAAGTTGAATGGAAGGTTGTTTAAAGGTTTGAAGAGAGTGGGAGATTTTTGATTGCTAAATAGACCAAAGGCCTAAAATAAAGGCTAGAAACTAGGGCTTAGGAGTAAGTAGGGTTGTGGGTGTTTTGAAGTTCTACAAATTTGGAATCTTGGAGTGCTAGGGGATAGATTTTAGATTCCTAAGGTTGTACTAGGGTTTTTTTGGAATAATTACTTGTAGATAAAATAATTATTTACTAAACAATTACATGTGGAGGAACAACTGTCCAACATACCAAAACTAATGATATGTGGAAAAATCCATTGAGTAGATAGAATATTCAGAGAAAAAGCTAGGTTGTTGCATCGAAATAGGGGTTTAGAAAAAATTTCAAGTTAATATCCTTTTCCAAAAAGATAGGAGAAAATTGAACACAATGCAAGTGGCTGGTCAAACATGGTGGCAGAAGAAACTATCTTGTGTGACTTTCTTGGATCTACAGTTCCATGACCTTTTTTCTCTGGATGAAAATTAATCATGTCATATGAATTGGATTCATTTTGATCTAAGGACTTGTATATAAATATAAATATTGTGATTAATTTAAAGTAGTACTTGTATTGGTTTAGTCCATTTAAATTATGAGAAGTTGAATCTGAATCTAATCTAATGTCATGCTTTATGTTGTTTGAAGTAGATGTGAGCTTCTTGTTATTGTTTACAGGTGTTGTGCAGATAAACATTCTTCCTCTCTTTGCCCCATTCGTGCTACTACAATTCAAAATCAATCTTTCTCATCCCATTGAAGTGACCAAAATCTAATATAAGAAATCATGCTAGCTAAATATAAGTTATTTCTAATAACTGAAGTCTCCTTCTATTATACATCATGATTGCATCACCCTAAATCATTGATCTAATTCAATGTTGTTAGAAGTTGTAATCTTTTCTTGGTGTATTTATAAACCAAGGTTAGACCTCCTTTCTTTATTGTTATAATATATTAGGATATAAGCCAAGGTATCCTAATATATTTATTTTTTGTCCTTTTTCCACTACATCCTATTTTGTCCTCTAGTGGAATATGTGAGGACAAATATATATTGTAATTTGTAATTTAGATTATTCCTCCTTAAGAGGAATCTCACACTTGGCCTCACACACTTATGAATGGTGGCATTCATAGACATGGGAGTTACATTCTAACTCCTCTCTCTCATCTCTATTTAAGAGATGACCCTCCTCTCTCATTTCTAATGAGGTTTTCTCCTTTTCTCAATTATTGTATGAGAGATTGCTCTCTCTCTCTCTCTCTCTCTCCCCCCTTAGGCTTTTCATGCCTCATTCATAATGTCACAAGGGGTTTTCTTTGCTTTCCCCTTTCCAAATATCTTGTCTCATGGTGTTGGATCTTGAAGCTTTCTCTCTCCTATTTTATGGTAATATCTTTTCATGCATTAACTCACTTAGATTCTTTCCTGGTTTTTGCTTATTTTCATATTTCTTTTTCCATTTCTAACATGGTATCAGAGTAGTTTAATCTTTGCTTTTGAGTGTTTGCATGAAGGTACGATTCGAAGGAGATTCTTGAGAGAGATTTCTCTAATTTCTTTTTATAATCTTCTTAAGTTGGAAGAAAATGATTTTTTTTTTCTTTTTGGGTTTGGCTGGTTTACCACCAAACCTGATTAACTTCTGTTTGCTCTAATTTGTGCAAGTTTCTTCTTATTTTATATTAGTTTTCATCTAACCCCCTTTGGATGGCTTGCTGCCAAAGGGTTTTCCTATCTAGATATCAATTTATTTTTATTTTTATTTTTTACTCTTGTTTTGGACGACATGCCGCCAAAACAAGAAGCTTTTATTATCTCCATATTGGCTGTCTTGCGGTAAGCATTTTATTCTCAACTTTGAAGTTATGTTTTAAATATTCATAATGCTATTTAGCATGTTCATTGTTAATCTAAGCTGTTGTGTATTGTATATATTTTTGTTAATTCTGAGTTTCACACCACTTTTTATCATCTAGATTCCATGCCTCTTGATAATAGTAGATCAAAAAATTACTTTGTGCCTCTACAAAATGAAGCCATGCATAATATAGCCACACAAATTAGGAGGATTTAATATTTGCAAGGTTGGGTGATTCGTCTTGCAATTCCCTGAAATCATGAGTCCACCTGATCGCAAATGTGTCTCTCCTGAAAGAATTTGTTCTCAGTTGAGGTTTGAATTCTCATATCTTACAAAATTGTGATAGCATTTTAGCCTTGAGCGAGGATCTGCTCAATAAGATTTTGCTGAGCAAACTTACTTAAAGACTCAAACACATATCTACATGATAGGCCTAAGTAGCTGACGAAAATACTCAGCCTGAAAATGTTTCAAAAGCTGGATAACGATGATAGCTCTGTCGATCATTATAATTTTTCTTGCAACTCTGCTCTCTTGTTTGAATGCCCCAAATCTGATCAGGTTGGTTGCTTGACTCATCCTTGAATGGTGTGTCAGACTTTCAAAACTCTCCACACTTGGTCTTGGGCCTTTGGCCCCCTTTGGACACTGCCTCCTTGTTATGCAGGTCGCCGTTTCCTGTGGATCCCATTTGGGATCCCTCGTCCATGCTTAGTGTTTTTTCAAACAGCTTGTGCAGTGGGGCTTGTTGTAGGGTAACTATTCGAGTCCCATGGGAAGAAAATTTTGAAATTGGGCAAAATAGTGGGAGAACACGATGGCTCTGGTTCAATTCTACAGAGATGATAGTGAGTTGGACGATGCAAAACTCTGGGCCATCATCGATTCTGCGTCTGCTTCACATTTCGTTCAGAACAACAGTCCTAAAATAAGCCCTCTTTTTACCCTCTGCCCAGTGGCCATAAGATGATCACAAAGAACGCTTTGGTACCAGTGGTAACTGAGCTTTCCCCTTCGCCATTGTCAGATATTTATCCGTACCCACAAATGGCTCAGAAAAACCAGAAAAGATTTCAAGCAGTCTATCATGTGGAAGAAGAATCCTCCTTTTCTCCCAACGGTGAACTGGTGTAGCACCCTTGGACATGCGCCCTTTCCCCTCTGAATAAATTCGCTAGAAATGATAATCAAAATAACAACAAGAACCACACTAACAATTATGATTCACGAAGACAATAGCATAATAATAATAATGGAAATAATGCTTGCTACATAAAGCCACTCCAAATTCAGCAGTCTTCGTCTCCACCTTTGCCCGCATTAAAAAAGCATCCCATTCAAGAGTTTGCTTGCCGCGATGCCATGGCCTTGAGAGAAGAAATTTTCCAAGCCAAATCATGATATCCCAAGCACAGCTGAAACGAGATGTTACACTGGCAGCTTGCTAAAATTAAAGGCTGTCGAGTTGTTGGTGCCACATGTAATGATGAACAAGAGTAGTTTTTAGTTGGTATCATTTTTTTCTTCCTTTATTTAGATGTTGCAGTGTCTGTTGTAATGTCTCTAACCTCTCTCTTCATTTTTTTTTCTAGATTCTTATCTGCCAGATTTGAACTCTATTATTATTTACTAACCTTTTTTGCAGAGTTAGTTGTAACAAATTTTATATGAAGGTAATTACTCTAAAAAAAAAAAAAGGGGGTAATCCTTTTTCTAGCATTAAGCTATGATTTAATAATTGTACTGGTGTGATTTCATACTATGATATTTTTTCTCAAGTATATATGGGTGCACACATAAATACCCAAATAAATATATAATTTTATGACTATAATAATTCAAAAACTAATTTATACCTTCACAAAATGAATTCAATACTCATGTTTACCCTCAATGGAGTTTTATACCTGATATACATATTTTGTTTATTTTGATCATCCTTGGATCTCTACATTTTGAAAATAGAGTTTAATTCATTTTGAGTGGATTATGAGTTATCTTACACATTTGCCTTCGACTTTATTGTGATATTTTGATCATTCTATGCCCATGTTGGCACTTTATGGTTTTATACCATTGATATACATGATTTATATGATATTTGTTTTGAGTTGGATAGGGAGCCAATTTTTTCAAGGATAACTATGTAGGTCCCCTCAGTATAACTGATACATAGTTTCCTTATCTGGCCCATGGAGTATACCTTCATCCTATATTGGTGTGCACTTACTTCAATGGAGTTTCCCTCTATTTGTTCCATGTTTTTCCTCAATGTGAGGATGATACTTATGGGGATTTCCCATTCCAATCTCCTTGTCTTCTTGGTGTATGCTCCTAGTTTTGATTTAGTCATGGTATGACTTCCTACACTTTGCTCATTTTTGAGTGTATAGGTGATGAGGCTACCATATCTTGGAGCACTCCTATATTGGAGACTTTATTTGAGCAAGTTGTTTTGACCCATGTTGATATTTTTCTCATGGCAATGATGTTGCTTGTCCATGATGGATTTCTTTTTGAAGGCAATATGTTGTTACTCCTCATAAACCCTTCCTTTGGTCCACATTGGCAATAATTCTTGGAAAAATTGTAGCTTGAATTATTTGGTGCTTGAGGCACATGTTCTACTTATTTATTATTGTCTCTCTTATATTCTTTTGATAAATATACAATGTGATAATGTTTTTCCTTCTTTATTGCCTAGATCGTGGGTCATGTAGGTGATGGAGTCGCGACCCATTCACTTGTAGTTGGATGACTCATTAGTGGACTGTCTATATCCATGTGATTGATGCAATGTTGATGCAGGTTTCATTAGTTGGCCTTGTCTATGGTCATTTGTGCATTAGTATGTTTCTTTCATGAGAGAGTTATTGCATAAAGATTGGTCATTTTGACCCATATTATGATCATTTTGAGCTTATGACTTATTTTAGATATCATGTTAACTCCATTGCATGTTGGTGAACACATTCATTTATCCTCATCTCTCTTAGTTCCTCTTTGATTAAATTATTATAACTTCATTTTTTTACTAACTTGTCCATTCAATGTAATTCTACTTGTGGATAGTTGTCTTGTTTTTTTTTTTTTCAAGTGATCCATCAAGGAACCTTCTTGATTTTTCAAATATGAAGATCTGTCTATGCTTCCACTTGATCACATTCAAAGGACTCATGTACTTCTCTTGGATCTGCAAATGTACCATATGGCTTGAAGACAATCAAATTACTTCATATTGAAGATTAAGTTGCAAATTGTTGTAAATTATGGGTTTAATACCCCTTGATATAATTACCCCAAGTAAAGATTAAAGAGGGGTGTTAGAAGTTGTAATCTTTCCTTGGTGTATTTATAAACCAAGGTTAGACCTCCTTTCTTTATTGTTATAATATATTAGGATATAAGCCAAGGTATCCTAATATATTTATTTTTTGTCCTTTTTCCACTATATCTTATTTTATCCTCTAGTGGAATATGTGAGGACAAATATATATTGTAATTTGTAATTTAGATTATTCCTCCTTAAGAGGAATCTCACACTTGGCCTCACACACTTATGAATGGTGGCATTCATAGACATGGGAGTTACATTCTAACTCCTCTCTCTCATCTCTATTTAAGAGATGACCCCCCTCTCTCATTTCTAATGAGGTTTTCTCCTCTTCTCAATTATTGTATGAGCGATTGCTCTCTCTCTCTCTCTCTCTCTCTCTCTCTCTCTCTCTCTCTCTCTCTCTCTCTTCTTAGGCTTTTCATGCCTCATTCATAATGTCACAAGGGGTTTTCTTTGCTTTCCCCTTTCCAAATATCTTGTCACATGGTGTTGGATCTTGAAGCTTTCTCTCTCCTATTTTATGGTAATATCTTTTCATGCATTAACTCACTTAGATTCTTTCCTAGTTTTTGCTTATTTCCATATTTCTTTTTCTATTTCTAACAAATGTATTGGTTACTTTTTGTTAAAAATAATAATTCATTAGCATAAGGGGAATTGGCACTAGCTACGATGCAACATATTTGCACCGACGGTCGGATGCCATCCCCTCTTATATAGACATAGTCATAGGCATCATCATCCATCCAATCCAATCCATCATACAACACATTTATCAATTGTCTGATTAAAACAAATATGTCAGAGCTCTACATAATGTATACCATATAGTTTGTCTTAGGGAGTGATATAATTCAAATTTAAATTTTTTTTTTAGATTTATGTTTTAATAATTTTAAATTAAAAAAATTAATATTTTTTAAATTACTTTAATAATAATAATAATCTATTATTATATTTATTATAATGTGATTATATTTTAAAATTAATTAATTATATTAATTCTTAGATTGAATAATTTGAGAGAATATATACGAATAAATTAATTTTTTAAATAGTTTTTTTTACTTGAATGTTAATCCTACAGTTGGAATTACATCAATAAATAACACAACTAAGATATAAGTCTTTGAAATAACAATCTATTTAGTCTAAGAATAATAGTATAAAAATATTAACACTAATTATTTAATAAAATTATTATTAATTTTTTAAAACTAAATTTAGTAATTAATAAGTAATCATGACAAATTATCATACCACCACATGATATAATCTAAAAATATTTATATAACATGTTTAAAATTATATAATTTTAAAAGTAGTTAAATTTTTGTAAATGTGTAAGTGGCATCTAATATAGTGATATCCTTTATAAATATATTTATAATTACTAATTACAAGTCCTATCATTCAAAATAGAATTTTAAGATGAGTACTTAATATTAATTTTAATTTCATTTTTACTAAAGTAATAGATTGTAAAAAAGAAGTTGGTTGTGTCCATTATTTTGGAGTGTGTTCCTTATTTCTCAAGGACGTTTAAGTAAAATAAGGTTGTGACATTTGGCAAAGCAACATGTGTGTCATTTACAGGTTCCGTATGGATAATAGTGACCCTATCTTCAACATTTTCCCTAAACTATTAAATGACACTTCAATTTTCTCAAAAAAAATCAAATATTAGAATTTATGAAAATAATTTTATTTTCTTTATCTTTTCGATTTTATTTTTTTAATTTTAAAATCATGGTGTAATTTAATACTAGAATTTTATAATTTTGGATATCTTTTTAAGATTTTTGGAAAAATAAATTAATAAAAGATTATTATTTAAGTTGTCATAAATCTTATTTTTAATAATTATTAAATTAAATTCTTTACTTAAATATTTTTACATAAATGTCACTTGTTAAAAAAGGTGATTTTTTTTTAATAAAAAAATCTCTCTATATTTTTAATTTTTTTCTTATTCAATTTATATTTCTTTTATTCTTTACTTGCACTTTCATCTTTATAGAGCTCTTGTTGTATAAAAGTACTTTTGTAAAAATTAAATTACATATATTTACTTTATTTAGAAATTTATTTAATTCAAAAAGTAATAATTTTTTTTTATCAATTTACAATTTAAACTTAGAAATTATGAAAATTTAAATCAAATTTTTGAAAAAATATAAAAAATAATAAATTCCTTAAATACCTTTAAAATATGTTAAATTATTAAACTATTTGTATTGTTGTGTTAAATACAATTATAATATCTAATTTTCCCTAAGAACTTACAAATTATTCATTATTTTAAAAAATAAAAATAAATTTATCACTAAAACAATCTACACTACACTTCACAGATTTTGCTGCAAAACTCATATTAACTCTACAATTAGATTGATACGACAATGATTTGATTGATAGAGTACATTATGATACATGCATATGTATGGATGTAGGATGGGATGGCATCCAACTACTGGTGCAAATATGTTGCACTACAGTTGTGCCCACAAGTTGCATGAGGGATGATGTTTTGACAAGTGAAATATAGTGTGATGTGAAAACAGACCACAATACCAACTACCTTACATCAC
Source organism: Cupressus sempervirens (assembly GCA_028749045.1). Taxonomy (NCBI): domain Eukaryota; kingdom Viridiplantae; phylum Streptophyta; class Pinopsida; order Cupressales; family Cupressaceae; genus Cupressus; species Cupressus sempervirens. The sequence goes on along the minus strand of CM053785.1, from coordinate 10,193,688 downwards.
AGAAGAAAATGGGCATTGTATAATGATGCAATCAGATGAGATAAACACATCTCTTTGCAAGTGCTCATTGGAATTGGCAGAGTAGTGTTGAATTGACAATATATAGACACCAAGAATTAGATTCACACTTGTCCAAGCAACAAGTTAGGAATTGTTTTTTGTGGTGGGGACAATGCATAATGTAGGCACAGTGAGTAAAACAAGAGACACAATGTGTCAAAGTTCCTACTAATAATGGGAAAAGAAAGAAAATAAAGATTTATATATAGAAATAGGAGGAATATGAAGAGAGAGCTAAAATAGAGAATTATATGTTATTATAAAGTCAAGTAAATGTATAATGATAGAGAGAGTTGAAGGGAATTTAAGAAATATTAATAATTATATTATTTTAAGAAATATATAAATAACAATAGGAAAGATAGGAATGGCCTTAACAAACATGTAAAAGTAGGAAGAGCTTGAATAACTGACTTTAGAGGAGTTAAGAAAGCCAAATAAGATAACAAATAGTAGGTCTAGTGAATAATTTGAAATCACTGAACTTGTCATGAAATTTTTTCTAGGAGGGCCTAGGATGTTGACCAATAGTAAGAGGAATTCCTAAATAAACAAAGGGGAGGGACCCAATTAAAAATCTTAAAATATCAGCAGTACGTCAACAGAATGAGGGGTATGTAACAAGAAGATGGGAGATTTGTGCTCACTAATCTTCTAGCCACAAGTAGCAAGATGGATATCCAAGGCATGCCTGAAAGATCCAACTTCACAAATACAAGCCAAGCCCATAAAAGGTGTGTCATCCACAAACTAAAGATGTGAGAGTAGAGGAAAACCATTGCCCCACTACCAACCATGAACTAAGCCTTGAGTAGTGTGATATTTAAGGAAATGACCTAGACCCTAAACTAAAATAATGAACAAGGGGATAGAGGGTCCCCTTAACAAAGTCCTCGAGAAGTGCCAAATGGATTTGATGATTCTCCATTCACAATAACACCGAAGGAAGAAGAGGTAACACAAATCATCACCCAAATCACCCATTTTGTACTAAAACTAAAGGGTAAGAGAAATTTCTAAAGAAAACTTCATTTGAGTCTTTATGTGATCAATTTAGTTAGAATCTTACACAATACATTACTGAAAGCAATGAGCCAAAAAAATCAGCTTGTCTACACCTTCCATTTTAGGAATGAGAGTCAAGAAGGTAAAAAACAAGGAATAAAGCATCTATTTACTAGAAAGAGATTCCCTAACAACCACTAAAATATTCAACATATATTAATATCCCAAAACTCCTAAGAAAATTCAATAGGGAAGTCATCAAGGCCTAGAGCTTTACTTTTGTTCATCCCCAAAACAACCACCTCCACTTATGGTAGTTAGATTGAATGGATAATAGAAACCTAAATAATATCATTGAGAAGAGAAGGAATATAAGATAGGATCAAAGTATCCTCATGACAGGTTGCAGGGGAATCACCAACACAAATAATAATAAAAAAGTGTCAAGCCTTACGGGTCATAACTAACTGAGAAGAAATCTGATTACCATCCAAAGTAACAAGTGAGGAAAGATACTCCTTTTGATAATGAGCCTGAACAAAATGATGAAAGAAAGAAGTTCTCTTATCCCCTTCTTGTAGCTAATAAATTCAGGCCTTTTGTCAAGTTTCCTCATGAAGTTCCCATTCCTTAACATCATGCATGGCTTGGGACTAAGCTTTTTTAAGAGCTATTGAAAAACCATAATCTTAAATTTTACGAGTAATCCCCACAAGATGGTCAAGAGAAGTCTTATTTATTAAATAAAAATTACTAAAACATGTCATATTCCCTTTTTTAGGGTGATACTTGACATATTGAAGCTTCTTCATAAAGACAAACATAGTAGTTCCATAAGCAAGTCAACCCTCCATCCTCCACTTAACCACTCATGCAAGGATGAATCCAAAAGCCACATAAGCTAAAATTTTAAAGAAGGATTCTTAGAACCACAGAAAGTAGAGCCAAAGAATATAATTTTCTATTAATTAGAACTTCTCCAATTCATAATATTAGACCTAGTAATTAAGCCACAATAGACCTAAGAATAGGAGTCAAGAAACTTATCCAAACATTCAAAAAAATTCTCTAATCCACACTACCCATTATTCCAAGTAAAAGTCCCATTACAAGGCTTCATATCTAGTAAAGCCAAAAAGTAAACCCAATCCTTAAAAAATCCTAAGAGGGACCGAACCTAGGTGGCCCTTATCTTTTCTCATCCAAACTCAACATGGAGTCAAAACAACCACATATGATCCAATGAAAGTATGAATAATCTATTTGATGTGATCTCAAAGTTTTGTCTTACCATACATATCAATAGGAACATAAAAATTAGAAATAAGAATATTGTCACCATAATCTAAAGTTAAACTAATCAAAAAGATAAAAGATCAACTAAAAATCCACCAAAGTGGAAAAATCTTGTGAGGATACCAAACAAGAGCCAATTCTCTAGAGTTACTATGAGAACAAATACATTGAGATTGACCAAAATACCACATATGAGAAGCATAGTAAAGAACGTCATCAACAAAAAGCTTCTAGCCTCCTGGACACAAAATACATTTGGGGAATAAACCACCACAAAACCTTAAATATCCTTTTTTCAAGGGATTTTATTTAAGCCCCTAACATTCTAGGAAGAAAAAATCATTGAGAGAATTGGAAGAAGTGAAAATCAATCAGCTTGACCACCCCAAATTCTACTAACAAATTTGCTTCAAATTGAATATTGTACTGATCCTTCTTATGACCTCCTCTAGAGGGGTCATCAACTAAAGATTTCTTATGATGACATTGTTTTAAACCCAAACCCAAAGAATATTTGTTCCCTTTGCTAGCCAATTGCACCTCCTCAGCCAAATCCACTAAGATAATGTCATCCTACAAACCATTGGGAGTATAAGGGCCTCCCAACACTTTTGATGCAAGGATGGATGGAAAAATTAGGTCTAGAGGGAGACCTAACAATCCAAACACCTCAGTGACTAAACACAATGGAAGCTAAACATAGAGAACAATGAAAAGGATAGAGAGAAACATCAAATGCCTTATTACTTCATCAGATGATCCACAAACATGCCTGACTATAAGGACTTTTAGGTTGTGACCAAAAAATTATAACAAGATTATAAATTGAGATCCATGATCCTAGTACTACAAATAGATTCTAAACTTGATCCACTATACTTGATTCTTTCTCAATTTTCAAACTCTTCACATTTGTAGCTAAATCTAAACCTAGTCTTACTAATTAGAATTTCCAAAATGGCTTACAGAAGCTTCTACATCTTTACATAAGAAAACACTTACATCATAATGGTATGCATGCATCTCAATGCATGATCCCTACATCAAATTAAATGAACAAGTTGGCTCTCAATAAGAACCAATTATAGATAGACTCAGTCAAAGAAGAAATCGATAATCATAGAACCACCAAGCTTGCTTAGAATATGAAAGAACTTGACCATAACTAGAACTTAGTCAACACTAGAAGAACTTAGCCAAACTAGAAAATAGTTTAGAACAAGATACACGGTCATCATTGTAACTCATCAAATAATGAATTCGGTAAAAATTACAACTTGGAAATAACTAACGAAATAAATAAAGATGAGTAGGATAATAAGGTAACCTGGGATGATCTTTGATGAGTCTAAAAAATGGCTTTATTTTGTTATGTTTAAGATACTTTGTGATACTCTGTTTATCCTTGTTTTAACACTTATAAGCCTATGTTTGATAAACCTTCGATGATTTATGGGGTAGAAAAACTATGTCATCTTTTGCCTAAATTATATCTAATATGCAGTATTTCATATAAATATCCAAATGTGCGTTCTTATGCTTGAATTTATTTTGATGGATGTTTATTTGAAAATATGTCTTATATCATAACTAACCTGATGATAATGATTAAAGGATGAGCAGAAGAATCCAGAAGTTGATTTTTGACAGCATTCAAGGAGAAACGAGCATCAAGGAACAACCACGAAAAGGAAGTTATAACCACTCCAAGAAACATGGCAGCGAATAAGGAGGAGCTTTTATGAGCCATTGCCTTCTCTGCATTTATGTTGTAACAAGCGGATGCTGAGACTTCATTTCTCCCTCCTCAATTCCATTATCCTTCCTTTCCACTTTCAGTTGTTCTCCTATATTCTCTCCTGCAGACTTAACTTAGGACAGTTACTTTTCTATTATGTAATAAAGAGTAGATTCCCTATATATGTTGAGATCGACTCCTGTGTGTGAAGTTTTGGTTTTTAATAAGTTTTATCGAGTAAGAGAGAACACTGATTCACAGTTTGTTGCAGTTGTGTTTTATAATTTTGAATCATGTAATGACTGATTAATGAAATGAATTAGTTCTCTTTAGCTTCTATCCTATGTTGGTAGATTAGAGAAGCCAACCAAGGGGGCCCACTTGGAAGGTTGATTAGATTAGGATAGAATAGATTCATTTTACTAGCATTAGTAGTATTTTAAGTAAGACGTAGCTAGTTAATTCCTTCCTGTAGCATCACACTTCATGAACGTTCCTGCAGCATCTACGAGAACAGTCTAGTGGATGAGTCAAGATGGAATCTCTGTTATCTTGTCATTGTGTTTTCAACATTCATAGATTCATTATTTTCCTTTCCACAGCAGTAGTGTAGTTTCCTTCCTTTGCATTTTTACTTTCTTGCAGCACAAGCATAATAACTCATCAAGGTACCTAGTGCACATACTGTGCTGACCATTTCAAGTATACGTCCTTGGGTTGACAATCTAAATGCACCTCATGGTAGGGGAAAAGTAGTCCTTAGCTTGAATAGATTATTCCTAAGCTAGGCCTAATGCATGACTACGGAACACCTATTGTGAGGCGGTTCATTTTTTGGCACCGTTGCCAGGGATGGTGTCAAGCTAGGAGCATTTTTGAGTCATAGTTTTTAGATTAAGTTCTTTTTACTAGTGTGAAAATTTTAGTTGCATGCATCGAAGAGGAAGATGACGAGATGAATATGGTAGATTTCTTCCACAAGGATCTGTTAATTTGAATGAAGAAATTGAAGAAGAAGTTGAGTTGACCTTTGAAGACGCAAGTCCTTTTTTCCCCACAGTATCATCATCAAGAGCTGAATCCCTAGATATATCTGGTCTCCAACCTTTCACTGAAATAGTGACCAGTCTTCTTGATAACACTACCTTGAATCCACCAGTTGTTAATCATCCAGTGCCTAACATTCCTTTTCAGCAGCAACCTCATAATCCAGTCCCACCAGTCATGGCACAACCCACTTTTCCATTTCCACTTCCAAGTCTCATAACCAATGCCAATCTGAAGAATATACCTCCCGCTGCTCTTCCGAAGTTCTATGGCCTTACAAATGAAGACCCTAATACCTTCTTGTTTGAGTTTGACATCGTTTTTCATAGTTTTGACTACAACACTGATGCCCATAAGCTTAAATTATTTCCAACCACATTGAAAGAATCAGCTTTACGATGGTTCATTAGCTTAGGAGCCAATGCAGCTGCAAATTGGGATGAAATGCAAGCCTTGTTTTTGGAAAAATATAAAGAATATTACAAAGCATCTGGCACAAGAGGAGATGATATCTTTAGAATATCACAGAAGGAGGAAGAGACATTAGAAGACTATGTTTCTCAATTTTTATATACACTACAAAAGAATCCTCAACACACATTATCTGAAGATTCCCAAAAACTAGTCTTTCTAAGAGGAGTGAATGAAGACTGTTTGGAAGCATTGGACCTAATGGCCGATGGAGATGTATATCAAGCTCAATGGGATGACCTCAAAAAGATATGTCAGAACTACTCAAGGTCAACCATGAAGAAAGGTCGAGGACCCCGTTCTACAGTTACAAAAGGAATTAGTCAAGGCATTTCAAAATTTGAAATATCCAATTTGTTGTTAGATTTCAAACAAGACATCATTAATGATGTTGCTACACAGTTGGATACAATGACTACAAAGAAGAAGCAAGAAGAGGCTGAGTTACAACTAGCTAAGTACTGTCCTCATTGCCAAAAGCAAAAGAAGGATTGCCACTGTAAATTGGCTGCAAGCATGGAGAACCAACATCTTCCAACTAGATATGTAAAAATAGATGGGGATGATGAGCAAGTATTCTTTGTTGCTCAACATCGACCATGGGCTCAATGTCAAGGTATGCCTCAAGACCCCTTGCAAAATTCAAATTTATATGGTAATCAATGGCAAAACCGCAATACCCAAGGTCCTCCACAAAACCAACCCAATTGGAATAATGCTGGGCAAAATAACCCACAACAGTCTCAATGGTTCCAAAATTCCCAACAAACTTGGCCTAACTAGTAGAATAACTAATGGCCCTAGAACCAGTAGAACCAATGGAAACCACCCCAAGGGAATTGGCAATCTCCAAACCAATGGAAGGGATCTCAACAATGGCCTAACCAAAATACTGGTGCTCCACAATTACCCCCTCCAGCTCAACAACCTGCTTTAATGCCACCACCTACAAATAGTGGACCTCAAAAGCAAACACAACTACCTGCATAGCCTCAGCCAAATCCAAATAGTCAACCATAGCAGCCCATGTATAGTGCTGATACCCAGCAATATCCTGCTTATGCCCTAGATGTCGCAGATATACATTTGAGATCTGGAACGACCTTACTAGCACCAAAGCCACCTCTTATAATTGAAGTATTAGACTCTCTTGTAGCATCAGAACCTTTGGTTGATGAACCTGTTGACCCAACTAATGTTACCATACCAATACCAGTTCAACCAGCAGTAGAGTCTCCTTTTCCAGACCAACTAATACAAAAGGAACCTGAACAAAGCAAGGAACAACCCTTTGACATTGTTAATCAATTGAAGAATATGCATGTCCAAATACTTTTGTTTCAAGCTATTAAGGACATTCCTGCTTATGGAAAAGCTATAAGGGAAGCTTGTCTAAAGAAACCTGGAAGGAAGAAGAAGGATCCTACCACAGTTCATGTTGTTGGACACTTAGCTGATATCATGTTAGGAAGAGTGCTTTCACCAAAACATTCTGACCTAGGGAGTCCAGTAGTAAGTGTCAGCATAAATGGTCAATTTGTTAAAAATGCCTTAATAGATTTGAGAGCTGCTATAAATGTGATGACTAAAGAAACTAGGAAGAAGTTACAAATAGAAGGATTAAGGTCCACACCAACTATTCTGCAGCTTATAGATAGTTCCACTGTCATTCCTGATGGAATGATAGAAAATATTGTTGTGACCTTAGATTCCCTAGAATATCCTACAGACTTCATGATTTTGTCCCCTAAAGTAAACCTATTTGGCTATCCTGTCATTCTAGGTAGACCATGGTTGGCCACAACTGATGCAAACATAAATTGCAGATCAGGGAATATGATCATATCAAATGGCCAAGCAACCAAGCAATTTGATCTATATCCTCTTGCACAACCATTACCAGATTTGAGTACATCTTTTTGGATAGATTTAGGAGATGAAGAAGAAGAGATAAATTCCATAGTACAACTTATGATGTTACATAGGCAATCTTTTCTAAAGTTGCAAGAAGAAGATTCAGTAATCCAGAGCATCCTTACCAACACTTGTGTGGTAGGAAAAGATGTGTCTGAAAGCTTTGTATTAGAATTGATTACATATGAGGAGTGTGATACAAGTTGTACTTTACTTAAGGAACCTTAAAATCTTTGTTCACTACTTCCCTATGAATTAGAAGGAAGCTCAATCTCTGAAATTGCTATGGTAGAATCCACTATTCTTGTTGAACTGAGTAAAGACCATAAACTGCATGTTAACCCCAAATTGACATCTGTACAGATGGAACAATTAAAAGAATTTCTTCAGAAGCATGAGAAGAATTTTTCTTGGGATTATGGTGATATGAAAGGATTAAGCCCTACACTATGTACCCATAGGATATACATTAATGAAGGTTGTCTACCACTTCGTCAACCTCAGAGGAGGATAAATCCAAGCCTAAGAGAAATAGTCAAAATAGAATTGTAGAAACTGCTTGATGCTGGCTTTATCTATCCTATATCTGATAGTAAATGGGCATCACCACTAGTTATAGTACCTAAGAAAGGAGGAAAATGGAGAATTTGTGTAGATTATAGGGAGTTGAATAAGGCTACTAAAAAGGATCATTTTTCTTTACCCTTCATAGATCAAGTTTTGGATACACTAGCTGGAAAGAAGTACTTCTCCTTTTTAGATGGATACAGTGGCTATAATCAAATCAATATTACTCTTGAAGACCAAGACAAAACTACATTTACCTGTCCATGGGGTACTTTTGCATACTCTGTTTTACCATTTGGTCTTTGTAACGCTCCTGCAACATTTCAATGGGCTGTAATTAGTATTTTTTCTGATATATCACATGATTGTATGGAAATCTATATGGATGACTTTACAACATTTGGAGTTACTTTTGAAGAAGCAATGATAAATCTTGAAAAAGTTTTGGTAAGATGTCAAGAACATAATTTGGCACTAAATAGTGAAAAGTGTTTCATGCTCATGCAAGAGGGTGTGGTAATCGGTCATTTCATATCTACTGCAGGTATACAAGTAGACCCAGCTAAAATTGAGGTAATTCAAACATTACCCATACCCAATAAATTAAAAGATATCAGATCTTTTCTGGGACATGCTGGATATTATAGACATTTTATAAAAGACTTCAGTAAAATAGCTAGTCCCTTGTACAAGTTTCTCACCAAAGAAGCTAAATTTGATGGACACCTGAGTGTGATAAAGCTTTCCTACAGCTTAAGCAACTTTTGACCATAGCTCCAATTTTACAAGGCCCTGATTGGAACCTACTTTTTCACATATATATAGATGCTTTTGATTATGCCATAGGTGTAGTTTTAGCACAGAAACACTCAAATCTTGAAAATGCCATTTATTATATCAGTAAGAGTCTTCATGGCCCAGAACTGAATTACACAGTGATTGAAAAAGAATTGTTAGTAGTAGTCTATGCTCTAAATAAATTTCGGCATTACATCACAGGTTATCCTATCTATGTTCATACTGATCATGCAACAATAAAATATCTCATGAACAAACTTGCTATAATTGGTAGGTTAGCAAGATGGTTACTATTGCTACAAGAATTTGACATAACCATAGTGGATAAGCCTGGAAAAAAAAATGTTGTAGCTGATTATTTTTCAAGAATCAATCATCATGATACTGATACTACTCTGGTAGATGATGCATTTCCAGATGAACATTTGTTTCATATTGCTGTTAAAGTTCCATGGTATGCAGATATTGCTAACTACATTACAGCTAATAAGACACCAACACATTTTTCTTATAAGGAGAGAAATCTACTCATACAGAAAAGCTTCCATTTCTCATGGATAGACAATTTTCTATTCTATACTGGACATGATCAAGTTATGCGCAGATGTGTAAGAGAAGATGAGACATATGATATTTTGCATGCATGTCATAATGAGCCCTGTGGAGGACATTTTGTAGCCAAAACAGCAGCTTTCAAAATCTTAGCCACTGGTTACTATTGGCCTACCCTTCATAAAGATGTAATAAATTATACAAGGAAGTGTGACAAACGCCAAAGAATGGGTTGCCCAACCAAAACAGATGAAATGCCTCTAAATCTGCAAGTGGTGTTAACACCATTTGACAAATGGGGAATTGACTTCATCAGTCCTATTGATCCTCCATCCAATGGGAAGTCTTATATTTTGGTTTGTACTAACTACCTAACCAAATGGGTTGAGGTTAAGGCTATGAATCATGCTTGTGATGAAAAAGTTGCTGAATTCTTGTATGAAGAGATTTTTACACACTATGGAGTTCCTAAAGAATTGGTTACTGATCAAGGCGCACAGTTTACTTCCTACTTGATTTTAGAGTTAATGAAATAATATAACATCAAGCATCGCAGATCCAATCCTTATCATCCACAAGCCAATGGACAAGTAGAAGTTACCAATCATGAGCTGGAAAAGATTCTAACTAAAATAGTCCATTTGCATCGTTGGGATTGGACCGGCCGATTACAAGAAGTTGTTTGGGCTTATAGAATAACTTGGAAAACCACTATCGGATTCACACCATTTGAGATTTTGTATGAGAAAGTGGCAATGTTTCCAATTGAATTTGAACGCAAGACTTTAAGAACAACCTTGACCTTAGATATTGATCTTCTTGCAGCACAAAGAGAATGCCTCCTACATCTTAATTCTTTGGATGAAATGCTCAAGACCACTTTAGAACACACTGAACTGGTGCAAAAATAGAGAAAACAATGGCATGATTCTCATATCCTCAAAAAATAGTTCAAAGCTGGTGACTGGGCATTATTGTATGATTCCCACTTTAAGAATATGCCAGGAAAGCTGCAGACGCGACGGTTAGGACCATATCAAATCATCCATGTCTTTGACAATGGAACAATTCAACTAACCACAATTGATGATGTGCCTTTCAAAATTTTGATCAATGGTCATTGACTTAATCTTTACAAACAACCTCAAACAAAAGCTGAATTCATGCAATAGTTCGAACAATCGGATCCAACAACAACTCAAGTATCTCTTCCTGCAGCAGAAGGTGAAAACCTTCCGCTTGCTCCTCTTCAACATTAATTCTAATTTGCATGTCCATAATAATAACTTTATGTTCACATAAAGTCCATTTTCTTTTCATGATATTTCTTTCCATTCATATATTAATCTTCCATCCACCCACCCCACTCCATTTCTTTATCTTCCATCCACTCACTTTCTACATAATTATGTTTTTGTGTTTTCAATCAAATCTGCACATGCTGATGGATGCTGCCATTTACATTGTTTTTGCCACCTTTTTTTTGGAGCATGTGACAATCCACTTGGCAGGTATAAATGTTTTCAAACTATTATTCATTTATAAGTTTGCAGATTGTGTTAATTATATATAATACTGCATAGTCTCTATAATTACGGGGTATTCCAGTCCCTCACCCGTACTAGTCTAACAAGTGAGGACACTTATCATAAAATTAGCAGGGGGCAGGGGAGTGTCATACTATCTAATGACATGCCTGATTAACTATGATGCTTTTCTAAAATCTTGGCATTACCCCTTATTAATGAGAACTTTTTACCATAAGTATGCCATGTCAAGTGTTGTACTCCCACTTTCTGAATGAATTTTTAAAAATTTTTTGTGCTAAGCCATGATGTGACCCATTTTTAAAATTTTGGCATTTGAACCATGTTTTTGGATGATTATCATGTAAATTCATGATTTACTTTTACCTAAAGTTTAATTATGGCACATAACAATTGGTTATGGCAATTAATGTTCCCAAAAAGAAGTGGTGAAGCATCTGAGAAATAACGCAAAGTTTTGAAGTTTGCATTTAGAAAGGGAGAGAGAAATGGAGTAGCAGAAGAAGTATCAAGAAATGGGAGGAGGTTTCCAGAGAAAAGAGCTAGTTGAGCACATTTTGTTGCTCTCTGACATGGAAGTAGTAAGAAGATTCAATGTATGCGGGTGGTTAGGTTATAGTCTGAATTTAACGGCATATAATGAAGAAGCAACTGTAGAATTCACCAAGACATTTGATGAAGGTGAAGCTTCTGTGTGGGGTTTGAAAGTAATTGCAATAGAAGAATGAATTGAAGAAGTAATAGGGTTACCTTCTGTTGGAGAGCATTATCCGAGCTTGCATGACACTAGGTTAGCAAGGGCCCAGTTCACTACCCCACATGACCCTCAATTGGATGTTACAAAGCAGGGGTGCAAGAGTGTTAGGATAAACCACAGACATAAATAAAAACTACATGCAAATATAAGCAATAATAGAAAATAATAGAACACACAGAAATGAACACAAGGCACCAAGATTTAACATGGTTCACCCAATCCCTGGGCTATGTCCACCAAACAGCAAGTCCGATCTTATTAAAATCCAGTGATTACAACCTGATTACAATCCGTAATCCCTTACAGCTCAATACCGCTACAAGAACCAATTTCGTATCACAACATTATGAAAAATACCCAACCCTAAGCCCTTTTATACAAGTATTAAACCGCTTTAGGGTTATAACATGTCGGGCATATGTCGGCCATAATATGTCGGTTACCATGTCGGCTACTACCATAATATGTTAGCTACCATGTCGGCTACCATGTCGGTTATAACATGTCGGGCATATGTCGGCTACCATGTCGGCTATTGCCCGAACCCCACTATTTATGAAGTATATACAGTACTTTCCTGATCAGTCACCACAATCTAACAATCTCCCACTTGGGGACTAATCAGGCTCTACACTAAACAACAATCTCCCACTTGGAGACTGATCCTGTAGCAATACCACTACCACATGGGGCTCCCACTAGATAAAACCATCCTAGACTCTACTGTTCTTTTATTCATGTTCAGTCTAAAAGACCAACCGAAGCTAAAGAGGAGTTCAGCTTCTCCCTTGTTACAACCTTTGTCAACATATCTGTTGGATTGTCATTGGTATGTATCTTCTCCAGCTTTAACTATCCATCCTCCAAAATTGACCAAATGAAATGGCACCACAACTGTATGTGTTTGGTCTTAGAATGTAGAGCTGAATTCTTAGCAAGATGAATGGCACTCTAACTATCTGTGAACAAATAATTATCCTTCTGAGGATGTCCTAATTCTTCTAAGAAGAACTGAAGCCATATCAGCTCCTTGGTTGCCTCTGTAGCAGCAACATACTCTACCTCTGTAGTGGAGAGAGCATTAATCTTCTGTAACATAGAAACCCAGCTCACGGCTGCCCCACCAACAGTAAAGACATAACCTGTAGTACTCCGCTTGGTATCAATATCCCCAACCAAATTTGAGTCAACATAGCCCTGTAAATCAGTAGTAGAGCCCCCAAAGTGTAAACACTTATTGGATGTTCCTCTCAAATATCTGAGAAAACACTTGACAGCATTCCAATGCTCAAATCCTGGATGACTCATATACCTGCTAACAACTCCCACTGCATGTGCAATATCTGGCCTAGTGCATACCATAGCATACATCAAACTTCCTATAGCTAAAGCATAGGGTACCTTGGACATCTTATCCTCCTCTTCCTATGTCTTGGGACACATCTCCTTAGTCAATTTCAAATGACCAGGTAAAGGTGTGCTGACAGATTTAGCATTCTCCATAGAGAAATGTTGCAACACCTTCTCAACATAATCAGCTTGAGATAGCGTCAATGTTCTGTTCTTCCTATCTCTGCAAATCTTCATACCAAGGATTTGTTTTGGTGCCCCCATATCCTTCATAGCAAATGCATGTGCTAATTGGCATTTCAACCCCTTAATATGATCCATGTTAGACCCAGCTACAAGCATATCATCAACATATAAACATAAAATAATGTAGCTATCATCATCCAAACTCTTAAACTAAACACAATAATCTGAATGACACCTATTATATCCATGCTTATGCATAAAATTTTCAAATTTCAGATACCATTTCCGAGGTGCTTGCTTCAAGCCATATAAACTTTTCTTCAATTTGCACACTAAGTTCTACTTACCTTTGACCTCAAAACCCTGTGGCTAAGCCATATATATTTCTTCATCCAAATCACCATGAAGAAAGGTTGTTTTAACATCCATCTGCTCTAAATGAAAATCTTCAATAGCCACAAGACTTAAAATAGTATGAATAGAAGTCATTTTAACAACAGGAGAAAATATCTCATCAAAATCAATTCCCTTTTTCTGTGCAAATCCTTTTACAACTAACCTGGCCTTAAATCTTTTCTTACCTCCTTCCTCTTCTTTCAACCTGTAAACCCATTTATTCTGTAAAGCCTTTTTACCTACAGGCAACTTGCACAAATCCCATGTCTTATTTTTCAGCAAAGAGTCCATTTCATCTTTCATTGCAGACTCCCACTGAATCTTAGTATCCACCTGCATAGCTTCATCATAACTTTTAGGTTCACCAGCATTAGTAAGTAAAATAGAATACAAAGAGGGAGAAAACCTTTGTGGAGGTCTAATTTGCCTTGTTGACCGTCTAACATTCACTGGTGTGTGTGGTATTTGTTGTTGCAATTGTTGCACATCATGAGGAATGGCTGGAACATCAGCTTTTGGAGTATCATCCAGCACTATATAATCATCTTCTTTCTTCTCATGTTGCTGCAACAGATCTTTGTACAACACTTTCTCATTGAATATGACATCTCGACTTCTAATAATTTTAAGATTTTCAAAATCCCAAAGCCTATAACCAAATTCATTAATGCCATATCCAACAAAGATACATTTCTTTGATTTAGCTTTTAGCTTGGTTCTATTTTCAAAGTCTATATGAGCAAAAGCTTCACAACTGAAGGTCTTGAGAAAAGAATAACTCACCTTCTTACCAGTCCATGCTTCCTCTGGAATACCACAACCCAAAGGAGTAGAGGGACCTCTATTAATCAAATATACTACAGTATTGACAGCCTCTGCCCACATGTGTAAGGGCAACCCAGCATGCAACCTCATGCTCCTTGCGCGCTCCATTATAGTCCTGTTCATGTGTTCAACCACTCCATTTTCCTGTGGAGTCCTTCGAATAGTTTTTTTGTCTATGGATACCATTAGTGAAGCAATAATCTTCAAATTCATGACTGCAATACTCACCACCATTATTAGATCTGAGACATTTTAATTTCTTACCAGTCTCATTTTCAACCAAGCATTTCCATTTCTTAAAAGTTTGAAATACATCAAATTTCTGTCTAAGGAAATAAACCCATACTTTTCTAGTTGCATCATCAATAAATGTAACATAATAATGAGAGCCACCAAGGGAAGATACCTGGGCTGGTCCCCATACATCTGTATGCACAAGCTCTAATTTCTCCTTTTTGTTTTCCTTCCCTATCTTTACAAAACTCACTCTCTTTTGTTTTCCATACACACAACTTTCACAGAAATCCATATTCACACATTTTAGACCTAGTAAAACTTTCCTTGAATGAAGTACTTTCATACCTTTCTCACTCATGTGCCCAAGTCTATTCTGCCACAATGCTGTATTAGAATCTACAACAGCTATTTGTTCTCCCTGCTCAAGTGCAGTAATTGTTCCTGAATATTCATTTTTCTCTGAAACAATCAAAGTAGAAGGAACAATATGACCTGTACAAAGATATAAGGTGCCTACTTTTACACCTTTTGCTACTACAAGGGAACCTTTTGAAACCTTCCAATTTTTATCATTAAAAGTAACTACACAACCCTCATCACCGAGTTGCCCTGCTGAAATTAAATTTCTACTTAGTTTTGGAACATGTCTTACCTCATGTAGTAGCCAATGATTCCCATTCGGCAACTTAATCTTAATTTTTCCCTTTCCAACAATCTGACAGGGTTCATTATCCCCCAAATAAACAAGCCCAAATTCCCCTTGGACTTAATCAATGAAATAACCTCTATGAGGTGTAGCATGAAATGAAGCACCAAAATCTAAAACCCATGAATCATCAACACTCTCTAAAGACAAAAGCAAAGCATCCTCTTTGGATTTGTTACTTACCACATTTGCCTCCTTGTCTCCATCTGATTTATCTCCTTCATTTTTCTTTCGATTCCAGTAATCTTTCTTTTTGTGCCCTGGTTTCCCATAGTACCATCAATCATTTGGTCCTCTCGATTGAGACCTCCTCCCCTTTGACTTTCCTCTTGATTTCCCACGATTTCCATAGTTACTTCCTCTTTCAGTCGTTCTGCCCCTGCTTTGTGCATTTAAAGCACTTTTTGATGTAGATCCACCTGAGGATTTTCTATGAGTTTCCTCACTTAAAATAACACTAATCACATCATCATATTTTAGGGTACTAGATCCAAGAATATAATTTCTCACCGCCATTACCAAGCCATTCTAGCTTTCAGGCAAAGAACACAAAATCAAGAGAGCCCTAATTTCTTCATCAAAATTGATACCCACAGAAGATAATTGACTAGTAATAGTATTAAAATCATTTAAATGATCTGCAACAGATCCACCTTCTTCCATTTTCATATTAAATAAACGCTTCATGAGAAATACCTTATTTGAAGTGGAGGACTTTTCATACAGTGTCGCTAGGGTTTTCATCAAATCTTCTGTCGTCTTTGCTTTTGTAATATTAAATGTCACTGATGGTGCCAAGCATAACCGAATGCTTCTGAGTGCCTTTCTATCCAAAAGATCCCATTTAGCCTCTGACATAGTTCCCTGATTCTTGGCTTTTCCTTCCAACGACTTCCATAAATCCTTCTGATATAAATAGTCTTCGATTTGCATCTTCCATAACTGGAAGTTCTGCCCATTAAACCTATCAACCCTCAACTTACCCTCATTTTCCATCGCTCCCACTCAACTGTGAGACTCCCACTTAACCGTGAGACTTTCCTGCAGAGGATAACTGAAAAAAAACCTTGCTCTGATACCACTTGTTAGGATAAACTACGGACAGAAATAAAAACTACATGCAAATATAACCAATAACAGAAAATAATAGAACACACAAAAATGAACACAAGGCACCAAGATTTAACGTGGTTCACCCAATCCCTGGGCTACGTCCACCAAATAGCAAGTCCGATCTTATTACAATCCAGTGATTACAACCTGATTACAATCCGTAATCCCTTACAGCTCAATACTGCCGCAAGAACCAATTTTGTATCACAACATTATGAAAAATACCCAACCCTAAGCCCTTTTATACAAGTATTAAACCGCTTTAGAGTTATAACATGTCAGCCATATGTCGGCCATAATATGTCGGCTTTCATGTCGGCTACTGCCCAAATTTTTTTTTTCAGGGCGATGCCCTGAACCCCACTATTTATGAAGTATGTACAGTACTTTCCTGATCAGTCACCACAATCTAACAATCTCCCACTTGGGGACTGATCAGGCTCCACACTAAACAACAAAGAGATTGTCTTTGCCGCCTCCATACCCTGAGCTAGCAATGCATGTCATTAGGTATTTTACTTGTGAAGGCAGATTTTCTCACTTACATGCACACCATTTTAAGTTGCTTAGTTTTATAAGGCACAATATTGCTGTAAATCTTCCAAAATTTTTGTATAATATGCTCTGTATTAGTGCGGAAGAGACTCAAAAAGGGAAAGATAATTCTGTCACTCACCATGCCTTGATTAAGTTGCTAATAGAAAGGTCTCTTAGGGATGTATCCCCTTTGACATTGGATGACTTTGTGAAATTTAAAACCCTACAACCCCAAGTTGACCCTAGTGAACGACAGGGTGAGGAAAATGTAGTTCCCAGTAGTGAGCTTGCAGAACAAAATATTGAGGGAGCTGAAATAGAAAACACACAAGGGATTGAACCAAAATTTGCTTCCACTCAAGAGAATGTGCCTCCACCTGAATAGGACATCCCTAAACCCACTACTAGTAAAGCTAAAAGGAAACATAAATCACCAAAAGAAACCGCTGCTCAACAAAAACCTAGTCCTATAATTAAGCAACATAAGAAAACAAAGAAGATTCCTGAAGCAACTAATCTTGCAGTAGTGACATCAAAATAGAAAAGTAGGCAAAAGACAGTAGTACAAGAAGAGACTCCTTTGTGGAGAAGCCCTAGAATGAGAGGGAAAATTTTTAAAGATCCTATATTGTCTAAAGCACCTACTCCAGAGTCTCCTATGTAGATAATTTTTGACCATTCTCCCCTTCACACTGAGATGACAAAAGCTTCTGGTAATCCTCCTGCAACATGTGAGCAAGAAATTAACGAAACCTTAATGGATTTACTAGGTGTTTCAAGCCATGAGAATGAAGTAGTTCCTGAATATCATGATTCAAATACTACCTTAGTCCCATATAAGTCAACATGGATCAATAGTTTGGCGAAACATCTATGGCGGGAATAGAAAAAGAAAAAGGATTATGAAGAGGATAACAGTGCTGTCACCTTGCAAAAACTCCTTTTTCAATTATATGGACAGCATTTATTTGCTGAAGCACTATGAAAAGAGGAGAAGAAAAGAATGAGCAAGATCATAACATCACAAAATGAGGAGATTGAAGAATTGAAAGAACAGCTAGAAAGACAAAAAAAACACATGGAACATGCACTTAAATTAGCTGATCAAGATCTTGCTTGCAGACCACCTCCTCTAGTATATGCTTTTTGTTTGGAAGAACAATATCTTTTGTTTCAGTTGATGTTAACCCTTAGAAGTGTAAATGCAGAATTCAAAAACACACAAGAGTTTTACGGGCTATATCAAACTTTACAACCATGGCAACGAAATCTATTGTGTGAGTTGTATATTCATAATTTTTTCATTCCTGTAGAAACTAAGAGGAATCTTTTGCTCTATATAGGAGATGTGCATTTGAAAGCTTTTATGTCATGGATGTCTAATGAGGTGAATTATGACAGACAACTGGTTAATTACAGAGATGAGGAGAGAACAAAACCTTTACCATTGAGGGCAGAAAGTAAATAACCAGAATAAATACTTCGAGACTAGTTTACATTAACCTATGGGAGGAGTAATCCAGAAGTTAGAAAGAAGGTATTTTCTGCTAGAGCCAAAGTATATGCCAAATATGAAAACTTGCCCTACTTTGCATTCTAGAGAGCTATGACCAGAGTAAGAAGTAGATGGGCACGGTTACCTAATTCTCTCAAGAAATCAAAGCTGCATAGTCCTATTAATTTGGAAGCAATGCTATATAGAGTTCCAAAATATTTAGAACTGGGAAAGCAACTAAGGCCAGAGCTATGGTGTCCTTTGACCATGTAACCTCCAATGCTTTTATGGCCCCTGTATGATATTGATGCTGACAAACTTGATAAGTTGTAGGAAGACCACAGGCGAGAAGTATGGGAAAGGACGAGAGGATTCTATTACACCTTCAAGAGTAGCAAAAAGGGAAAGACAGAAGTTGGGGAGCTCAGATCTTTGACAAAGAAGTGTAATGCTTGAGGACAAGCATTAGTTTAGCAGGGGGTAGATGATGAGTCTAAAAAATGCTTTTATTTTGTTATGTTTAAGATACTTTGTGATACTCTGTTTATCCTTGTTTTAACACTTATAAGCCTATGTTTGATAAACCTTTGATGATTTATGGGGTAGAAAAACTATGTCATCTTTTGCCTAAATTATATCTAATATGCAGTATTTCATATAAATATCCAAATGTGCATTCTTATGCTTGAATTTAGTTTGATGGATGCTTATTTGCAAATATGTCTTATATCATAACTAACCTAATGATAAGGATTAAAGGATGAGTGAAAGAATCCAGAAGTTGGTTGCCGACAACATTCAAGGAGAAACGAGCATCAAGGAACAACCATGAAAAGGAAGTTATAACCACTCTAGGAAACATGGCAGCGAATAAGGAGGAGCTTTTACAAGCCATTGCCTTCTCTGCATTTACATTGTAACAAGTAGATGCTAAGACTTCATTGCTCCCTCCTCAATTCTGTTATCCTTCCTTTCTGCTTTCAGTTGTTCTCCAATATTCTCTCCTACAAACTTAACTTAGGACAATTACTTTTCTGTTATGTAATAAAGAGTAGATTCCCTATATATGTCGAGATTGACTCCTGTGTGTGAAGTTTTGGTTTTTAATAAGTTTTATCGAGTAAGAGAGAACACTGATTCACAGTTTGTTGCAGTTGTGTTTTATAATTTTGAATCATGTAATGACTGATTAATGAAATGAATTAGTTCTCTTTAGCTTCTATCCTGCATTGGTAGATTAGAGAAGCCAACCAAGGGGGCCCACTTGGAAGGTGGATTAGATTAGGATAGAATAGATTCATTTTACTAGCATTAGTAGTATTTTAAGTAAGATGTAGCTAGTTAATTCCTTCCTATAGCATCACACTTCATGAACGTTCCTGCAGCATCTGCGAGAACAGTCTAGTGGATGAGTCAAGATGGAATCTCTGTTATCTTGTCATTGTGTTTTCAACATTCATAGATTCAATATTTTCCTTTCCACAGTAGTAGTGTAGTTTCCTTCCTTTGCATTTTTACTTTCCTGCAGCACAAGCATAATGACTCATCAAGGTACCTAGTGCACATATTGTGCCAACCATTTCAGGTATATGTCCTTGGGTTGACAATCTAAATGCACATCATGGTAGGGGAAAAGTAGTCCTTAGCTTGAATAGATTATTCCTAAGCCAGGCCTAGCACATGACTATGGAACACCTATTGTGAGGTGGTTCAATCTTGCATAATAAAATTGGGGTTGAAAGAAATGATTCTCTTGAATTGGGAAGGTGAGTTGAATCCAACTCATATTGAGAAATGCATGTAGCATCCTTGTTACTCGATCATCAAAATACCTCAATTTTGACCTTGTTGATCTTATGCTTATGTGTGAAATACGTCCCATTTTGATCATGGAAATGATTATTTTATCTTTGAGTTTTTGTGAATTTGTGAATCTTCATATCTCTGACTCATTCCCAGCTTCACCCAACACTTGAAATTTTAAAAATATGGCTTTTGAGCCTCAAGTTATCGTAGGTTAATGGAGAGATCCAAATTACACATTTTTAAGTTCATCATTAACCATTAACCTCTTAAAAAGGTTAATGATAACTTTCAAATTGTGCATTTTGGAGTAGATTAATTAATCTCTCCAAAAATGTGTATTTCTTAACCTCTTCGAGATAGTTATTAACCTATTTGAAATTCCAAATCAGATATGTAAATGGTTTGAAATAAAAAAGAGGGGTGAGAAAGTTATCTTGGCTGAGTACAACATCAAAGGTGATGTATTATCAAAGAGAAAGAACATCTAATTTTCCACCCTTTTATGATGGTAACACTTGCATACTAGGAGGCAATTCTCAATAGATAACCATATGAGGCCATGGAAAGTATATTAGTATAGATACAATTTTTCCCATGTGAACATGGACATGGTCATATCGCTGGTTATTACCCAGCCAACCTCATGCTAAGGATTGGGACTATTAAACAGTGATATACATATTCCAACTTACCAACTCCACAAGAAATATTCATGTTTTAGGAAAATATTGCTTTAGCTTGCTATGGATAGGAAAGTATGGATCAAAGGAAGCTACTATGGCACGTGCTTATATAAACTGGAATAAAGCCAAAAGTGCAGGTTGTTCCCTTCATAAAGTGCAGAGAAAGATGTTTTTAAAGGAACAAAAATCTCTCAAATAGACTCACGTCATCTCATCCAATACATTAACCCTTAACCTGTGGCCCTTTTTCACAATGGAAAATGTTTTAAATTTCACAAGCTGGATGATATAAAGCTACCAACATTGTGATGGTTAAACAGTGATATATATATCAACTTTCCAACACTATAAGAAATATCACCATGATCATATAGGCATGTACAGAGGAGTGTATGTTCCTATCCATGTGAGAAAAGGAAAGATTCTTTAAAGAAACAATTGCACTCATGGTTTATTCAGTAGAAACAACATCTTCCTCACCTTATCAAAATACACAGTCTCTCCATATAACAAAGAGGGCATTTATGAAGCTAAGGTTTGAGTACGTGAAATCATCACTGAGTCTGAGAACACATAGACACAGTACTAGTCTCATGTCCAAAATATAAGGCATGACAACACTATGGCTTTGAGATGATGAGAGCCTTAAATCTAAGGGAATTTTAATAGTTCACTATCAAGTTCATTGACAAGTTATGGAGGATGTACACAATACTCAAGATCCCTCTTGACTTGTTTGACATAATGCCAAAATAGGAAGGTGGTGAACATAAAAAAAACATGTAGAGTGTTAGTGAAATGCTCGACGAAATGAAATGCTCATTCCTGAGCTATAGCTTTGAAAACTTCACTCATTAAGTCATCAAAATTTAGATCAGGATCCTCATTTTCTTTGGAATTTGGCAGATTTGAGAAAATAATTGGTAATCAAACCATGAAGTACAAGTATGCGAGGCTAGATTATGCTCCTATGTTAAGATGTACACTTCCAGACATTGGTGATACTATTTTAGGAAATGTCTACCTTCAAGACTTCTAGTCATCTCTTGTGAATGAGGAAAGGACCCCATTAACTAGAAAGATATTAGAAAGTGGCTTAGCTTGAGCAGGTGGGCATCCCATTTTAGTATAGTGCTCAAGATTAGTATTGGAATGCATGAAGACTTATCATCCCAATACTAGAGAATTTATTTCATTGAATAATAAAGTAATTGTCCATCTAGATCCTACCTCTATTGCTACTATTTTTTGATTGCCTACTAGGATGCAATATGCCAGCATCAATCTAAGAACTACTAAGGAGTATTTTACTGTAAATCAAAATCAATGTTTAAACATTGCGGCGAGGTCATGGTTCTTGCAATGAAGAAGAGGAAAATCTCAATTAGGCAAATCCATTCACAGATTGTTATTAAAAGATGTGGCAAAAATGGTAACTCTATTGAGCAGGCTAGTTGGTCTTTGGGATTCACATGAGTTTGAAGGTTGGATGTTCTTGTTTATCAACATGGTCTATGAAGGAAAGCAACATATTGATTAGGTTGAGATTATTAGTGACTCACTGCATAGATTGCTCATGGGACTTCAAGAAAATGACTACTTTTATATGACTTCATATCTTTTCTATGCTATTGCAAGTACCAAAAGTTGGCCAGTACTTAACTAGCAGGGTATTTATGATGATACAACCATCATTTATAATCATCTTCCTCAAATTTAGTATGATAATAGCTACACCATTTTAGAAGAGTGAATGATGCATTCATAATGCTAATTGTAATGGAGATTCAAGGGAATATTGGACTTAGAATTTCATCGGAAGCAATGATGAAAGTACAAATATATGGAAGTGTTTTCATATAGTTCCCAAAGTTTACTTATATTAGGTTAGCTGCCTATGATGGGTGTCCACTGATGCTACCTAGATTTTTTTATGATAAATTGTTCTTGATTGAAATGTGTAGGCAGATTAGTCAAATCAATAAAATTTGCAGGAACATGAGGATAGATGAAATACCTTTTCCTATCAGCATCAGATATTATAGTTGTGATACTACATCAGATGCTAGGAATATAGAAAGATCTATTGCCACAATAAATTTGCATCCTTATACAATGTGTTTCCCTTATGATGGTAAGGGCTATGTAGTGAATAAGTTAAAGTTAAATCCTAGTCTTGGTCACTTCCTAGCTCTGGAGGATTGTGAAAATGATTTTGATGTTAGGAAGAGAGATTGGATGTGACTTACAATAAGGTAGGTAATAGACTTCAAGGTGGATATTGATGTAACAGGTGTAGATGATGATGAAGTTTCCTTGGTTGATCCATTCTACTATGAGAAAATCAAATTACTAGATCTCCCTCCCTCCTATTGATTGGTCAATTCTAGAGTTAAAAATCTTGAAGGAGAGGTTTGCCTTTGTTCTTAAAAGGACAAGAGACTGGGTTAGTAAAGTCAAAATAGAAAGGGTAGCTGTTGAATTCCAAAGTAGGGAGAGAAGAGGAAATCAAGGAGAATCATCTCAAATGGCATTAAATGAAACTTTTGGTGAGAAAATGCAACAATTAGATTAAGTGTTCTAGATCAAGATGAAGATCTAAATCATTTGGCTAAGTTTATAGTCAAAAAGAGGAGGACAAAGATGAAAAGTAAATCTACTAGATCAAATCAAGAAGGAAATGAGCCTAATATGAAGGACCAAGGAATTCCCCAAGCTGTTGAACCACACATTCCCATTACATCTTCTAATGATGTAGCACTCCCTCATTTGAGTCTCTCTCCTCCTAAAATATCATTAATAGACATCACGTAGCTGGATAATCAATTATCTAATTTAGAAGATTTAATGATGATTGCTGAAAATATAATAGGTGATGTACAAGTTTGAAATACTATGCATTCATGGTTCTAGAACAGTCTTTAGAAGAAGAAGAAAGTTGTTCAAATGATCTTGCCTCCATTTGAGGTGATCTCTAGTTTCCTTCAAAAGTCTCCTAAGGTGAAAAATACCAAGGTGACGTCTAGGTTAGCTATTGATAAAACTTCAGGCAACCTATGCATAGAAATAGCCAAGCCCATAATTTAAAAGAGTGTTGATGAAGCATCCAAATCAGACTTTATTCTAAATAAGGTGGATCTTGGTCCATCTACTACAGAAATAGATTTTCAAAATTTTGAAGTGACTGCTGCCCAGATGTTACAAAGGGCAAAGAAAGAGAAAAAAACCAAGGAGAAACTCAAGGAACAAGTTCAGATGTTGGTATCTTATATCAATTCAATCAACGATTCCTCTAATGCCAAAGCAGTGGTTACTTCACTAGGTTTAACAGGCCCTAATGGTAGTTTAGATCATACTATTATTGAAAGAATAGACAAACACAAGTCACATAGTATGATGATCGAAGATTGGATAAACAAGATGATAGAAGATGCTTAAAAACTCATAACTAGAGTAAAGGAGATATATGGAAAAACTATTGAACAAATACAAGAAATTTCTAAAGAGTTGGAAAATAGCAAGGAATAGAAATTCACCTAGCAAAAAGTAGCTAATGAATTAAAAGAAATGGCTAAGTTAGATACAAGCATCCTACTTCTTGAGAAGATTATTGATGATCCAAGTGAGAATCAAACATGTATCTGGAGTAAAAGTGTTGGTTGGAAAATGACAAACATCAACAAAGTGATCACTGAGTTTGAAAAGATAATAACTTCTTGGGAGCAACTAAAAATGAAAGTTATAGATGAATTAATCTCTACTATCATAAGTGGGGTGGCAGTAGGTGACTTTTAGCATATTGATTGCCAGTTTCTCCTTGATTCCTTTAGTGTTTAGATTCATTCAAAAATAGAGAATTGTGTATTAGATGCTAAAACTATGATGAAGCTCAGCCTGGTTGCAGTCACTCTTGGAGATTGTAACATTTCAACCTATCGACAAGAGTCAGAGGAGATTCAGGATAGATACTTTACAACCAAACTCAAGATGGAAAATGTGTGCATTGCAAACTATGAATCAATGATGATCATCCTAGATGCTTATAGGACTTTTTGGGATAGATCAATTGTGTCCAAATAGATAGAGTTAGTACCTAGAGGATCAATGATTGAATATGTATACATTCTTAAAAATTCTAGTTAAATTTTTTTCTTTTGAAAGTCTTTCTTGTGTAGGTTAATTTTCTTGAGGTTAATTAACCTCCCCAAAATCATGTATTTTGGAGGTGGTTATTAACCACAAAGAGGTAGTTATTAACCTCTGTCTATATAAGGACTCCTCTTGGCTTTGTAAAGGGGACTTTTTGGTTTTAAAAATAAGGGAACACTATGCTGAAATTTTGATGAAGAGATAAATTTTGGAAAGTATGTACAGTTTTTATCTCTAAAATCAAAAAATCTCTATTATCTTCTTGGTGCAAGGAAATGAAATGAGATGTGCTCTTGATTTCTTGTTCTAAAATCAAAATAGTTGTAGTTCTAGTAAACATTCTCATGGTACTGTGCGAGTGTTTATGAATAATGAATGTGCTTGGTAATACTAGTTACTTTCAAGTGCAGTTCTTGATCACCTTTGTTATCATTCTTGTTACCCAAGAAAGTTGTGAGGTCGTGTGGTGCATTTGTCTTGAATGGCTTTCTCTTGATCTTTGAAGTTTTAGATTCTTTATTTGAAAATCTTTCAAAAATTATATCATACAAGGGAGCTACCCCTCTAAACATAGAGGAAGGATGCATACCAAGGGTCTATCTAGCTGTTGGAGACATTTATTTTCCACACACTCCATTGGGAAAATTCTATAGTGACAAATCTATTTACCAATAAATTTTTCGTGACTCTGCTGGGGAGATTGAACAAGAAAGATTGACAGTCACCTGTAATGAAGCATAATGGTGCTACCGCATGAGAACATTTTTCTAGTTCTCCAACCAAACCTCGGCTTTCAAGATACCCAAGAGGATATCATTTTAGACTTGAACACTCTAGCCTAGAGGTGTAGACGAAGTGCACAACAATATCACCAAGCAAACCAAGTTCTTGAAAGAGAAGAAAAGTTCAGGGAAATCTTACGAAGAGCTCCTATTGGTCAGAATGTTGTAGTCATTGAAAAATAGTAGTCATTCCAAGAAGAAACAGGTAGAATCTTGGTCACATTCAAGGGAAAATAAATAATAACCACTAAGCTGGTTGAAAAACATACACCCATGTAGATAGACAAAAGGGTTTTGTAGATGAAGATTTTGAAGCCCTTTGAAAGTTAGATTTCAAGCCAGTTACTCCTAAGAAGAAGAAAAAGGTCAAGTCTATTAGTAGGTCTTCTTCACCAACTAAGGCTACTATTTCTCCTATGGCCTTTCAAGCTTTGATTCTGCTAGGTACTCTTGTACCACAAGCTATAAATTTGCAGCCCTTGAATATCATTCTTTTGACTATGGCACATCAAGCACTGCAACCACCAGTCCCATGGGGAGCTGCTATTGGTCCTCTAGCTTTAGGGAACCAATTACATGACATGCCTATTGGTTCTTGAAAATTCTTCCTAAGTTTTCTAGTGACAAAAAAGTCACTACTGATCAGCATATAAGTGCATTCTTTATAGCAAGAAGGGTTCTTGCAATTCAACATGAAGATGTTTCTATCCGTCTTTTTGTTGAAACATTCACTGAAGCCACAACTGAATGGTTTGGTCAGCTACCAGCTAGATCAATTACTTCATGGGTAACCTTGATTCAAGCTTTTGAAAGGAGATTTAAAACTATTGAAGATGAACATTTTCTCCTTTCCTAGTTGACTCAAATGAAGAAGGAAATTCATGAGCCAATGTGAGAATTCATTACTCATTTTAATCAAATGGTGAATCAAATTCCTATCAAAAAAAGACCCACTGAAGAAAATCAATTGACTTTCTTCATTAGTGCTCAACCTTCTGATGTAAGCTTTCAAATACAAAGGGCAAGACCTCCTAATCTAGTGGCTACAGAAACTTTGGCTATCGAGGTGGAAGACAACTTACTTAGTTTAGGAAAATGGAGTCATGATCTACAAAAGGGAAAAGGTCAAAAAGCTTCTATCACTACCACTGATCCTTTATATTAGAAATTAGCTAATAATGTGTTATAGATTAAGAAGTAGTTGCCCCATAATGCTACACCTCTTTATCAAGATATCCCAAGGAGGAATTATATGCCATATCAGAAAAATAGACAAACTAAATGGCTACCCCAATCAACACCAAGATTAGCCATTGAACATCTTGCATTATCTAGTAAATAGCCTGCTATGTGTGATTTTCACCTAACAACAGATCATGATGGTGCAAGTTGTCCTGAGATGGCCAGATTCATGCAAATGCATTTGACATCAGAGAAAATAGAAGAATATGTGGCTTCTAAAGATGTAAAAAAATATACTACTGGGACCTCTTCCATAAAATTTCTATAGTATGAATCTGATGATGACAAAGTCGAAGATATCAACAATTATTCTTGCAATGTGGCTACGCCAAATTGGAGATAGAGATTAGAAGAGAAGTGGGCAAAAGAAGAAAAGGATAAAGCTTCCGATGAGACTGCTAAGTGAATTCTATCTTAGAAGCATACTCTAGAAGAGCCTTCACAAGCCAAGGAGATAGATAAAGCTAAAAATTCTCCCATTGTGGAAGACTCTTTTGATTTTATTGATCATTGTAGGAGGACCAAAGTACAAATTTCTCAGTTGGACTACCTTAAGGAAAACCCCCATCAATTAGAAAGGTTGATCCAATGTGTTGGTAAAGGAAAAGGTTCACCTAAGATCACTATCAACCATGAGTTAGAAGTTTCTCTAGAAGCAAAAGATAATTTGGAAGGTCCCATTACTAAGAAAGAATCTTTTGTTGCAGCGTCTTTGTTAGACAAACTTGACCCATTCTATTTTTGTCTTTATATAGATGGATGCAACTTAAGTAATTGTATCATTGATTTTGGTGCATCTAATAATGTCATGCCTTTGAAAGTGGCTCATGCCCTAGGTCTCTCATTAAACAAACCATCAGGAAAGGTGTATTCCATGGAAGCAAAACAAGTTCTACTAGTTGGCCAATTAAAAGATGCTTAAGTAGCCCTTGCAGCACATCCTAAGAAGAAGTTAAAATTAAATATCCTAGCTGTTGATATCCCTGCCAATTATGGGATGCTTTTGAGAAATTTTTTTTGCAAAGATCTTGGTGGTAAGATCAAGATGGACATGTCTCATGCCCTTATCCCAATTGGAAATAAAAAGGTTAAGCTTAATCTTGAACCTAAAGCAAAATATACAGTCTTAAAATCAAATGATCCTATAGTTGAAATATTGTATGTTGATACTGGACATGGAATGTATATGATGATGTACATTGAAGAAGATGTAATTGAGCCTCTCATGCCTGATATAACCAATGAATTATGGTCAATGGAGTTTGATGGAAGTTCTTCTTCTTTTGGTTCAAGTGCTGGGATAGTGCTACTATCACCAAAAGGAGAGAAATTCCTGAAAGCTTATAAGTTGGCTTTTGAAACCACCACTAATATCGTAGAATATGAAAACCTTCTACTTGGTCTTGAGTATGCAAGAGAAAAAGGAATCAAATAGCTCAAGGTATTAGGAGATGTAGAATTAGTTGTACACCAGGTACAGAGGCAATACCAAACAAAGAAGGCCAAACTAAAGGCAATAGAAATAGAGTGTGGGATGAGATTGAACATTTCGATGCATTTTCTTTATAATCTATCCCTCATGAAAAAAATTCTAAAGTAGATTGTCTTGCAGTCTCTGCATCTCTACTTATTCCTCACCCTATGTTCAACAGAGATGTTTACACAATAGAGATGATTCATAGACACAGTGTGCCTGATAATCATTGACACTAGAAATTTTTTGATGATGATTGACAAATCATTGCATTTATTGAGGGAAGGCCTATATTTTTAGACCTAGAATTTGAAGGATTGCATAATCATAATGAAACACCAGGAGATGACCCTGAGGTTATTCAATTGGAGGGTAATGTTATCCCAAGAGGATTAGTCACCCTAGAGAGTCTTTTTGATAAAGAAGACAAAAGGAAAGACAAATTTGAAGACACTAAACCTTCTAATTATTTGGGTTATGAGAAAGTAAATATTGGTTATGAAAAAAATCCAAAGATGGTCCTAATAGGGAAAGATTTGACATTAGAAGAGATAGAAGAATTCACGAAGTTGTTGAAATCCTACCAAGATGTTTTTTCTTGGGGTTATGAAGATCTAAAGGAGTTCATGAATGGGAAATTTAAACATCAAATTCCTTTAAAACTTGGTTCAACTCCCTTTTAGAAAAAGCAAAGGCAATTCAATCCCAAGGTAGCTGACGCTATTTTCAATGAAGTTGATAAGATTCTTAAAGAAAAAATTATCTATCCCATTCACCATTCAACATGGGTAGCCAATATCATTCTTGTTAGGAAGAAGAATGGTGAGATAATAATATGTGTTAATTTTTGCAATTTGAATCAAGCATCACTCAAGGATAATTATGGACTCCCTATCATGGATCATATTCTACAGTTGGTATTTGGCTCAGAACTCATGTCAATGCTAGATGGGTTCTCCCATTATAATTAGATCATCGTCACACCAGAAGACCAACATAAAATAGCTTTTACCACTCCATGGGGTACATTTTCCTATAATCATATGCCTTTTGGTTTGATAAATGCCAGAGCTAAGTTTTAATGGGTGATGGATCATTCATTTGCAGATCTCAAGAATAAGATCATTGTGATGTACCTTGATGATCTTACAATGTTTTCAAAACATAGAAGAGATCATGTGCAATATCTGGAAGAAATCTTGCATCGATGTTGAACCCATGGCATATCATTGAATCCTAAGAAGTCTATATTCAGGGTGACAAAAGGTAAACCAAGAGTCAGGTCTTTCTTTGGGCAAATAAACTTCATAAGGAGGTTTGTACTAGACTTCTCTAAGATTACAAAGTCAATTGTGGATATGATGAAAGGGAATAAAAATTTTAAGTGGACAAAGGAAGGTAAGGCTTCTTTCAAAAAAATCAAATCTGCAATTGCTAATGCTCCTACCCTTTCTTATCCATATTTTTCTAAAGATTTTCATTTTTATTGCTATGCATCTAAGAACGCTTTATCTGCTATACTTACGCAACCTGGCAAAGACAATACTAAGGGCCCAATAGAATTCATGAGTATCCCTCTTAAGAAACATGAATTGAAATATTCTTTGATTGAGAAGAATGCATATGCTTTGGTTAGGGTAGTGAAACAATTTAGGTTCTACATCTTAAACTCTCACTCCAAGGCATTTGTTCTTGATTCGGTAGTGAAGACGCTTTTGACACAACAAGAGATCGATGTTAACAAAAGGGCCTCCTGGATAGCTAAAGTACAAGAATAAGATCTCGATATCAAACCTACAAAGCTTGTTAGAGGAAAAGGTTTGTGTAAAGCTATTGTAGAAGGATCTTCTAAAGATGAAGAAGAGATGAAGGAAGAAATGCCTTTAATTTTATTCATTGGCAATGTTGATGACTGGTTTTCAACTATTGCCTATTTTATGACATATGGAGAATGTCCTACTAATTTATCACCTAAAGAGAAGAGGACCTTAAAATTGAAATTTGTGAAGTATGTTCTCTAGGGTGACACTTTATACAAGAAAGGGATAGATGGTATTTTTCTGAGATGTATAGATTCTGAACAAAGAAAAGAGTTGCTTTAGTTGTTTCATAATGAAGCATGTGGAGGTCATTACATAGCATCAGTAATAGCCTATAAAATTCTGAGAAATTTTTTTTACTAGCTTAGGATGTTCAAGGATGCAGAAGAATGGGTCAAGAAGTGTGATTCTTGCCAATATTTCAAAAGAAGAGTCTAGTTAGCAACATTTCCCTTGAAGCCAATGGTGATTGAAGAACCCTTTCAACAATGGGGTTTGGCCTTCATAGGTCATATCCATCCTTCATCCACTACCAGACATACTCACATTTTAATGGCAACTAATTATTTTACTAAGTGGGTAGAAGCCATCCCAGTCAAACAAACAACTTTAGAATTGGTGTGTAATTTTATCAAGCAAAATTTTTTTGTTAGGATTGGTGTTACTAACAAAATTGTTACTGACAATGCTGAAAACTTCTCCTCCTAGGAGATATCATCCTTCTACTATCAATATGGAATCATTCTCTCTCCCTTAGATTATTTTGCACAAGGAAATGGTCAGGTGGAATTGAGCAATAAAAATATTATGACCATTGTGAGGAAATTGGTAGATGTTAATCAGAGGTCTTGGCATAAGCACTTCTATGATGCACTTTGGGCAGATCATACTACTAAAAAGAGAGCAACAGGATTAGCTCCCTTCAAGATCTTGTATGGAACTAAGCTAGCTCTTCCTCTTCCTCTAGAATTATCTACCTTGAAGTTACAAGATGCTATTGAGAATCATGAATTCAAAAATGCTCTTGAAAAATGAATGTTGTATTTGAAAAAGTTGGAAGAAGAGAGAGATGTGGTTGTAGATAGAATTCAAGAACATCAATCTTGTGTAAAGAAGTTATTTGATAAAAAGGCTAAGTAGAGGTTGATTCAAGAAGGTGATCTTGTCTTGCTTTGGGATAAGCACAGAAAACCAAAGGGCTTACATGAAAAATTTGACTCCTTATGGAGAGGCCCTTTCCAGATTAAAGAGGAATTTAGAAAGAACTCCTTTATTTTGTCATACCTAAGTGTTACCTAGTTTCCCTTACCTTATAATGGGAAAATCCTAAAGCATTATCATCAGTAGAAGGTGTTGTACACCTTTTTGTATATAAGTTGTCCCATTTTTGGTGTGCTCCTATCAGTTTTGTGTTGTTTTAGTTTTTCCTTTCTGTTGTCCTATTGGTGTTCATTCCCTCTTTTGTAAATTGGTCCCTCAGATGACTCTATTTTACAACCCAATGGATAAGGCACTATTTTATTCATTCTAGATTTGAGCTTTATCCTTGTCAGTCCTTGTCCCTAGATAGAGCCACCCATTACCTGGTCATCAAAATGCCTCAATTTTGAACTTTTTGATCTTATGGTTATGTGTGAAATACATCCCATTTTGATCATGGAAATGATTAATTTAACTCTGATTTTTTGTGAATTTCTAAATCTTCATATCTTTGGCTCGTTCCCAGCTCTGCCCAGCACTTGAAATTTTCAAAATCTGGCTTTGAGCCTCAAGTTATCGCAGGTTAATGAAGAGATCCAAATTATGAATTTTCAAGTTTATCATTAATCATTAACCTCTTAAAAAAGTTTATGATAACTTTCCAATTGTGCATTTTGGAGTAGGTTAATTAACCTCTCCAAAAATGCATTTTTTTTAACCTCTTCGAGATTGTTATTAACCTGTTTGAAATTCCAAATCAGATATGTAATTGGTTTGAAATAAAAGGAGGGATGAGAAATTTATCTTTTCTAAGCACAACATTAAAGGTGATGTATTATCAAAGAGAAACAACATCTAATTTGCCACCTTTTCATGATGGTAACACCTGCATACTAGGAGGCAATTCTCAAAAGATAACTATATGAGGCCATGGCAAGTATATTAGTGCAGATATAGTTTTTCCCACATTGACATGGACATGGTCATACCACTGGTTATTACCTAGCCAACCTCATGCTAGGGATTGGGACTATTAAATAGTGATATCCATATTCCAACTTACCAACTCCATAAGAAATATACATGTTTTTGGAAAATATTGCTTTAGCTTGGTATGGATAGGAAAGTATGGATCACAGGAAGCTACTATGGCACATGCTTATATAAACTAGAATAAATTCAAAAGCATAGACCATTCCCTTCATAAAGTGTAGAGAAAGATGTTTTGAAAGGAACAATAATCTTGCAAATAGACTCATGCCACCTCATCCAATACATTAACCCTCAACCTGCGGCCCTTTGTCACAATGGAAAATG
Source organism: Cupressus sempervirens (assembly GCA_028749045.1). NCBI lineage: Eukaryota > Viridiplantae > Streptophyta > Pinopsida > Cupressales > Cupressaceae > Cupressus > Cupressus sempervirens. The sequence goes on along the minus strand of CM053785.1, from coordinate 10,160,618 downwards.
TTTTAAATTTCACAAGCTAGATGATATAAAGCCACTAGCATTGTGATGGATAAACAATGATATATATATAAACTTGCCAACACTATAAGAAATATCGCCATGATCATATAGGCATGTACTGAGGAGTGTATGTTCCTATCCACGCAAGCAAAGGAAAGATTCTTTAAAGAAACAATTGCATTCATGGTTTATTCAACAAACATGACATCTTCCTCACATTATCAAAATACATAGTCTCTCCATATAACAAGCAAGACATTTATGAAGCTGAGGTTTGAGTACATGTCGTCATCACTAAGTTTGAGAACACACAAACACAGTACTAGTCTTATCTCCAAAATATAAGGCATGACAACACTATGGCTTTGAGATGACGAGAGCCTTGAATCTAGAAGAATTTTAATAGTTCATTGTCAAGTTCATGGACAAGTTATGGAGGATGTACATAGTACTCAAGATTGCTCTTGACTTGTTTGACATAATGCCGAAATAGGAAGGTGGTGAACATAAACAAAACATGTAGAGTGTTAGTGAAATGCTCAAAAAAATGAAATGCTCCTTCCCGAGCTATAGCTTTGAAAAATTCACTCATTAAGTCATTCAAATTTGGATCAGCATCCTCATTTTCTTTGGAATTTGGCATATTTGAGAAAAGGATCGGTAATCAAACCATGAAGTACAAGTATCAGAGGCTGGATTATGCTCCTATGTTAAGAAGTATGCTTCCAGACATTGGTGATACTATTTTAGGAAATGTCTACCTTCAAGACTTCTAGTCATCTCTTGTGAATGAGGAAATGATCCCATTAGCCGAAAAGATATTAGAAGGTGGATTAGCTCGAGCAGGTGGGTATCCCATTTCAGTATAGTGCCTGGACTTAGTATTGGAGTGCATGAAGAATTATCATCCCAATACCAGAGAAGTTATTTCATGAAACAATAAAGTAATTTTCCATCTAGATCCTACCTCTATTGTTGCTATTTTTCGATTGCCTACCAGGATGCAATATGCCAACATCAATCTGAGAACTGACAAGGAGTATTTTACTGAAAATCAAACTCAATGTTTAAACACTATGGTGAGGTCATGGTTCTTGCAACCAAGAAGAGGAAAATCTCAATTAGGAAAATCCATTCACATATTGTTATTAAAAGAAGATGTGGCAAACATGGTAACTCTATTGAGTAGGATAGTTGGCCTTCAGGATTCACACAAGTTCAAAGGTTGGATGTTCCTATTTATCAACATGGTCTATGAAGGAAAGAAACATATTGATTGAGCTGAAATTATTAGTGACTCACTGGATAGATAGCTCATGAGACTTCAAGAAAATGACTACTTTTATATGACTTCATATCTTTTCTATGCTATTGCAAGTACCAAAAGTTGGTCAGGACTTAACTAGTAGGGTATTTATGATGATACTACCATCATTTATAATCATCTTCCTCAAATTTAGTATGATAATAGCTTGCACCATTTTAGAAGAGTGAATGATGCATTCATAATGCTAACTGTAAGGGAGATTCAACTCAAAATTTCACTAGAAGCAACGATGAAAGTACACAAATATGGAAGTGTTTTCATATAGTTCCTAAGTTTACTTATATTAGGTTAGCTACCTATGATGGGTGTCCATTGATGCTACCTCAATTTTTTGATGATAAATTGGTCTTGATTGAGATTGGATGCAACTTACAGTAAGGCATGTAATAGACTTTAAGGTGGATATTGATGTGATAGGTGTAGATGATGATGAAGGTTCCTTGGTTGATCCATTCTACTATGAGAAAATTGAATTACTACATCTCCCTCCTATTGATTGGTCAATTCCAGAGTTAAAAAGCTTTAGGAAGAGGATTGCCTTTGTTCTTAAAAAGACAAGAGACTGGGTCAGTAAAGTCAAAATAGAAAGGGTAGCTACTAAATTCAAAAGTAGGGAGAGAAGAGGTGATCAAGGAGAATCATCTTGAATGGCATTAAATGAAACTTATGGTGAGAAAATGCAGCAATTAGACGCAAGTGTTCTAGATCAAGATGAAGATCTAAATCATCTGGCTAAGTTTATAGTCAAAAAGAGGAGGACAAAGATGAAAAGTAAATATACTAGATCAAATCAGGAAGGAAATGAGCCTAATATGAAGGATCAAGGAACTCCCCAAGCTGTTGAACCACACATTCCCATTACATCTTCTCATGATGTAGCACTCTCTCATTCGAGTCTCTTTCCTCCCTAAATATCGTTAATAGACATCACACATCTAGATAATCAATTATCTAATTCAAAATATTTAATGATGATTGCTGAAAATATAACAAGTGATGTACAAGTTTCAAATACTACTCATTCATGGTTCCACAACATTCTTCTTCAGAAGAAGAAAGTTGTTCAAATGATTCTATCTCCATTTGATGTGATCTCTAGTTTCCTTTAGAAGCCTCCTAAGGTGAAAAAGACTAAGGTGATGTCCAGGTTAGCTATTGATAAAACTTTAGGCAACCTATGTGAAGAAATAGCCAATCCCATAATTGAAAAGAGTGTTGATGAAGCATATGAATCAAACTTCATTCTAGATAAGGTGGATCTTGGTCCATCTACTACAAAAAGAGATTTTCAAAATTTCAAAGTGATTGCTGCCTAGATGTTACAAAGGGAAAAGAAAGAGAAAAGAACCAAGGAGCAACTCAAGAAAAAAGTTCAGATGTTGGTATCTTATATCAATTTAATCAATGATTCCTCTAATGCCAAAACAATGGTTACTTCACTAGGTTTAGCAAGCCCTGATGGTATTTTAGATCATACTGTTGTTGAAAGAATAGACAAACACAAGTCACATAGTATGATGATTGAAGCTTGGATAAACAAGATGATAGAAGATGCTTCAAAACTCCTAATTGGAGTTAAGGAGATATATGGAAAAGCCATTGAACAGATACAAGAAATTTTTAAAGAGCTGGAAAATAGCAAGGAACAGAAATTCACCTGGCAAAAAGTAGCTAATGAATTAAAAGAAATGGCTAAGTTAGATACAAGCATCCTCTTTCTTGAGAAGATTATTGTTGATCTAAGTGAGAATCAAACACAAAGCTGGAGTAAAAGTGTTGGTTGGAAAATGATAAACATCAGCAAAGGGATCATCGAGTTTGAAAAGCTAATAACTTCTTGGGAGCAGCTAAAAATGAAAGTTACAAATGAATTCATGTTTTGAAGGTTGTTTACCACTTATCTCCTTCATCTATCCTTATTTGGTAGTAACCACTCTTCAAGTCTATCTTGCTATAGTACTTGGCTTCACTTAGATAGTCCATTAGGTCTTGAATCCTAGGAATAGGGAACCTATACCTAATGGTTATCCTATTTATGGCTCTTGAATCCATACAAAGCCTCTAAGTTCCTCCTTTCTTTGGTGCAAGTAAAGTAGGTATGGCACATGGAATAATACTCTTCCTAATTAGGTCTTGGTTTCAATGTTCTTGTATTTTTCTTGCTATCTCCTCATTTTGTTGAGGGGTCATTTGTAGGCTTCTTTGTTAGCTCCTAGAATAAATTCTATCCTATGCCTTGTATCTCCTTTAAGAGGTAAGGTTGATGGTTGTCCATCACTTACAATACCTTGATAAGCTTGCAACATCCCTTGAATTTCTTTAGGTAAATCTACCCTCTTAGTCTCCTTCTCTTTATTTACCTCCTTTGGTCTCAACATCAATGCAAAACCTACACCTTCACTTTCTTCCATGGTCTATCGATGCTCCTTTTCACTTGCCATGAGCATATTTAGACTAGTTGTCTTTGAATCAACATCTTCCATCAATGATTGTATTTTGAAAGTCACAGTGTCTTTCTTAAAGGTATGGGAGTTGTTTTCTCCATCATGGATAGCTTGGCGATCAAATTGCCATGGTCTACCTAGGAGAAAATGACATGCATACATAGGTAACATATCAAATAAAAATTTATCCTTATACCTTCCATTTGAGAACTCCACCCATGCTTTTCCATTTACTAACACATATTGGACTTTGTTGAGCCATGTGACCTTATAAGGATTAGTGTGGGGTATCCTTGTTAGTTTTAGCTTGTTGATTGTTTCCTCTAACACAATGTTGTTAGTATACCTTGAGTCAATGATGACTCTACACGCTTTCCCCATCATTTTACACTTTATCCTAAATAAAAATATTCTTTGGCTTTGCTCCTCCTTCATTGGTTCTTTGATCAAAGTTCTCCTCATCATAAGGTTATCCACTTCTTGTAAATTTAGTGGTACTTTAGCATGCTTGTTTGTTGTATTGGAATCATCTTGAACTAAATTTTTCCTCTTGTCACCTCCTTGTGATGAACCACTTTTCTCTAGACATCTATAAGTTGGGTTCTCCATTTGATTTCAATGGTAGCACTTCATATTAGAAAAGTAGTTTCCTTTTCCTCCTTGTCTACCACTTCTTCCTATAAAATTAGAGTTTCTTCATCTACCACCTCTACTTGAGCTTCCTTCTTATTATTCATTGAATTTCACCTCACCTTATGTCCTTGAATCTGAACTTTTTCCACCATAGCCACCTCTTTCACCTCTATTATCCTTTCTCTTAGCTTTACCTTTAAAGGTTTCTTGCTTGCTCTTGCTTTTCTCTGCTATCTTCAAGGCGATTTGATAACATTTCCTAATGGTTTTGAAGTTCAATAGACTCATTTCCTCTTGAATTGACCATTTAAGGCCATTCAAGTACCTTGCAAGCTTAATTCTTTCATCTTAAATCACCTTAGATCTCAAACATAGCTTTTGAAATTCCTCAGTGTATGCTTGGAGATCCAAATATTTTTGTCTAAGATTTTGTCTTCTCCTATGAAGTTGAACTTCATAGTCATTAGGAAGATATGTTTGCTTCACTTTATTTAAAATACCCTTCCATGTAATAATATGACCTTTTCCATCCTTCGCTCTTTTAGTTTGTACAAACTTCCACCAAGTAAGAATTGAACCTCTTAATCTAGACTTGGCCACCACGACTTTTTGTGCCTCAAAGATACCATGACATTAAAAATGGTTCTCAATGTTGTCAATCTAGTCCACAATTGAATCTTGATCCATTTTCCCACTAAATAGTGGCACTCCTTCTAGAGCTTTGCCACTCGAGTCTTTTAATGCCTTTAAGAATGGGTCTTAAGGAAGACTAGGGTCAAGGGTTGGTGCTTATTCTTCCAACTCTAGTTGGTTCTCCCTTGCTTATTTTTCTTCATTTAAGTCAATTTTCTCTTTGACCCTATCAAATTTTTCTTGGACTTCACCGAAGAGTTTCTCCCATTGAGCTATTCTTTCCATTAGTGACTTGTTGTCTTCTTCTTGTTCTTCAACCTTCTTGGATAACTCAATATTAGTCACTATGGTTGTGTCTTCTACTATTCCACTTGGTGTATTATCTCCCACTAATTCTGTAGGTTGAAACATGAACCACAAGTCTAATCAAACATAGGCTCTGATACTAATATGTTGTGAGTGTTCCAAGGGTTGCTTTCATTGCTCCTCAAGAGACCTAGCTTGTCTCTTCTAGGAACCTGTACATGTAGGTCCTTTATTGGTTTATGTGATTAACTAACACCAAGTCAATCTCCTCTCCAAGAGTTTGATCCTTTGTGCTTGCCCTCAAAAGACTAACACTCTATTTTAGTACTCTTCTCCACACTCAGAAGGATCTAGGTGTAACTTCCTCTGTAACTACATCCCTCATTGTAGGGTCATCCAAAATCATGAGATTAGTCCATTTTCTTCCATTTGTGGCTATTTGGAAAGATCTTTAGAACTCTTCCTTACCTATTCCAAGTTTTTGACTCAGAAAACCTAGTAAGGCCTAGTTCTAATTAGCCCTAGTAATCCACTAATTCCTCTTTCTTGCTTAAACTCTCCAAACAATCTAGTTAAAAAATGCTAGATTGGGACACCCTTTTGGATTATCTAAAGGATTTTTTAAATCTTGAAACCCTAAGCTTTCTGTATAGGTGATTACTATTATGTAGGTCAAATAGGTCTAAAAGGCCTATTTCCTAGGACTAGACCACAAACTTGTTTGGAAACTTTCCTAAATGGATTGATAAGACCTTAATCTCTATGATATATCAAGGTATTATTATCCCCTTCATAGAACTATACTTATTCCATATAATACTTCTATCGCTTCCATGAAATCACTGATTCAACACTATTGAACCCTTAATCAGACCTTCCTAGCTCGCCTAGGGCTTGACATTTAAAATGGCAGCACAAATCCTCTATAGTAATACCTTTGTATAAAATATTTAAAGAGGTCCCACTTGAATATTGTACCACTTATTTTGAGTTTCCATGGTTGAATCTCATGTGGGAGCCATTTTTCCTAAATCTACCTAACTGAGACCAGTAGATTGTCACAAAACTAAAGCAATTTAATAAGCACACTAAAACTACTCTAAAACCTTAACTTATAAAATGAAAAATTATCTTGATGCACTATAAATTATGTTACAATCACTTTATTAGTACACCAAATAGCTTAAGGTAGGACTGTTCACACAAAATGCGAAAAATTATTGCAACACAATCTAGTCTTCTATGCCACACTTCTCTAAAATATAATGTAACTACTCCTCCCTTTAAGATTTGAATATTGGATAAAATATAATGAAATATTCATCATTATAGAGCCTATTAGTTGAGCATAGCTTCCCATAACTTAGGGAATCCAAAGTTTCCCATGTTGCATGCAACATTTGCAATAATTGCAAATGTTGTCATGAAAATGTTTTAGCAACATTTGACATCTTTGCACTTATGCCTCTACCCTTATTTCTAGGACCTCTAACCTCCATGACTCAAGGATGCAAGTAATTTTAAGGCCATAATAGCATCTCCACAACCATTAACAACTCTAACATCTAAGACACCTTAAAGACTCAATCTCCCTAACTTCTAATATTATGAAATGTAAAAACAACTAACAAAGGCTATTAGTGTGACCTTAGTCCTAATGAATAACTCACCTAGCCAACATAGCAAGAGACCTTCGAAGGTCTAAAAACAATCTAACCTAATCTCTTAACTTGGCTAGAGTCAAGTACAAGACAAAAACCAATCAAACAATGGATGTTTCATCAATGTGCTCTTGCACCACTTATCAACTCCATGCTTCCACCTGAAATCCTTTTTCTCTCCTCTCATAGTCTCATTCATAGAATTAAAATATAACTAAAATTCATTATGAAATTTCCATAGAAACTAAACCATATTCACATAATTATTATATGTATACTCATCTTGTGCCAATACCATGTACTAGTTGCTCAGCTTATCTCCAACTAAACATCTCAAAAAATTACCCAAGCTTCTATTCACAACCTCAATTTATCCATCTATTGATGGATGGAATGTAGAACTAAAATTCAACTCAATATACATCTTTTTCCATAAAGTCTTCTAGAAATAACCAACATACTTACTATCTCAGTTAGAGATAAAGCTTCTCGACAATCCATGCAATCTAACAATCTCTTTGAAGAAAATCTTAGCAATATGAATAAAATATAATGTCTCCTTACATGGTATGGAATGTGTCATCTTAAACAACCTATCCACAATAAAAATATATGGAATCATATCCTGTTCCAATCCTTGGTAAGATGAGAAAAATTTCCATACTTAACGTCACTCAAAAGTTTCTCAAGAACAAAAGTAGCTGTATACAATCCTATATTCTAACTCACTCCTTTTGCAACTTGAAAAATTCCACAACTCCTTACAAGATTTTTAACATCCTTATACATGTGTGGCCAAATAATACTTATTGTTAAGAAAACTCAATTCTTTATCAATACCATAGTGTCCAACCAATCCACAACAATTCTTTTCCTTAATCAAATTCATTTTCATAGAAATTCTTGGTATACACAATTGAATTCCTTTGAAAAATATACTTTCTTGAATAAAATAATAATTAAACCTACTCAGTTGATCCAATATATTTGGTGCTCTAAACTCTCTCTTCACCTCATAAAATTGGGGTCATTATGATACAACTCCATCTCATCAAAGCCAAGAACTTCAAAATTCATCTCAATCAACAAAGTACATCTTCACAATGCATTTGTAACTTAGTTAGTTACTCCAATTTTATGATTTATCACAAATGCAAAGTTGTATAAATATTTGAAATGAGGAGTTCTTTTGGAGTAGAGATATAGATGGAACAATCTCAAGCTAAACCCCCCTCCCTCTTATCGTTATAATGCCTACTGAGAAATGACTCATGGTAGCCAAGGTTCTCCCCATTAGAAGTTAACTCATGGCTACCATTAAAGCTGACTCATCCTATGGCTCTACCCTCATGAATAGTAGGGAGGGGTTGCTTTCCCTGGGGCCACATCCTACTATCTATAGGTGGGCCCTACCTCATCCCTATATATAGTACACTTCATATGTCTTTGATTTAGCTTGTGTTGTCTTGACAAATATTGTAAAGCTTTATGATTAATATACAACAAAAACTCTTTAGGAATCAAATAATATCTCCACTTATTCAAGGTTTGAACAATTGCATAGAACTATTTATGATACCCACAACACTTCCTTTTAGCATAATTCAACTTCTCACTAAAGAAAGAAATAGGTTTACCTTCCTGAATCAATAGCTCACCTATTGTATTTCCACTTGCATCACACTCAACTTGAAATATTTTATTGAAATTAGGCAAAGCTAAGATATCTAGCTTAACAACCTTTTGTTTCAAAGCTCAAAACTCTTATTAGCTCCATGTTTCCACCTGAATTTATTTTTTGTCCTCTAATAGTCTCATTCATATAATTACAAATAGAACTAAAATTCCTTATGAACTTTCTATACAAACTAAACCATATTCATAGAATTGTTATATTTATACTCATCTTGTGCCAATATCATGCCCCAATTACTTGGCTTATCTCCAACTAAACATCTCAAAAAATTACCCAAGATTCTATTCAAAAATTTAGTTTGTCTATGTATCTATGGATGGAATGTAGAACTAAACTTCAACTCAGTATACATCTTCTTCCACAAAGTCTTCTAGAAATACCCAACAAACTTACTATCTTAGATAGAGATAATGCTTCTCAACAATCCATGTAATCTAACAATATTTTTGAAGAAAATATTAGCAATATGTACAACATCTAATGTCTTCTTAATATTTACTATTAGAAATAAGGAATATTGAGGGGTGGGGGTGGGTGGTGAATTAGTATTCTACAAACTTTTATTGCTAACTAGATATTATCTGTTACTTTGAACCATGCATAACAAAGTAAACAAGTAATGTTGAACAATAACAATAACCATGCATAAAGAGAACTCATAACACCATAATTTTTTAACTAGGGAAATCCTGGCCAAGAGAATACCCCAGTGAGGATGATACTTACTAGATGATGTACTAATATAGATGTTCCTTGCTAGAGGATGGACCTTGTTAGGAGTCTATAAAAATATTCAGTACAAAGGAGTCCCTATTAGGAGACTTTGAATCCCTATTAAGAGTTGTAGTATAATTGATGCAAGAAGAGCTCATTATCCAAACATGCACTTTCAATTACAAGAAGAGCTCACTACCCAAAAAATAACTAAACTTTATGTTCCTCAAATATAGATGTATAGATGTTGTAACTTATTCTTTGGTTGATCTCTGACCTTAGTTTGATCTCTAATCACAAAAACAAGATCTCATAAACTTCACATATATTGCTTCACAAAAGCTCACATATATCTTTATTGCATTACAATACACATCACTTGCACATCAAAAAATGCATACTTAATCTTGCAAGATATCCTTTGCATAAATACCATGCCTTTTTACAAATTGCTTCTCAATTGGATAAGACCACAATATACGTTTCCAACTTAGAGAAAACATTTAAGATGTCAGCCCTAATTGGTCAAGTAATTATTTTGTAAACAAAATAATTCCTTTACCTCTAATTTTGCTATTTAGTTTATTGGTAAATCATGAATATCTCTTTTTCATACCATCTATACTAATATCAAAGGTTATACACATCATCATCAATATGTATACTATTTCCATCTAACTTGTCTCTCTCAGATAACATTATATAAACAAGTTATACATCAAAGCAATACATTGTTGTAAACTAGTTTCATACTTAGACAATTTTTTGAGTACCAAAAGCTAAGTATCTTTATTTTGTAGTTTTCTACAACATGTACATCATGTGTTGCCATTAATGACAAAAATTACATCACTACATATAGCCAATTGAAAACAATCTACCCCTTTAGCATTGATGGCAACAAAGTAAGGAAAATTGGCTAAGTGACAAAACTTTACCAAAACTTACAATACATAACATCTATTACATTAAATATACTTCATATTACATACATAGCTTATGATAAAATTTCTTCTACACTTCTTCTTTACTACACAATTTTCTTCTACACTTCTCCCCCTTTGACATCAATGACAAAGGTCAAAACGTCCAAAAAACTATCAAAAACTTTCAAACATCGTCAAATTTTTTGTCTTGCTACCTCAAACTACTATTATCTTTATAAAATCATCAAAATTTTCCTTCAAACTATTCATACCTTTCTCCCATGAATCCTTAGCTACTTTGGTAGTGTTGTGATGTGGAGCCTAATTAGACTTAGAGGTTTATATAGTGCAATTTCCCTCTAGATTATTTCTATGGCCATTTGAGGGAAACATCTCCAAGATGAGGTTTGGGGGTAGCACCCCCATAGGGTCCTAAAGTAGCACCCTAGGTGTGTTCCCTATTGCAATATAGGGTGGAGTTGAGGGGCAATTCCCTCATGAGGGTTTTAAGGGGTAGTGGCCCTGAAGCCAAAAATGACCTTATATTGTAAAAGGAATTGACTACTATTTTCATAGTATTTGAGCCCTAATTTGTAAGTAGAAAAATGCTTGTATAAAAAGGATAGAGTTAGGGATTTTCATAATCTGTGATGCAAAAATTGGTTCTTGTGAGGGTATTGAGTTTTAATAGATTACAGATTGTAATCAAGTTGTAAGCACCGGATCATAATAATATTGGACTTGTTGTTGGTGGATGTAACCTAGGGATTGGGTGAACCACATTAAATCTTGGTGTCTTTCATTCTCTTTTATGTGATCTATAATTTTTTGGTATTGGTTATATTTGCATGTAACTATTATTTATGTCTAAGGTTAATCCTAACAAGTGATATCAGAGCCAAACAATCATTATTTTTTTTTTAGCGATCCTCTACAAGAAGATCCCATAGTTGAGTGGGAGTGATGGAAGAAAAGGGTAAGCTAAGAGTTGACAAGTTTAATGGGTAGAACTTTTAATTATGGAAGATGTAAATGGAGGACTATCTCTATTAAAAGGATTTATGAAAGCCGTTGGTAGGAAAAACTAAATATTGGAGAACTATGACAAATGAGGACTGAAATCTTTTAGATAGAAAGGCACTTGGAAGTATTCAATTATACCTAGCACCATTGGTGGAATTTAATATTACAAAAGTGAAGATGATGGAAGATCTGATGGAAACCCTAGCAAAATTATATGAAAATCCCTCCACTTCAAATAATGTGTTTCTCATGAAGTGTTTATTTAATATTAAAATGGCGAAAGGTAGATCTATTATAGATTATTTAAATGAGTTTAATACTATTACTAGTTATTTATCTTATCCGAGTATTAATTTTGATGAATAAATTAGGGCTCTTTTGATTTTGTGTTCTTTGCCTAAAATTTGGAATGGCTTGGTAATGGTTGTGACTAATTCTATTTCTGGATCTAATAGCCTAAAATATGATGATGTAATTGGTGTTATTTTGAGTGAGGAAACTCATAGGAAATCCTCAAGTGGATCTACATCAAGAAGTGGTTTGAATGCACAAAGTAGAAGTAGAATGATTAATAGAGAAAATAATTCCAAAAATTATGGGAAATCAAGAGGAAAGTCAAATGGGAAGAGGTCTCAATCTAGAGGACCAAGAGATTGTTGGTATTATGGTAAAATAGGGCATAAGAAGAAAGATTGTTGGACTTGAAAGAACAATGAAGGAGACAAACTAGAAGGGAATAAGGATGCAAATGTGGTAAGTAAAAAATTTGAAGATGATACTTTTCTTCTATCTTTAGAAATTTTTGATGATTCATGAGTTTTAGATTCTAGTGCTTCATTTCATGCTACACCTCATAGAGGTTATTTATTGATTATATCCAAGGGGATTTTGTGCTTGTTTATCTGGGGGATAATGAACCCTCTTAGATTATTGGAAATGGAAAATTTAAGATAAAGTTGCAAAATGTGAATTATAGTAGGAATTTAATTTCAGCAAGACAACTCGGTGATGAGGGTTGTGTGGTTACTTTTAATGATAAAAATTGGAAGGTTTCAAAAGGTTCCCTTGTAGTAGAAAAGTGTGTGAAAGTAGGACCTTATATCTTTCTACAGGTCATATTGTTCCTTCTGCTTTGATTATTTTAGAGAAAAATGAATGTTCAGTAATATTTGTTGTAGTTGAGTAGAGAGAGCAAATAGTTGCTGTAGATTCTGATACAACATTGTGGCACAATAGACTTGGGCACATGAGTGAGAAAGGTATCAAAGAACTTCATTCAAAGAAAGTTTTAATAGGTCTAAAATGTGTTAATATGGAATTCTATGAAAGTTGTGTGTATGGAAAATAAAAAAGAGTGAGTTTTATGAAGACTAGGAAGGAAAATAAAAGTGAGAAATTATAGCTTGTGCATACAAATGTATGGGGACCAGCTCAGGTATCTTCCCTTGGTGGCTCTCATTATTATTTTACATTTATTGATGATGCAACTAGAAAAGTATGAGTTTATTTCCTTAGATAAATTTTGATGTATTTCAAATTTTTAAGAAATAGAAATGCTTGGTTGAAAATGAGACTAGAAATAAATTAAAATGTCTTAGATTTGATAATGGTGGTGAGTATTGCAGTCATAAATTTGAAGATTATTCCTCCACTAATTTAATTCATAGACATAAAAATGTTTCAAGGATTCCACAAGAAAATCGAGTCACAGAATGCATGAATAGATATATAATGGAGCATGCAAGAAGCATGAGTTTGCATGCAGGGCTGCCCTTAAACATATGGGTAGAGGCTGTCAATACTACTATATATTTGATTAATAGAGGTCTCTCTACTCCTTTGGGTTGTGGTATTCTAGAGGAAGCATGGAATAGTAAGAAGGTGAGTTATTATTTTCTTAAAACCTTTAGTTGTGAAGTATTTGCTCATATAGATTCTTAAAATAGAACCAAGTTGGATGTTGAACCAAAGATGTGTATTTTTTGGATATGACATTAATGAATTTGGTTATAGGATTTGGGATTTTGAATATTGTAAAATTTTAAGGAGCAGGGATGTAATATTCAATGAGAAAGTGTTTTACAAAGATTTTTTGTAGCAACATGAGAAGAAAGAAAATGCTTATGTAGTGCTGGATGATAATCCAAAAGCTGATGTTCTAGTAGTTCCTCATGATCTACACCAACTGCAACAACAAATACCACACACACCAATGAATTTTAGATGGCCAACAAGGTATAGTAGACCTCCAGAAAGATTTTCTCCTTCTTTGTATTCTATTTTACTTGCTGATGTTGGTCAACCTGAATGTTATGATGAAGCTATGTAGGTGGATACAAAGATTTAGTGGGAGTCTACAATGAAATAAGAAATGGACTCTTTGCTAAAAAATAAGACATGGAATTTATACAAGTTGTTTGTAGGTAAAAAGTCTTTACAAAATAAATGGGTTTATAGGTTAAAAGAAGAGGATGGAAGCAAGAAAAGATTTAAAGTTAGTTTAGTAGTAAAAGGACTTGCATAGAAAAAAGACATTGATTTTGATGACATAATCTCTCCTATTGTTAAAAGGACTTCTATGCGCACCATTTTAAGTATTGTGGCCACTGAAGGTTTGAATTTAGAGAATATTGAGGAGATATATATGGCACAATCACAAGGATTTGAGGTCAAAGGTAAGGAGAACTTAGTGTGCAGATTGAAGAAAAGTTTATATGGTTTGAAACAAGCCCATCGAAAATGGTATCTAAAATTTGATAGGTTTATGCATGGGCATGGATATAATAGGTGTCATTCAGATCATTGTATTTATTTTAAGAGGTTAGATGATGACAACTAAATTATTCTATGTTTATATGTTGATGATATGCTTGTAGCTAGGTCTAACATGGATCACATTAAGGGGCTGAAACACTAGTTAGCACATGCACTTGCTATGAAGGATTTGGGGGGGGGGGGGGGGAAATCCTTGGTATGAATTTTTGTAGAGATAGGAAGAACATGAAATTGACTTTATCTTAGGCTAATTATATTGAGAAGGTGTTGCAATGTTTCTCTATGTAGAATGATAAAGTTGTCAGCAAACCTTTACCTAGTCATTTGAAGTTGAATAAGGAGATGTGTCCCAAGACACAAGAAGAGGAGGATAAGATGTCTAAGGTACCTTATGCTTCAGTAGTAGGAATCTTGATGTATTTTATGGTATGTACTAGGCTAGATATTCCACATGCAGTGGGAGTCATTAGTAGGTATACGAGTCATCAAGGAATTGAGTATTAGAATGTAGTCAAATGGATTATTAGATATTTGAGACAAAAATCCAATAAGTGGTTACACTATGGGGGATCTACTATTGATGTATAGGGAAATTTTGACTCAAATTTGGCAAGGGATATTGATACTAGGTGAGTACTATAGTTTATGTATTTACTATTGGTGGGGTAGCAGTAAGCTGGGTCTCTAGATTATAGAAGGTTAATGCTTAATCTACTATAGAGGCAAAGTATGTTGCTTCTATAGAGGCATCCAAGGAGATGATATGGCTTCAGTTCTTCATGGAAGAGCTAGGACATCCTTACAGGGATAATTATTTTTTCATAGATAGCCAGAGTACCATTCATCTTGCATAGAATTTAGCTCTGTATTTAAAGACAAAACACATATAGTTGTAGTACCATTTCATTTTGTTAGTTTTGGATGATGGACAGTTAAAGATGGAGAAGATACATACAAATGACAATATAGCAGATAGGTTTACAAAGGTAGTGACAAGGGAGAATCTAAACTCATCTTCAACTTTGGTTGGTCATCTCAACTAAACAAAATAGAAGAACAATAGTGTCTAGGGTGGTTTGATATTTTGGTGGGAGCTATAGGTTTAGTCGTGCTATGATCAGTCTCCAAGTGGGAGATTATTGTGATGTGGATCCTAATCGGACTCAAAGGTTTATTTGGCATAGTTTCCCTCCAAATTATTTCTACGGGGGTTTGGGGGTAGCATCCCCAAGATGGGGTCAATAGGAAACACCCCTATGGGGTCCTGGGATAGTGCCCCAGGTGTGCTTCCAATCACAGTATAGGGTGGGATCAAGGGGTAGTGCCCCCATGGGGGTTTTCAAGGGTGGCACCCCCAAAGCTAAAAATTACCTTATAGTGTAAAAGGTGTTAGCTACTATTTTTCTATTATTCTAGCCCTTATTTTGTAAGTGACAAAAAGATTGTATAAAAAGGCTTAGGGTTAAGGATTTAAGGTTTAGAACCAACAACATTCAACAAATTTGTAAAATCATCAACAAATAATTTTACAACTACTTGAGCTCTCTATTTAGGTTTTGTTTCTATATGTTTAGCTATGAGGGTGTTGTGCAACCTGTCAGTCACCTCCATCAATGCTCTCTATAGACTTTTGATTTTTCTGTTCCTCTCAATCAATTTTTTCAAGGATGAGATCAAGTTAGATTGATCTTCATCATCACGTGTAAGGTTGGCAAGAGATATAGGAGTGTATGAGCTAGATGCTATCTCCTCATCTTCCTCTTATTTCTTCTTTACTACCTTCTTAGATTTTCTCTCTTTTTCTTCCTTCTCCTCTCTTTCTTTTCTTTCTTTATCTTTCTTTTCTTTATCTTCTTCTCTCCTCCTTCCTTCTTCTTTCTACTTTTCCTCTTCAATCAATTTCAGCTTGGCTTATTCAATATTCTTCTTCTATTTTATGAGCTATCTTTTCTCTTCTTCAATCAATCTCAACTGATCTTGAATATCTTTAGAATGGGAATCAAGATGATCATATCTTACAAAAGGGTTATCATCAATGTTAACTATAACATTTATTTGATCAATTTGCATAGTATCACCACTTATTGATACTTCTAAAGTTTTCTCTATAGTGGTAGGAGTTGTCTCTACCTCAATCATCATTTTATTGATAGCTACAATAGTTTTACTTCTAATTACATCCTTATCACCGACCATGAATATAATTGGCCTCATTTTTTTTTGTAGATAGGGTGCTAGTTTACCCATCAATTTTTTTATTTCTTCTTAATCTTCAGTCTTATACATAGTTATTATGATTGATTTCTGAATTTCCATATCTTCTTCTTGAACTAGTGACTTCTTTGTTATAAGTCTATCATAGACTTCCTAATTGATAAAACCTTTGACGTCTCTAAGTTTCAAGTTATTAAGGATCATATACCTCACAGTAGAGCTATCAATTTGATCTTTGTCAATATCATTGTACAAATCATAAAACTTATTCATCTGTACAAAGTTTCATTCATTAAAAATGGTTGTGTTAATCTTCTCTATCTTTTGTTTCAAGGGTTGCCTTGTTTTACCTACTGGCTACTTGCAAACAATTACCTTCTCTGTCTATTTAACTTCTTGTTCGTCTACTTCTTCATCATCACTGGAGTCATTAATTATCAACAATGTCTTCTTTCTTTTCTCTAGTCTAGTAGCTTTCTACTTAACTCTTTTTCACTTCCTTTTAGATCCACTTGGTTGTTCGGCTGATACAATAGCATATGGAATGCTCTATTCTATAGGAGTTTCTACAATAGATACATTAGATGCTTGGCCAATTGACTAAGGTGTCACATATACATTACACCTTTCTTGCTAGTTTCTTTTAATTCAAAGATTGTTTGTTTAACTTCCTATGATTCTTCTTCTAACATATTGACCTCAAATAGTGCTTTCTTCATTATAGTTGCAATCTTCTTATGAGATTCCTACTCTAATGATGCCTAGTAAGCTAAGTGATTTATCTCCCCATACATTCCAAATCTATATGATCCTTAATCTATATCAGATTTCAACATTAAATCAATATAACCAATAGCTATAACATCACTAATCCCATAACTTAAGGGCTCAAGAAATGTTTCTCAAGGTTCAAATGCTTCAATATATGTTAGGTCTATGTCCACCATAAAACATATATCATTGTTAAATTTGTCAAAAATTGTAGGGGCAATTTTGAATCTCCATTTCATCTCATTTTGAAATGTCCTCATAATCAAATTTTTGTTGTCCAAGATTTTCTCTGTAGGATGCCTTCTACACACATCTGTTATCTTGTCCATAGTGCATCTTTCACTACTAATAATATTAGTAACTAATAAAAATGGAAATATTTTAAGTAAATGAAAGAAAATACAATTAATTAGAAATTGGAATCTAAATACACCATTCTTAGTTCTTTTAATCTCCTCCAAATTCTCAAGGAGTTGTACTCTTAGAATCTTGCTTAGATTCACTTGCTCCTTCTCAACACAAATCTTATAGGTTGCATAGATAAAAACTATTGACAACTCATCATTCATAGAACTTGCACAAATAGAATATGCAATGATTGTACTCAAAAATCTTACATCATGTTGTGTTATGGTGCTGATCATCATTGTCTTACCATTATATACTGCCTTAGTATAACTGTCAACCTTTTTCTTTACTAGTTTCTCACCAATAGGTAAATTTCCTTGTTCACTAAGACTAGTGACCTTATGACTAAGGTCAAAAAAGATGTCAACTACATCTTCTCCCATCCAAATTTTTCCATTATGAATTCTTCTTAATGTAATCTAAGTCCACTCTTTAGTATCAAGTTCATGGTAAAAGTGATATCTAACTAAGTCTAAATCCTTTGGATGCTCATATCCAAGCTTAATAGTCATATCATGGTTGAAAATAATTTCCATATCTTTGTTCAAAAATTCACTTCCAATAGATTCAAACTTACTACATAGGTAGCTTCCTACATCTTCCAAGAAAACTACATTGTCTAGAGTAGTTGATAAAGCCAAATTAGGGTTTTCCTCTAGAGTTTTCATAGGAAATTTTTTTAATTTGGGTCTATCAACATTCTCAACATTTTGAACTACAGACATATCCATGTTTATACCAAATAGAATTTTATCCAAGAATTTTTGTACAAAAAATGATATAATGCCTTTTTCTTGAAGTAGGGGTTTTCTTGAAATAACTTTGACAATTCACTTCTGGGTGCTCTAAGCTTTTAAGATAATTGCATTGTAGAAATAATCAAGTTTGTACTCCATGTATTCATCCATAACTTGCATTAATTGTGTACTTTGCTAACTCAAAAAAGCTATTAATTTCACTCTAAAATTAAATATCTTCTCAAGATCTTTTGTCTGATTTTCAAATGCTATTCGAGGTTCACCATAGCTTCCTTTCATCATGACAATGCTCCAAAAAACTTTGCTCCTTGAAATTTGTTGTAGAAATATAGATTTCATCTTCTATCATATAATAAACTTTCTCTATTGTAATAATAACTTTAATTTTCTTCATAACTTGTTACAATAAGCTTCAAATTGAAAGTGATCTTAGCCACCATCTAAAATCATCAAGATACATCTTCTCTCTGTAATCACCTAAAAATGGTCATCTAGACTATTAGCCCCCTTCTCAACATTTTGGCTAAATTAATTTAATAATTTAATTAGACCAAATTGCTAATAATCAATTTATTTGATTATAACCTATAGTTTGACTATGCTATCCTAAGTTCATTATTTGATTAAAAGAACATGTCCCCTTTTAATTAAATAAAAGATCCCATTCTTCTAACCCACTTAAAGTGCACACATAAAGTCCTTTTTCTATTTTGCAATTAAAAGAAAAGGCTTTGTGACTTTTGTCTTATATGACAAGTCAACTTATATTCTATTGGTTGACTTGTGTGTGCACATGGATCACTCCTCTTTTCAAATTCCACTGTTGATCATCCACCATCTTCATCTTGATCTCTACCGTCCATACAACTTTAAAAGGGAGAGAGCTTTCCCCCTCAAAGCATCCATCCCTCATTTGAATATTGTCATGCTACAGGTTTTCTAATAGGTTTCTTGGGAGCTTTGTGGAGAACTTCTCATTTCTTGTCTCATTCTCTCATTCCATCATATTAGCATAAGATCATCTGGCATTCTTAGCATAGTTGCATTTTAGTTTAACTTTGATTTCTTGCAATAATCTCACATAGTTTAAATATTTGGTTTTGTAACAATCTCATTCACATTCTAGCATATCTGCATTTTGCATTATCATCTTAGCTTAGTTTTCATACTTGCATTGCATTCATGAAGGATTCCTTGAAGATACTTGCACTCTTGCTCTTGTCTCAAAGAACCTCCCTTTGCATGGTTTACTAGCAAGAAGTACATATCTAAAGCTTGGCTAAGAGCCTTCATGCTTGAACACTAACTTCTTGCACTCCATGGATAGGGAGCTCTAAGCCGGCATCCAAGCATTCCAACTCATGGAATCGTTTGGATAGAATGGTTTAGAGTGTGACACATTCGAGTGTACATTTTTGGCACCCACCATGGGGCTTGAATCAAGTTTCTAGCTCCATTTGCTTTCATTTATTATCTCTAATTTTTTACAGCAGCATATTGGATCTAATCAAGTGCTTTTGTAGAATTATCACTTTGGTTTTAAGGCCAACCCATAAGTAGATTGGTTTGAAGGCCAAAAATCTAGTTGGTTTAAATATTTGATCATATCTTTTAAACCACTTGGAGGTTAGTTCCGAATTTTTTTTTTAAGGTTTAGTATGTGTCCAACATGTTTTAGAGCCATTTTTAGAGCATTTTGATGTGATTTTCTCGATTTATGATTTTTTCTTTATTTTTCATAAAAAGTCATTTTTAATCGCAAATCAGTGCATTTTTTGGAAAAAATTACATTTTCAGAAATTTTTTTGAATTCTAAGAGGGGTACTTTCTTTGTGTTTTGACTTTTGAGGTCATATTAGGGATGAAAAACTCGATTTGATAAATCTAGCCTGTTTTAACAAAATTGATCTCTAGGGAGCAAATGAAGAGATTTTTTTGAATTTCTTACATTTTTGGAAAACTCTCTGATTTTTAGTATGGGTCTCCTCTTTTTATTTCTATTTTTGAATACGAAATCATAGCAAACAAGTCCAATCTTGTTGACTAGGCCAAAATCAAAGAGTAAAAATGAGAGCATTTGTGATTAACTTGCACTTTCTTTGCATGCACTTGGTTGGAGGATAAATTGGATTTTTGAGGAAACTAACCACTTTTTATTGCAGATTTTTATGTTATTTTACACTAACTTTTGGTGCCAACAAGTTGTGATTATAGGTTGCCATCCTTATGAAAGTAATTGAAACATCGCATAAAAAGAACGCATGTCAAAGCTTCAAATGTGCAAGGGCTACTAACATTTTTTGCAAGCCTGCCCAAAGCATAAAAACTCAAAATTTCTTTCTTTTTTGTTTTCATGTGTGGCATTGAATAATTGTTTATTTTTCATAGGCACATTAAAACTTACAATTGGAATCTTTTGGTGATAGGAGAGTATGCTCTTCACCCTTGTGGTGAATCAAAAATTTTGACTTACCATTTGGTTTCAAGAGTAAGAGGCAACTAAATTTTCTTGGTGTGTTTGGGTGAAGCAATCAAGGTAGGAGAGTATTCTCTTCACCCTTGAGGTGAATTAGAAATCTTGACCCTTGAGAGTGGATCTATTTTGTGGTAGTTAGGATCCTTTAGAGGGCCTGCTCTCAGACAACCTGAGAGGAATGACTCAAGTGGGGACAAGAAAATTACCTAGCTCTTTTAACCCACTATAAACTCAAGGCTATCAAGGACACAAAACCTTGATAGACATAGTGTTTGTCTTGGCCTAGTGTGATTGCTTATGAGATTTTGACCATAGGGAGATCACTAGGAAAGAATGCTTAAGGTACTCTTGTGGTCGCGAGATCGATTACTCATCACAAGGTGAGGTGTCCCATAATTGGGAGCAAGAGGAACACTATGAACGGAAGCCCTATCTAAACACCCTAAATTAGTAACTACCCTTTTTATCCACTCAACTTCTTGGTGCAAGGATCGATCCTAGTGGACTACCTGGATCACCCCAAGATTTTACACTCACCATCTATGTTCTCTTGGTTATGCCTATGAAACTTCTATGACAAAGCCAATATCTCTTGTGGGCAACCACTTGGTGTGAGGTGAAGGAGCATCAAGTGTGAGCCAAGTTGTTGAGTAATGAAACATGACATTTAGGTAGATATTGCTTGATGTGTTCTTGAATGTGGTATACCTGTGAAAATCTTTTGAACATACACATGAAAATAATTCTAGATATTTCTTTTGAGACCTCAAATATGCTTGTGTCATGCAAGGTTGCTTTGTCCCTTGCTTGATTTTTTGAAGACTACTTCATGTGTCACTATCTTGCTTGGAAAGAAATTTCTTTTGAACATCAAACTTTCTATGCTATCAATTATTGTCAAACTTTGTCAACCAAGTCAAAATGTCAAGTGTAAACATTTTCTTGTGTTACTTACTAAGGGGGTTTTCATCATCTGGCTATGATTTGTTATGTCTCTAGTGCTTAAACATGCTTAAAGTGGCTCTTTGGTCTTGGTTCTCTTGGTCTTTCTATCTTCATGGTCTATGTCCACTTGCTAGTTATATTTTTGCTAAAATGGTTGCCTTGATTTCTTGACTACACTCTTGGGTTGGAGAGTTGTTCACTTGTCACCCCGCTTGCTCTATCTATTTGCCTATTTGGGCATCTTGCCTAGCTATTGACTTGAGTCATTCACGTCGTAAGTTTTTTGGACATATTGTTTAACAAGTCACTTTCATCTCTCTCTACTATCTTGGCAAGTAAACACTCTACCTCCTATAGTTTCAACATCAAGTTATCTTCTAGGCTCTTTTATGCTTGGCTTTGCATCTAAAACTATGAGATCTAAACCTTGTGCTACCAAACTTCAACCAAATCTAGATGATCATGATATCCTCCATGTCACTAAAGAGTTTCAAGATCTATATGCACAATACAAAGAACTAGAAAAGACAAATGATCTTTCTTACCTTCATCTCTCTAAGCGCATGATAGAAATGAAGTCTAAACTTGAGAAAAGGTTGGAGGAGAAGATTGCATCATTACATGAATCTTCCTTAAGGTCTTTACATGCATGTGAGTCACCTTCTTTGAGGTCATCCTCATCTTCTAGGTCTACATGCTCTACTTCAAGACATCAAATGTCTTCATCTTCTAGATCTAAAGACCTCTTTAGAGAACAAGCAAGTGATACCTCCTTTGAGCCTATGCTAGAATTTTATGATGGACCTATTTTTGACCAAGCTAATGATGAAGACATGGATGCATATCATTCACTTGAGAAACAAAAAAAGGACTTTAAACATACTTCTAATAGAACTTTTGCTCCCTTGGAAGATTCTTATGAGACACTTTGCAAAAACTTCTTTGCACCAAGCTCATCATGTTGCCTAAGTCTAGCTCCTATGGAAATCCAGTCTTGGATACCTATTGTGCCTATCATCAATCTAATGACCATGCTACTTCTGATTGTATAGAGCTGAAACATAAAATCCAAGATCTCATTAATGATGAGATTGTTGATCTTGGAACCTCTAGTGACTCATGTGCTAAGGATACTTCTCTTGAGCAAGATTACATTGATGAACCTATGTCTAGTAGTGGCTCCATTACATCTTTGACTTCTTCCAACACTCATGCATATCCCAACACTTCAAAGCTTTCCAACATGCCTCTATCAAAAAAGGAACCTAATGCTTTCCACATTGACTACGTGTATCCTCAAGGGCTACTTCTAAAAGAAACTCAAGCTAACCTTCACTTGGCTGCAAACCTTTTCCATGCTACTAATCCTAAACATCCTCAACCTTCATGCACTACTATGCCTAATCCAAGCACTACTCCATTCACTCTTCATTCTCCCTTGTTCTTAGAAGTGGCTCCATGTCAAGAGGGCTCTCAAAATGAAAAAGCTATAAATGGTAAGAAAGATCAAGATCAAGCACCCTTTCATCTCCTTCAAAATGTCACTCCTCCATATCCTATGCCTTTTCCACCTCCTAAGTATGATGATGATACCACTTCCATTATCTCCCTTGAGCTTACTAAAAATCATGAAAAAAGTTCTCTTCATATGCTATCCAAAGCTGTTTGTCAAGATCAAAGCATCCCCTCATGTTCTACTTCTCCATATCCAATTCAAAATTATGCTCAAGCTTCAAATGGTCCTATGAAAAATGGTGTTCCTATCAAAGGTACTCATGAGTCTATTGATGTCTTTGACCAAGTTGCTCACTCTAAAGATGTTGATATCCCTTTTCACTATCCATTTGCATCTCCTAAGTCTATCCTTGGTCCTTATCCATCAAAGCAAAAGCCTTCAAACCTTCCATCTATATTGGGACCTTATGTTCCTTCATCTCCTACACTTTCCACTCCTAGCTCTCCCATCATACCTCAATATCAACAAAGACACTCATCCTTGATGACTTTTCACCCATCGATACATCTAAACTAGTCATATCAGCCTTATTCATCCACAAATCCTGAGTCCTTTGGAAGTGAGAATAAACATAAAAATCCATTGAAAAAGAAAGATCACTATGTCCCATCTAATCAACATGTGAATGCTAAGAAGGAGAATGCACAAAAGAGACCACAAAGGTCCACTATTAAAAAATCTAAATCAAAGAAAATATGGGTTCCTAAACCCATTATTGAAGAAATGTGTTTTGAAGTATCGAAAAGAAAATCTAAAGCTATATGGATTCACAAGTCTCTTTTAAAAGAATTGAATATTGAAAATACTTCAAAGTTGACATTCAAGCTTCCAAAGGCTTCTATTCCATCTTCTTCCAAAAATCTTCCTAAAAATATTCCAAAGCCTTCCACTCCACTTTTTTCCAAATCTTTTCTACCACCTCATACATCTAAATCTCAAGCTATTTCATCCATGATTCCTCCATTGTTCCAATACCCTTCAAGGTGTGTGTCAATGTTGATCTTGTCCAATATTTTAGCTACCCACATGAAATCCTCTAAAGCTTACACCTCCTTTCTATACATGAACTGTTATCCTCCATATATTCTTTCTACTACCATTTCCCTTTCATCACCCTATCAACATCTTTGAGCATACCTTTCTATGGTCTTGGCTTATGATGGCTTATCTTTCCTATAGGAGCACTATCTAAATTCAAAAAGCTTGAGCTCTTTCATATATTCAAAAAAAAAAAGAAAAAAAAAGAAGAAAATGTGCCTTGGTGAAAACCACTTCTTGTGGCACCTTGGTAGCAAAAGTAAAGAGAAATAAATTTATCCTATGGTGAAAACTACATCTTGTGGTACCTTGGATAAGTACCATGATGAAAACCTGGAAAACAGGCATCATGCATAATTCTTCCACCATCCATCTATCCCCTCTTCTCTCTTTGATCTTTACAATGTTGAGCTATCTTTACATATTGGCTATCTTATCTACCATATTTTTTATTGTGCTCTCCCATTCACTCATAGCCTCTATCTTGATCTTTATTCTTATTGCTCTATCACATTGCTATACTATCTAGTTGACCCCTTGGTCTTGATCATAATAAATGAAACATGGTTCTCATAGGTCTCTTGACATGGTTACTCTTTTGGACTACACACTTCATGCTATCTCACTTGTTGGCTTCATTGCTTATCCTACATGCTATCTTTCTCATTACTTCCATTGCTTATCCAAAATATGCTTCATATGACTATTTCACCTCTTTCCCTAGCTTGGGTACTCTTGAGGAGTCAGTCCTTGAGGATCACTTTCACTTGCTTCATACTCTTTTTTCATCCATCTTTGCTTATCCACTAGCTCGTTGCTCCATCATATCCTATACCTTGCTAGAAATTGGGAGAAAATGATGTGATCTTGCTTGAGAACTAGTGATATCTAAAACTTTCTAAAAAAATCCAAAAAATCATATATGATGTTGAAAAATTTCTAAAAATCAGAAAATGTCTTGAAAAAAAGATCTTCTTAGTGAAAACCTAGCAATAGGCACTTTGATGTATCACCAAAAAAATAAAAAATACAAAAATACAAAAAAATGAAAAAAGTCCTGAAAAAATCTATCAAGTGGTGAAAACCTAGAAACAGGCGCTACTTGAAACCCTTGCACCTATGTCTATCAGTCTCAATCATCCACTTCGCTACACATTTCCTAGCTTGGAATTGTTTCTTGTCCTCATCTCGAGGGCATAGCTACTTAGCCTATTGAGGTATTCTTGTGCATTAGGATTTCTTTGACAACTCACAAAACAGTGTTTCTCAACACTTCCCCCACTTTGACATCAAGTGTTTTTCAACAATTTTTAGATAGTTTACCTATAGTCTTCGATGTCGCGATATTTCTCACTATCATAATCAAGTCTTGAAGAAATGGCCAAGTGACTTGCACACACACACTTTAACACTTAAACGACTGAGCTATGCTGATCTTTATCTACTTTGTGTGTTGTCTATGATGATTTCTTTGCCATGTGTTCCCTCCCTAATAGTCTTTCAAGGATGTCATTCACTAGAAGACAGGGGGCATGGGACATATTTTCTTGATTTTTGCTTATGGGTATACTTTTGTTTTTCTATAGTGTTGTAAGCATTTATGCTGGTCCTATTCAACACGTTGACTTACAAATGTATCATCCTTGACTATTTCGCAAGACCACACTCAGGGTTTATCCTGGCACTTATGCCTTGATACTGGTGTAGTCTTGCTAAATTAAACTTAGGGAATCTAATCGCATAGTCATCTTGACTTACATGTCTCTAATGCTTAGATTGGATTTCCACATACCTATCTAATATCGATGATATTCATATCCTCATAGTTATACTAGTGATGGTTGTATGATCTCATGATGTCCCTAATAAATGCTCAATGGTGAAATTAAGAGTCTAAATGTTATGCACTTCTTGTTGGTAAATTACTTTGCATATTAGCTTGCATTTTAAGTTCATTTTCTAGATTAGTCTTGCATTCTTGCATATGGGGAGAGCTCTCTCTTCATCTTTTTTGTGGACATATCAGCTAACTCCTTTCATATATTTTTTTACTTTCTTCTTGTTCATTTATTTTCACCTTCTTAATCTTTCACTTCATCTCATTTCTATCTTATCATCACATTATATAAAGTTTTGACGTCTTAAATAATTTCAACATCCTAGATTTATTTTCAGGATTGAAATCCAAAATCGAGTTCATCTTGATGGTCAAAATTGTCTTTTAAAATTTTACTTTCTTCTGAGCAGTTAGCTGACCTTTTGAGGTCTAATCTTTGAATCATCACTGGGGCATCTTCATTTCTTCATGTCTTCATCATTTTCATACTTCATATCTACTTCAATTCACTGTTTCATGTCTAAAATCACCTTTCTACTCGTTTTGACCTAATTTTACACTGTGTCCTTCATGGTCAACTCTTAGTCAAACTGGGGCAATTAAGCACTTTCTTATAGTCATTCTTGGGCTCTAATCATCTATCTTTCATCTTGGACATTGCTATATGCTAATTTTCTCATGTCCAACCAATTTTTGCATCCCCTTACCTCATTTCAATTTCGATCCCAAGGGGGCAGAAATACTCTATTGCTGATTGTTACAACTATCTATTTCTTAGGAGCATTTGTTTGACCTTATCACTTGATCTCGATCTATTCGCTTTGCTAGATGTTATAATTATTTTCCGATCCTAACAACATCTTCCTAATGTTCAGTACTACTGCTATTAGTCTATGCATTCAGGACTTGCTATCTATTTCTGCATTTCATTCTTTGGAATCAGATATCTATATCTATCATCGCCTACTTGGCTTCAATTTTCTTTGACATAATGTGTTCCTAGATCGATCATGCATTAGTCGAAGAGGAGCAAATGTAATCACGTAAAAATGGTCATCTAGACTATTAGCCCCCTTCTTAGCATTTTGGCTAAATTAATTTAATCATTTATCTAGACCAAATTGCTAATAATGAATTTATTTGATTATAACCTATAGTTTGACTATGCTATCCTAAGTTCATTATTTTATTAAAAGAACATGTCTCCTTTTAATTAAATAAAAGACCCCATTCTTCTAACCCACTTAAAGTGCACACATAAAGTCCTTTTTCTATTTTGCAATTAAAAAAAAAGGTTTTGTGACTTTTGTCTTATATGACAAGTCAACTTATATTCTATTGGTCGACTTGTGTGTGCACATGGATCAATCCTCTTTTCAAATTCCACCGTTGATCATCCACCATTTTTATCTTGATCTCTACCGTCCATACGACTTTAAAAGGGAGAGAGCTTTCCCCCTCAAATCATCCATCCATCATTTGAATATTGTTATGCTACAGGTTTTCTAATAGGTTTCTTTGGAGCTTTGTGGAGAACTTCTATTTCTTTTCTACATTCTCTCATACCATAACATTTTAGCTTAGGTTCATGTTGCATGTTAGTTTAACTTCTATTTTGCAATAATCTATCTCACATAGCAAAATATTTGGATTGTAACACTCTCATACATGCTTAACATAGCTATACTTTTCATCTCATTCTAGCTTAATTTTCATTTGCATTGCATTCTTGAGGAACTCCTTGGGACATTTGCATTCTTGCATCTTGTCTTTGGAACCTCCCATTGCATGGTTTACTAGCAAGAAGAGTATCTCTAAGGCTCATCTGAGAGCCTTCTTATTCTTGAAATATACTCTCTTGCACTCTGTGGATAGGGAGCTCTAAGACGGCATCCAAGCATTCCAAACTCATGGAATCGTTTGGATAGAAGGGTTTAGAGTGGGACACTTTCGAGTGTACACTCTCAACCTTGCTACTCATAGCTTGATCTCTAAATGAAGTTTTATATTCTAGTGTTGAGAACAAGTTTAATTCAACTTGGTTGAATCAAACTCGATTGCTAACTTCACTTTTCTTGTCTCATCATTATCTAACTTTTCCTCTGAGATATCTAGACTTTTAACAAATGCCTCATTAAGTTCTTCTCAAAATTCAATGACTACATTTTTTTGATCTTCATTGTATTTCTTAGTTCTGCAATTGCTTCCATGATTCCTTCTATCATTTCCAAAGTTTCTTCCATTGTTACTTTTGTTTTTGAAGTTTCTTTCATGATTCCTTTTGTCATTCCTGAATTTTTGTCCATTGTTCTTTTTGTCCATTCTACAATACTTTGTTGTGTGTCTAAAGTTGTTGCATAACTAACATACTGGGGTTTTTCTTCTAGGATTCTGCTAATCAATAGGTGTTTGACAATTCTGGAGTATGTACCCAAATTTTTTACACTTATAACACATGATCTTCTTTCTTTCATCAAAAGGTCTTATTTCTATTGATGTCCTTTCATTAGATCCTCTTCTATCTATAGGGTTAGTATTTCTAAACATTCTACTATTTCTTCTATCATTATCATATTTAGGCTTCTTACAATCAATTGCTTTATGACGCATACCATGAGAATTATGACAATAAAAATTTGTAACATGATTAAATAACTTATTTGTACAATCTCTTTTCATATGAAAAATTTTATTACATGAAAAACACTTACCTCAAAATTCATACTTGGTTTCCTTAGGAGATTCCACTTGCTTAGGTTCATCCAATTTCACAGTGAATGTGATAGGATTTCCAGGTAGTAAGAAGTATATGCATAAGATTGAGTTTTAGGGAAGATTGCTGATAATATTGATTGTAATGCAATCAATTAGGTCAAAAAATTGTTGGATAGACTCTAAATCCGAATGGATGAGGAACTAATCAATTATTTTAGGTAGCATATGAAGATATAATGGATAAGCATCAAGAAAAATCTTAAAATCAAAATCAATTTTATTTCAAATGTATGAAGAGTATCATAGCTGGTCAATACTTGTTTGCATTTAATATCTATGTTTTAGTTAGCTACTATTCTCCATAATTACTTGTAAATCTAATAATAATTATTACCAAACATCTGCTATAGGATGTGAGTGTGTATTATAATGTCATTGAATGAATGAAAGTGTGAATATAATATTAAGTTTGAATTATTTTATCCCTTAGGTGCACCCACCTTGGTTTTGCATATCTAAAAGAGTAGAAAATCTCTATGATTTTGTTAAAGTTGGGTCTAGATCTAAAGACCATCTAGTCAAGCATAGGAAGTAGCTAATCCTTAGTCTATTTTTTATTTTCACCATCTTGGTATCAAGTATTTTTTTACTTGGTAGTTATAAAACACCAATAGAACACAAACACTTTAAGAATCAGGTAATGTCTCCACTTCTTCAAGGGTTGAGCAATTGCATAGAATTCTTAATCATACACTTATTACTTCCTTTTAACATCATTTAACTTCTCACTAAACAAAGAAAAAGGTTTACCTTCCTAACTCAACACATCTCCTATTGAACTTCTATTTGCATCACACTCAACTTCATTATTTTTTTTTTGAAATCAGGTAAAGCTAAGATAAGTAACTTGAAAACCTTTTGTTTCAAATTCTCAAAACTCTTATTAGCTCCATGTTTACACCTAAAATCATTTTAATCTCCTTGCATAGTCTCATTCATAGCATTGCAAATAGAACTAAAATTTCTTATGAACTTTTTGTGGAAACTAAACCATATTCACAAAACTATTATATGTATACTCAATTTGTTCCAATACCATGTCCTAGTTACTTAGCTTATCTCCAACTAAACATCCCAAAAAATTACCCAAGATTCTATTCACAACCTCATTTTTTTCATCTATCTATGGATGGAATGTAGAACTACACTTCAACTCAATATACATCTTTTTCCACAAAGTCTTCTAGAAATAACTAACAAATTTACTATCTCAGTTAGAGATAATGCTTCTCAAAAATCCATGGAATATAACAATATCTTTGAATAAAATATTAGAAATATGCATAACATCTAATGTCTCCTTACATGGTATGAAATGTTTCATCTTAGAAAACCTATCCACAACAAAAAAATATGTAATCATACCCTCTTGCAATCATTGGTAAACCAAGAGAAAATTCCATACTTAATATCCCTCCAAGGTTTCTTAGAAACAAAAATAGGTGTATATAGTCCAATATTATGACTCACTCATTTTTCAACTTGAAAAATTCCACAACTCCTTACAAACTTTTGAACATCCTTATACATATGTGGGCAATAATACTTAAAGTTCAAGAAAAAGAACAATGCTTGAATCAAAAGCAAGAACCAGTTATTACTCAAGTACAAATATTTTAAACCCTAAAGTAAATATGTTTTGAACTAGGAAGGTGTAAAGCCTAACAAGGTGTCTAAAACCAACTTTTGAACTTTTCTCAGACAAGCCTAGATACCCCCTATTTTTTGTGTGAGGCCAACAAACTAACAATTTTTTGCGCAAGAAAGTGCAACATGCCGTGCAAGAAACTACCATTTGCATGATAAAGTACACTAAATAGCATGAGAATGTACTTAGCCCAATAGCCAAGACACCATAACTAGTGTTGGGTTTCACAAAAGAAAGTGCCAAGCCAAGTGAAGAAATCTAACACACCAAGTGATATCTAACATCCTTGTGTGAGGATGCACGATTTCACACAAAATCCCAAAATAACACACCAAA
The DNA here is from genome assembly GCA_028749045.1 of Cupressus sempervirens. NCBI lineage: Eukaryota > Viridiplantae > Streptophyta > Pinopsida > Cupressales > Cupressaceae > Cupressus > Cupressus sempervirens. The sequence continues at coordinate 10,129,758 of CM053785.1, read as the reverse complement.
ACTAAAAAGGGTAAAAAGATAAGGGATGGATTTCCTCCACACTGGGAATTACTGAATCCATAATTTGAGGCATAAATAGATGAGTACTATACTAAAAGACAAAAAAAACATCTAACCATCTAACAAGTAGAAAAGGGAAGGTACATAAGTTAACATTTTAGTGTACTTAAAATAGCATCACAATAACTAAAAACAACATCATAGTGTGCTAAACAAATAAACTAAGTATGCAGTTCCTCCCAACCATAATAGCATCAGAAGACCATCATGGGCCCTAGCCATCCCCTGAACATAACATCCCAAGATACCAATTAGATCATTGGTACTTATCATAAAAGGGATTTCACTACTAAAACATGCTACAACATAAGCATAAGGAAATATAACATGCTAGAAGTAAAGCATAAGATAATCCCACAAATACAAGTAACATCAACTATCATATGCTAATCATGATAATAAGGAAATGCAAAAGTAACTAACATCATATAACATGATATACAAGCATTCCAATGAAAGCATAAATCACAAGAAGCATACTCCAAAAGTCAAAGTACCAAGTGAAAACATCCAACAACAATCACATTAGAACAATAGACTATTTCTATACACTAGTCCCTAGCAATGGTATAGGTAGCTATGGCTCCCAACTGCGTGGCACCCATAGGTCCACTCCCACCATGTTGATGGAGATAATGATCCAATCACAAACACATGAAAATAAAACATCCATGGCTAACACACATGCCAGACAGTATGATGATTGAAACCAAGATATAGACATTGCATAAACTATAGGTCTTGGTTAGACACTCAATGGGCTACTAAGCAAGGGTTGACATCATAGAGAGTCACTTGGCATCGTCAAGCCCAAGCTCAGAACATGTATATTCAAATCTCTTAACAGAAAGGCTCTAGCAAAAATTATTATCTTAAGTTTTATTATCACCCAATGTATTATTTAGTTATCACTTGATTAAAACTTCTTTTGCCAACCCTCTAGGCACAATGATCACCAGGCTAGGAGATAGAAGCCCCCTCCATATGCTACCCTACCCTACCCATGCTCATCCAATGATGAGTGCCTGTAGGCATGAAAATTCCCAACCCAACCCCAATGATCATTACTTCTAAAACTACCATGGAAGATCCAACCTTACAAGTCACTTGAAAAATGTGTACACATGTACTTGTGTGTGGCACACCAACATCATGAAGATCATAATACAAGGATTGGATGAGAATACAAAGTAGATAGTCACTCAACCAAAACAGACTTAGGGGGATAGATGTGGCATGCATCCTAATGCAACATAAAAGTGCAGTAAAGGTGCAACTAACATCCAAATAGATGATCCAGATCCACAACCAAACTCATGCCAAGAAAAACCAATAAAATAGGGTGGCACGCAAAATGACATAAAAATCCCAAAAATTGGAAAAATTTAAAATTAAAACCCATTTGGTCCTTGGGTACAAAAACCATGAAAATCCAATAATATTTGGGTTCGAACATTGTATGTAAAAATGGCTAGCATAATAGTTTGAAACCCCAAACCCCCATCCCAAAAATAGTAAAAATGTTCATACCTAATCAACTTGATAGAACCAATGAACAAAAATGGAGGGAAACACTAGTTCTCTATGTCCTAACAAATTGATACCAAAAATAGAAGTTGAAATGAAGTAGAAAAAAAAAAACAGAAAGGCCCTACCTAATATAAAAAGGGACAAAAATTGAAAATAACCCAATAAAATAAAATTTCCATTGAAACTACTAGAAATCATGGCAGAGTAAGGTCTACCCGAGCGAGATCCAACAAGATCAACCTTGCAAAGATCTAATTTTCATAGCTCTCAAAATGAACAAAAACATGATCCTCCAAAAGAGGATTCTCAAAAAAGCTCTCAAATTTCTATTTTCAAAAAATGATAAGTGAATAATAAAATCCCTTTTCAATACTTATTCACTTTTTGAGTGAACAATCGATTAGGGTAAATAACTAGTTAGAGTAGCAAGACTCCGAATCAACCCAAGTGAAAATAGGTTATTCCTTGTAATGAGAATTCACCTAAGGAAAGGTTGCGAGAAATTAAATTTGAGAAGAATTAAAGCCCATAGAACCTAAAATCACATAAATCACTAAATTTTTTTTGCAATAATGCAAATCTCTAAATGCATAGATACACTTATTGGTCTAATCACATAATGCAAACGAGTTTGGATTTCATAATCACCGAAAGGTTTACTCAAACAATTAAAGTAAGGATACATCAACCATACAAGGATGACATTGGTAAAATATGAATAGTTGAATCACTAACTCCATAGGCCACTACTAGGGATATAATTCTTGCACACTAAAACACATGATCAAGTACAATTTTATATAATAACATAGTCAAAGCAATAAATGCATTAAATAACTAATTTAAACATTTATTCAATTTTACCTAAATAATCCATCTACATCACTCACATTCGCATAAAGCATAAAGGGACAAGAATGAAGTAATTCATCATATCATAAAATCCATCTCATAATCATAAACATAAATATGTCCAAATACTAGATAATCAGATATCAACATAGACCTACCATCATCTCAAAATGGCATCAACATATAAATATGATAAACTGAACAACATAGCAGTAAAGCATCTATGATACTAAATCAAAGCATAATATCTAAACCTCATGTCATCTCAAAGTACATAAAATAAGAGTATCAAGTATCTCTCAAATCAAAATAGACAAGGCATAGACTGCAAAGATGAGAGTCACTACACAAAGAGTATATTAGGTGAAATAGGAGAATGACATTGAGATTTGAGTTGTTGGGAGAGTTTCTTGGAGAAAGAGGATTATAGAAGTATCCTCTAGGTTAGGGTTAGGAGAGAAAACCTTATAGTGTGCTAGGAGTAGCCTGGAAAGAGCTAGAAATATCTTAGTTGAAGAAGCTCTCCATAAAAAAAGGTATGGACTATGAAGAGACATTTTCACCTATTGCCAAAATTAAAGAAGTAAGGATAATCTTGGCTTATGAAAAAAAATACAATTTCAAAGTGTATCAGATGGATGTGAAATCAACATTTTTCAATGAATAACTTAAAGAAGATGTCTATATTGAGAAGCTTGAAGGATTTCCTTTGATAGAAGATGGAGATATTATATGCAAGTTTAAGAAAGTGTTGTATGGACTAAAGAAAACACCCAGAACTTGGTATGCAAGGTTCAAAAAGTATTTGGAAAATTTGGGATTCACAAAAGGTACTACAGATGGTAACTTATATTTGAAAGAAATTAAGATTGGCTTGTTGATTATTGTAATATTTGTGAATGACATAATATTTGAAGGTAATGGTGAAGAAAGTGAAAAGTTTGCTAATGAAATGAAGAATGAATTTGAGATGAGTGTGATTGGTGAAATGAAATATTTCTTAGTTTTACATATTGTGTAGAATGGTGATGGTATTTTCCTATCACAAAAAAAGTATTTGAAAGACTTGTTGCAAATATTTTTCTTGGAAACTTGTAAGCTTATTGGTGTACCTATGATAATTGGTCATAAGATATCTAGTATAGATGAGACACCTACAATTGAGCTGAATAAGTATACATCTATAATTGGAGGTTTAAAATATCTAACTCACACAAGACTAGATATAGAAAATGTAGTTGGTATAGTAGCAAGATTTCATGTAGGCCCTAAAGTATCACACTATGTACTAGTACAAAGAATATTTGGATATTTGAAGGGTACATCTGATTTTGGGTTCTAATATGATAGATAAAATTAATTTACTCTATGTGCATATAATAATGTAGACTAGAAAGGAAAGATGGATCATAGAAAGAGTACAAGTGGTGGAACATTTTTCCTAGAGGAAGATTGGTCTCTTGGCTAAGCAAGAAACAATATTGTATTTCACAAAGTAGAATAGAAGCAAAGTATGTAGCAACAAAAAACAACTATAATTAGTTCATGTGGATGAAATAGATGTTGAAGGATATTAGGATAGAGTTTTCAAAACTTGTTATTGTACATTGTTATACACAAATACATTGAGTATGTCTAAAAATCATGTGTTACATTGTAAGACAAAACATGTGTCTATTAAATATCATGTTCTAAGAGAGAAATTTGTAGAGAAAGAGACTAAATTAGAGTATGTCAATATAAAGGAGAAGATTGTAGATATTTTTGTGAAGCCTTTTCCTAAGGATAGGTTTGAGTATTTATGAAGTATGCTTGGGATAATGCCACTGACACTTTTGGGAAGATGATTTAGAGATTGTATTAGTCCAGTGGTATATAGTACTATTATTTATATAGATTGAATGCTGATACTTCCTTTATAGAGGAGTACCTTTGATTAAGAAGAGCCATGAATTACTCTTGGTGACTGGTATTGATTAGTGTAGGATTACAGGTTAACCTAGTACATTAACCTAGTATGTTATAGATAAAGAGCTTTATCAAATGATAATAGGTTTAGCATGAGGAGTATGCCTTATTGATTTTGGGTGACTTCCAAGAGGAAGTCAAAGGCAAGAGGGGAGGATGTAGGACCCCTTCTCATTAGTATTTTTCTTTTGAAATATGATTTTCTATGGTAATTTTCTATATAAGATAATATTAGATGCTTCATGCTCGATGCACTTTTGTATACATTGTGTCTATATATGTATATACTATAATTGATAAAACTAGAATATTAGAATGATGCAAGGACCCATTGCACGTGTTAATATTTATCAATTCAAGTGATCAATTGATGGTACCCTTATCTTTTTGATGAACTCTAAGAGGAGGTTCATGCTTAGGTGGGGAGGATGTGAGGCCTCACCCTGGCCCATCATAGCATATCATAGAAGATTATTTGCATTTTAGATGCTTTATATTTTTCATTGCAGATACATTATATTTTGAGACCTTGTTATATGTTGGACTATTTTGGACTCTTACTCAGACTATTGGATACTATGGGACACTTTATTTTATGGTAATCATTTATGATATTAGAACTTGTTTATGATGCTTGATAGTTACATTCATGTACTTGATTGGTTATTTTATTAATGTGTAGGAAGTTATTTGAATATAAATGTTAGATGGATTATATATATGTATGAAAATCATGAAATGTGCAAAAGATTCATGTCATGTTTAGTTCGATAATGGTAGTATTTTATATGCACAATGATTAGAAATGGAAAAATGTTATTCAATTGAGAAATGACTTATGTTTTGATTCAATTATGAATATAGAATTGATTGAAGATTTATATATGCATATGTTTTATTTATCTTAGACTACTGATAGGTGGTTTGAGTGTGCACAAAATATTCATGGTAAAATGGAGAACCAAGACTATACCCTTGTATTAATTGAGATTGCCAAGGTTAGATCTAATGAAGAGATCTTAACCTCATTGTTAAGTATTTTACTTTGTGAATGTAATGTGAATGGATGTTCTAGATTAGATTCCTTTTTGTGAAAATTTATTTGCCACTCATAATGTTAAATGTATATTTATAGTGTCACTTGACACTTGTGTTGTTATGTGTTTAGTGGCAAGTCAAGTTGAGTCATTGGCAAAAGACACCCAACCTTATTCCTAACCAGTTAGAAATGTTTAAGTTTTCATCCTCTTGCATAAAATATCTTGTGAAGGTTTAAATTAAATTAAATTTCGGATTTCAAGTTTAGGGTGACTTTAGAGGACTTTGTTTGAGTCTTAGAGTGTTCTTTTAGTGGAATTAAGTTACCTAAATGTTAGTACTATATGTTAGGGCTTTAATTTTGGCTTTTCTAGAGTTAAAATCTCTTTTCTAACACTTGTAAAATCCCATTTATTAAGTATTGCGAAAATGGAAGAAGTCTTACCCAAAATTCCTACCTTATCTCCAATGAGTTGATAATTCCAACCAAATAGGGAAACTTAGGTGGAGTTGGAGTGTTTGTTCTCTTTTATGATGGAGAAAAATTAGGAATGTTCTTCTTTTAGAGGGAAATTGGAAAATAGGTTGGGGCATTCACCCACTCTCTAGTTTAAGAGATTGGATTAAGGAAGGATAGGAGGCTCTTCTCAAATCGGTTCATTTGCCATAGCTTGGAGAAAGGTTTGAGCTTTTGCCATGTTTTGGAAATTATGTGTTGTATTATTTTTCTGAATAAAAGATGTGTAAATTTTGCTACAGATGCATATGTGTGTTGTCCATTGTCCCTATTATATTTTTGGGTGTGGATGAATTTCTATTGCCTTATTTTCATTTGATTTTGAGAGCATGATGTTATGGGTGTGGAAGGACATCACTCACCCTTAGGAGGGAAGAAGTGGCCTTCGAGTGAAGGGGTTAGTTGGGCCTATCCCATGAGTGCAGAGTCTTTTCCCTAGAAGGAAGAGAGATAAACATGTAGTATGGGCTATATGTGCCAATACTTTGTTATGCACTTTGGGGGTGATTAGGGCAGAAATTTTGTGAGAGTTGGTATTTACTTTGTATGCCTTGTGAAGCCAGATTTGGTTTTCTATATTTGGCTTCTCCTTAGGGTTTTGGGCACACCTTCACCCATTTTATTGGTTCCTTTGGTAACCTATTATGTAATCTCAAAAAGTGTGTTAAATTTTGTATCTTGTATTGTCAATTTATATGTGTGTGATTGATTGTTACTCAGTTCATCTTGGTTCTCCAAGCTTGATGGGTGGTCTCTTAGAGATGTAGGCTAAGAGGTGAGCTCTCCATGATTTATAGGGTTTTTTTGTATAGGTTTTCTAAATGGATATGTATTGAAGAAAAGCTTGGAAGATTTTCACTTTATTTTGGAGATTTGGAGATGTTTTATTATGAAAATTTGTAAAAGTTATGTTTTGTAAAAGATCAGAAGTAGCTCTTCTTGTAATTTGTAAATTTATGTAAGGATCCAATTATGATTATAAAATTTGAAAGGACTTTTCAATACTATGAATATATTTTAGTTTAATTATTTCATAAATTATTTCCAAGAAATAAAATTGAATATTATTATTGTATGTGTGTATGTATGTGCCTTGTTCAAGAAAATTTGGGCATGACATTTGAATACTTGAGCTATTTGAAGACATTGAGTAGTTAATTAACATAAAGTTATTTTTGATATTTATGTCAATGGGGGAGAAGTAGTGCATGAAAAATATCTCCTAAATATTGAGGAGATAATGGATGGAAAGTGAAGCATAAAAAAAAGGGGAGAGTAATGAAGAGAAGATAGATTTTATGTCAATGGGGAGAATAACAATTATTCTTGAGAATTTAGATTTGATTGATGAAGATGATTTGAAAAGATGAGAGAAGAAACAACATTAGAGTTGAATTTGGTATTCTTTGAGCTTAGTTTTTTTTAATCTACCAGTGTTTTGAAGGATTCATCCATCCCTTCTGATGATTTTTTTGCAATCTGTGACCATGTGCATCCCAAAGGAAGATAATCTAAGAGATCTCTCATGGCCAATCCCAACCTTCAATAAGATGACCATGTATGATGGGTCATACAAGAGCTAACAAGCTTTGATACCACTTATCTAAATTATGAATTCAGGTTACAATACCTAGTGTAAAACTTGCGGTATTGTGACTAAATTGAAAATGTTTAAAATGCGACAATAGATGTTCTACAAGCCAAAAAGTAATCCATTCATTTTAGAAAATAGAGTTTATAGAAGCTTGATGAATCCCAAGGGTCACCATTATCCCTTGGATATGAAAACAAAAAGTCCACAATCTAATTAATTACAAAATAAACTCTAACAACTATAAAAACTATAATAAACTATATTCAAATCTACATCTACTAGTAGAGTAACTTTCTACTCGTAGCTTGAAATCATGAACCACCAAATTTTTTGGAAAGATCTTCTAGAGTTCTACATTTATTATCCAAAGTCTTAAGCTTGATGCTATGACTTTGTGGCCCTGTTGAAGCCCATAAATGCTCCAGAGACCTCTAAAAATGCAAAATACTAGAACATAGAAAATACTGAAAAAATGGATTTTGATATTTTTCCATTTTTTCTTGTGCCAACATCCTATGTATCTTCCTCAACTATGTTTTGGTCATTCCTTCCTCCTTAAGAGGAAGCTAGATTTGTTTACATGTAATCCATTTTCCCTATTGAACAAATTGTCCTAATTCTACCACATGGTACAAATAGATTTTTTGGTTCCTCAAATTCTTCTTGACAACTTCCACAATTTGATCACTTTGAACTAGATTGATAGGTTCTAGATTTAGCTCTGTACAACTAATTTCTTTAGCAATATCTGCAATATGTAGTAAAGGAGATAAATATGGTTTCAACAGTTCTATATTGAAAACTGGGTGAATACCCAAAACTGGAGGCAAGTTGAGTTCAAATGCATTTTCACCAACTTTCTTTATAAGCTTATAGGGACCATAGTGAAGAGGAAGAAGCTTCCTATGAGAGACTTGTAAGCATTCCTTCTGGAAATGCAACCATACCTTATCCCCAACCTAAAAATTATGAGTTTGATGTACATCATGCCTCTATTTAGACATCTTAGTGGTCTGCTCCAAATTTTCATGAACTTCCTGCTGTAAATGATGAATTCTATCATCCCTGTATAGTCGACATATCCCATTTAAATGTTAAATTATATTTTTTGGTGATTTAATAAATCTAGACTCATCTACATTATGTGACTAGACATGTGAGCATGTTTGTGCATTTAGAGGTTTGCACTGTCACGAAGGTTATTAAGGAATTTTTGTGATTTTGGGTTTTTAGGATTTAGTTTGACTATTTTTAATTTCTAGTAACTTTTCCATAGATGAATTCCAATTACTTGGAATAGCCTATTTTTGTTCAAGTCAATTCTGGGTTTAACCTAGGTTGGCTGGTTATTTACCCTAATCGATTATTCACTTGAAAAGTGAATAAGTATTAAAAGAGGAAATTAATTCCTCACTTCTCACCTTTGGAAATTATGAATTTGAGAGATTTTTCCAAAATCCTCTTCTAGAGGATTATATTTTTGTTATTTGTGAGAGCTACAGGCATAGGATCTTTGTGAGGTCGGTCTCGTTGGACCTAGCTTGGGGAGACCTTGCTTTGTTATGATTTCTGGCAGCTTCTACAAGTTATTTATTTTATTGTGTTGTTTCCTATTTATACCCCTTATTTTTAGGTAGGGCTCTCCCATTTTCATGTTTTAGCTTAGTTTCTACTTCTATTTCTAGTAGTTATTTGTTCGGAGGCTACGAACTAGTGTTCTCCTCCATTTCTATTTTCTATTTCTACCTAGTTGATTAGGTATGAACATTTCCCCTATTTTTGGGATGATGATTTGGGGTTTTGTACCATTATGCTAGTCATTTTTGCATACAGTGTCTAAACCCAAATTTATTTGGTTTTCATGACTTTTGTGCCCTAAGACCAAATGAGTTTTATTTTTGATGTTTTCAAGTTTTGGTATTTTTACCTTGATTTGTGTGCCACCTAGTTTTCTCAAGTTTTCTTGGGATGATGTTGGTTATGTTCCTGGATCATCCATTGGGATGCCAGTTAGATCTTTGTTGCATTGGGATGCATGCCACATCCATCTTCTTGAGCCTTTTTTTGTTGAGTGTATTTTTGCATTGTGTTCTCATCTAGTCCTTGTGATATGATCTTCATGATGGTGGTGTGCCATATAAAATTATGTGCACATACATTTGTTAGGTGACTTTTGAAGCATAATCTCCCATTTGTACATCAATGGAGTTATGAGCATTTGGGGTTGGGTTTGGAATATGAATGCCTATGGGCACTCATCACTAGATTAGCATGGCTAGGGTAGGGTAGCATATAGAGGGGGATTCTATCTTGTAGCCTTGTAACCATTGCCTAGAGAGTTGGAAGAGGAATTTTTAATCAAGTGATAACTAAATCAAACATTAGGTGGTAATAAAAATTAAGATAATAAAATTTTTCAATGTGAGAGCCTTTTGTTGGGGAGTTGAGTTGCACAATCCAAGCTTGGGATTTCTAAGGCCAAGTGACTCTTTATGATGTTAGCTCCTACATAGTAACTCATTGAGTGCCTAACCAGGACCTATAGTATTTGCATTGTCTCATGCTCTTGGTTTACGCCATCATTATTGTTTGGCTTGATTGTTAGCCATGGACATTTGTTTTACATGTTTGTGGTTGGATCATTATCTCCATCAATATAGTGGGAGTGGACCTATGGATTTCACGAGGTTGGGAGGCATAGCTACCTATAACACTACTAGGGATTAGTATACATAGACAATCTATTTTCCTAGTGTAACCATTGCTAGCTGTTTTCATTTAGTACTTCTATTTTTGGAGTATGTTTTCTTGTGATTTATGCTTTTATTGGAATTCTTAGATATCATGTTTAGATGATGTTAGTTTATTTGATACATTCCTATATTATGATGTTTAGCATATGATTAGATGATGTTATTTGTTTAGTTGGAGTATCTATTGCCTACTGGTTAGCATGTTAGATTTTTTATTCTTATGATGTTATAATACGTTAGTAGTGACATCCTCATAAGACAACTATGACTATCTAGTTGGTAGTTTGGGATGTTATGGATGGGGCATGGCTAGAATCTTTGAGGTCTCATGATGCTATTATGGTTGGGAGGAACCCCACACTTAGTTCTTTGTTTTAGCACATTGCGATGTTGCTTTAGTTAATTTCCTTTACTACTATGTTAGATGGTTTGATGCAGTTTCCATCTTGCTATTATATTGTTCGAGTGTCTATGACTCAATTGTGGATCTAGTAATCCCTAGTGTGGAGGTTCTGATTGTAGACACCTAAATCCTTTTTCTTAATTAATATTTAATTAAGGAATCCCTCCAAAAAATATTTAAATCTTATTTAAACATTATTTCCTTATTTATTACTTATTTAATTAATAAATTGACCAAAAATCTCAAAATAAATAAATAATTTATTTTTTGCCCAAAACTTGGCCAATTTCCTTAAGATCACTAACCTCTTCCAAAATCTTCTAATCCTTCTTTAATTTCGATTAAAGGCTAATCCCATCATTTCCTACCCCTAATCCCAACTCAAAATATTTAATTAAGATTAAATATTAATCCTCATGTTTATTAAAAATATTTTAATAAATATCTCCTCAACCCAAACCTTTGAAATAAATAAACTTTATTTATCCTCATTCTAGGAAGTTCTAGACTCTTCTAGAAAGTCTTCATCCTCATCTTAAGCCTATCTCTAATCCCCCATTTAGCCTAATCCACCCCATCCACCCATACTAACCAAGCTTAGCTACTAACTCACCCACCCTCATAAATGCCATCCACTTGCCCATCTCTAACATCCCTAATCTAATCCTAAACCATCTCTAATCTTACTCTTAATCATTTGCACAATCCTAAACAAGCTTAAGAATTTCCTAAGCCAAGCCAAAGTCTATCCCCTCAAAATATCCCAACCATAAAAGTTTATGAAGTCCACAAAGCCATAAATGACTCTTACAAGCCCATTCATTGCTCTTACAAGCCATTATGAGGGTCTTTATGAGCTTTGAGCCTCCTTTGTTGACCCCTCAACCCCTCTTGCTCTAACCAATGACCCTGTGACATGTGTCACTCCCTGATTGGCTATAAGGAAGCACAATGAAATCTAAGCCCTCCATGAGCTTCTCTCCATCTTTGCATCTTAGCCCTCAAACCCTCAAGCCCTTAGCCTATAAATTGGATCCCCTCCCAAGCCATTTTAACACACTCCATCATCCTAAAGCCATAATGCTATTTTGAGAGCAAGTTTTTGTTGCCCCACTTTTCACCATATACAAATTTTGCAAAGTGGAGAGTGAATTAATGTCATGTTTTTTCAAGTCGGGTCAATAGGTCTTTCTTCTTTAGGTGCTAAGTTTCTCCATCAAGTTTTTATCTTTTCCCTTCTCCCATATCACATTTAGCCCAGGTGGGTATTTCTTGGTTGTCATGAGTCTTAGGGGTAGTTTAGAGCCATCCTCGATGGAGATTCTTGATTTGTGCTACATCTTTTGATTTTCATGCAGCTCATTTGATCTGGAGTTAGAGAAAATTGAATTGGCAGAAAATCAAGTTTCGACTTCTCCTCGATGGGTTTTCGCACCCCAAAGGCAAATTTTTGCAAAGACTGGCAAATGCTATTTGTAAGCTTCCTTGAAGTAAAGTGAATCATGCTAAGAAAAGATCATTCAAGTGATGTCATGATCTCACAGTGAGAACCATTTTAAAGCTTGGAAAATGATTGAGATAAGCATCGGCAGAAAACCAGAAAAGAGCTTCTCCGTGGCAGACTTCGATGTCAGTAATCAATTTTCCAAAAAGGTCTATGTAAAGGAATTAAGAAAGCCAATGGGCCCCACCCCTCACTTTCAAAGTCAGTTTTGTGTTTCCCAGAAGCTTAAAATAAAGTGAATAGGGCAAAGGATGTAAAACAATGGGCTTTAGCGGAAAAACAAGTTTGCTCTTCTCCATTGCGAGTTTTTGCACCCAGAAGGTGAAACTCCACGACGATCCATAAATGTTATCTGTAGGCTGAAACAAGGAAAGAATAAGCATCGGTGAAAAACTTAGAAGTAGCTTCTCCTTTGGCAAACTTCAAAACAAGAGGTAAACTTTCTGCAAAGGCCTAAATAGAAAGGTAAAGTTATTAGGCAGGCCCCATTTTTCATTCACAAAGCCTCTTTGGTGTTTCCCAATCATTTTTAGTAAAATGCTTAGGGTTGAAAGGTAAAAAAAAAGCTTAAAGGGAAAATTAGAAATTTGCTTCTCCGCTATGGGTTTTCTACCCTCGAAGGCCATTTCTCGCACTTTAGAGAAAGTCAGTCCTGCAAGCATGGTAATTATGTGATTTGGTTGCAGATTACTTTGGGCAAATAAATAGAAGTAAATCAGTAGATTGACTAGTTTTTGCAAGTAGAATTGACCTAAGTAGATTTTTCCCAAGGAAGTACTATGTTTGTGTTTTTTTGAAAGATGGATGAAATGGGAAGTAAATCGGTAACTAATGAGAGTTACTGTTGAGCCAATGGAAATAGTGAAAAGATAAAGATAAATCAATTAGAAACTTTACATCCACCAATCCAATAGATTTACCCTTAATTTTGCTCATGTGGCACAATTTATGAAATTCAACAGGAAAATCTAAGGTTATTTTATAAAAAGGGAAGTAACAGATTTTCAAACTCCCGTTTCACTATTATACTATTGTACTAAGTAGTGCTTTCAAGTAATTTTTGAGTTATAGAGTTTTCTCCTTGTATCAATTGTAATTGTTTGAACTATTGCTATCATACATCAAATAAAATGGCAACAAGATTGATTAGTTTTGATGGATTGGGAAGAATTAAGTCAGCATGGTCGACTATCACAGATACTTCACTCTATTTCTATGATATGCAAGATTTTCAAAGGAGATTGAGAGCAGAGCCAATCCACCCCATAATAGAGAAAATTCAAGGAAGTAGATTAGTAGAAGTAGTTGGGTTCCCTATAGCAGTACAAGCCCTAGAGTTGATTTTAGAATGCATCAATCATTAGAACCCAGATACAAGGTAGATTCTATTGCCCGAGTAGACAGTGTTGATTTCAATCGATCAACAATCAGTGGTGAATTGCTTGTGGATTTTAGAACAGGAGGATTTCTCTGATTTGACGATGAGTGGAGCATGTCCGAGTACTCTTTGAAGAAGATGGTTTGGAAGAGGGAGATCATGCAGTCTTGGTTTCAGAAGCCAAGGGGAGCTAAGAGTAAAGTCCCTAAAACTCTTTTTAGCACAGACCTCAAACAAGAAATTGTTGACATTTTGGTTCTGTTGCATTGACTCAAAGGTGAGGTAGAAGATTTTAATTTTGTAGAGCAGTACTTCTTTTTGGTGCAAGTTATTTTCTCAGACACACAGTATATTGACTGGGCACATGAGGTCAGTGAAAAGCTTTCTAGGGCTCTTAGTGCAGCTAAGTTTTATAATTCTTTTTATATGTCCTCATTCTTGATATACATGTTGGCTTCTCTTCAATTGTGGCTGAGACTCCCTAGAATTGAGAATTTCCTTGATAATGTAAAAAGTTATGAGTTTTATCCATGCTTGCAATTATAGAATAGTCATGCAGAATACATCCAGGTAAATGATGCATTCACCATGAGGATTTGCAGAGAACTACAGGGGTGCCCAGAGTGGAGATTCAGTCTAGAAGTGATGACAATCATCAGCCAATTTGGTAGTTACTTCATCCAGTTCACATCATTTTCTTATTTGCATCTTGTAGCATTCAACAGATTCCCACTGAAGCTGCCCAGGTATCTAGATGATATGATTGTGCTTGTGGAGATTGTGAGGCAAGCAATACAAGTGAACATGTTGAGCGCCAGCCTAAGGAAGAAAAGGTATGAATTCCCTATAAAAGTGGGAGCATACAGTTGCAAAACCATATCAGATGCTAAGAATATACTCAAAGCATTTTAAAGTAAATACAAATTGGAAGAGTATGAAGTAGTAAGACCCCAATTTGATCCTAATGGATATGCCAGAGATGTGCTCCAGATTGGAAGTGTAATCAAACATGTGACAACCATGGAGGATTATTGGGTAGATTGTAAGGATGAGCTAGAGAGTCGAGATCCTACCTTTGCCAGATTTACAATTGATCAGGTAAAGACATATGGAATAAGTTTAGATGTGGAAGAGCTAGAGGATGACGGTCAAAATATGTATAGTAATACTTATTTGAAAAAATTGAGGAATACTCCCATTAGCTCTAAACCATATGTTGACATAGAAGAAAATTTCAATGTCATGATGGCAAGGATTATCAAAAGAACTAGGAAGTGGGTTGAATGGACAACTAAGAAAGGCCAAAGAAAGAGCAAAGCTACTCAAGCTTTTCTAGCTACAACTACTCCTACTTCATCTCAAAGTGCCACTCCCAGTGCTACTGGCACAACTGCTCAAAGACCAACCAATCTATGGGAGGAGGTGACCAACCCCCAGAGAAGCATGTTCCAATAGCCCCAACTTATCAAGGGGGATCACTACCAGTCATTGGAGCTCAAGTTAAAGCTGAAAAAGAAATAGAGGGATAGAAAGATGGATCTTTCACTCCAGTCTCACCTCCACATGCCGCTCTTCCCCCATCTCCTCAAGCTTCTCCAACTTCATCTCTTCATGCTGCCCCTGTCTTATCCCCCCATCATAGCCCTACTCCATCTGTAAGCACTCATATTCTTAAGCCTACTGGTTCTCCTATTTATATAGTAGAGATTAGAGATGATAAAAGTAGTAGTAGAAAATCTACTGAGTCTGATGAAGCTACCAAGAAAGCTCAAGAAGAAGAGAAAGCTCCAGGTTCATCTTGACTACTTTCTTGAGATCCAAAGACCCCCTTTTCTATAGCTACAACAACAATGACTCTAGTAAAGAAGAAAATGTTCAGCATTGAATCACTCGAAACAACCTCCAAAGTGATTAATACAGAGTCTTGGCTTGAGGATAATTGGAGAAGAAGAGGAAAAGAAAAGATGAAAATTTCCCTTCAAAGGATGTTGTATCTCAAGAGGTTCGCTTAGGATCTGCCTTAGTAAAAACTAAAAAGTAGAAGACCTTGTTAATATTGGGACACGATCCAGAAATAGGGCACCTAACTATGGAGGTAGCAAAACCAAACAAGGCAAGCAGAATTGAAGATATGACACCAGAAGACTTCACTCTGCACTCAATTGATCTTGGAGAAGCTAGACATGGTACAAAAGTAGGCCTATGGAAATCAAGTAATGAGGTGATAGAAGAGTAACTGGAGGATCTCAAGTCATCAAAGGTCAGAATGAAAGCAAAAATAGAGGAGTTAAGAAGATTTATCCGACAATTAGTTGTTCCATTGGCAACTATCACTGGTGTGCCTACCATTGAAAATCCTTTAGCAAAAGAGGTACAGGCCTTCATATCATAGCTCCAGAAAGATAGGCATTTTGGTTAGATTGGAAAAGAATGGATTGAGAAGCTCAGTTCAAATGGAGCTGTTATAATTGATCAAATTGGGAATGTTATCCTTGGGTTAGAAATTGAGAAGGATAACATCACTTCTAATCATAACACTTTGGCTGTAGAAAAGGCAAGGTGCAAGGAATGCATTTCTCTCCTAAATATGATCATCCAAATGAAGGTGAAAGAGGCAGTTGAAGCAAATATTTTGAAGAAGGCAACTGCGCCTTTGTTCAAATGGCTTCAAAAAATGCAATTCAAGTAGGAGATGATTCAAGAGGCAGAGGAAGGAATCAAAGAAACAAAGGAAAAGGTGAAGAATATCCAAGACAGAGCATTTGAGCTCATGTGAGGATTACACACTGACTCACAAAGCAATGGGCAAGAAAAGGTTCCCATTGAGATAGAAGTAATGAAGAATAACTTCTCCACATACTTGAGTAACCTATCTGGAATGACTTCAAGTAGTCAAAACAGAGTGGTAGAGTTGTAGACACTGAGTGGATGCGTGCATGTGATAGCTGGAGAGTTAACAAGTTAGCTGGGTGCAGTAAAGGAGTTAGCTCAAGAGCATTCAAAGTGGCTCTTGAGATTCACCAATGTACATGTGCCTAGTCATGAGGAGATGATCCCAATTATAGTGGCTGCCAAAACATATAGGGCAAAAACTGAAAAGGGAAAGAAGTCTAAATGACTTATTTAACACTCCTTTTCTATTCTTTGATGAAAATGTTGCAAATTTTTGTAAATTTTGAAATCCAACAAACTCGCATCTTGCCATTTGTCATATTCAAAAGATGAACCGATTGAAATTCCCATTGTAATGGTCATCTCTCAAATCCTATATGTATGAAATTCAATGATAAATCAAAGGTCTATAAATTTTGGTGTGAAGTACTATCTGTTGCAGAGACAATTGAATGGCACTTTGTTTGAATCGTTTTCCATTCCAGTAGGTACTGTAATTAGTTAGTATTTCCTTTCTATGTTACAGAGAACTAAGAAAGAATAAAGTTTCTTTTCCCCTATTTTCTAGAATTCAAATGGATGTGATAAGTATTGTTATATTTCATTTGATGAAAGGATTTTGTTAGTTTTCCTGATTCATCAATTGTAGTTCAGATTTAGATTTCAACTTATTTTAGTCTTTCTCGGATGGACTTATGGATTCATAAGAAGTGTGGATACATAGATCTGTTTCGATATTGAGAAATTTTTCTTGCCTAAATTAAGTTCTAGGTAGGCTTAATTTGGTTTTCCTCTCCTGCTCTCGAGTTAAGAGCATACGCCATGGTAGGGATTAGAGATAAAACCTAATTCATTGAATATCATTTACATAGGGAGCTATACCTCAATTTAGAGGGAAACTAAATATTCTTAGAAATGGTTTCCCAACTGTTGTGTAAAGTTGTTCTTCGTTATAAATTTGGGCACATTAAAAGAGGAAAAGAAGAAGGACAAATCTGTTTACCAATAGATTTTTGGTGACTCTGCTGGGGACATGAATGGTCGCTTGATCAAAAAGCCTATGTCATGAGAAAAAATGGTATTGCCTCATGAAAATGTAATCCCAGTGCTGCAACCTAACCTTGGTTTTCAAGATGACCAAGAGGATATAATTTCATCCCTTAACACATTTGTTTGGAGGCATAGAAGGAACACTGAACATTATCAGAATGCTAGCTAGATATTAGAGGAAGAAGAAAGAAGAGTTGAAGCTATTTTAAGAGCTATTCAAAGGGGACATATCCGGAGAGAAGAAAGACTATTATGATAGTAAGCTTAGAGTTAAATCAGACCTAGCATCCTGGAACAATTTAGGTTCCTTAGAAGTATTAAGAAACACGGTGGGCAAGATTCCATTTTTGATAAATTAACAGAGCTTAGTTTTCCTATCTTAGAAGTTCCAAAATGGAAAGGTGAAGGTAAAATTCAGAAAAAACCCCCTTCCCCTATTAGAAGTCAAGACACTAGCACTTCGCATTCCACTTGTCAGGTGTTAGCACTTCACAGAGTTACTGCACCTCCAGTTGTTAACTTTCTACCATATATTGCTAGAACAATCATGGCTGCTCCATGGGCCGTGGCAACATAGCCGCTAGCACTAAATTATTATCATCCACTTCTAGCTGGTTCAAGGAAGAACTTCCCTAAATTCTCAGGTGATGCAAAAGTCACAATAGATGAACACATTAAAGCATTCTTCATAGCTACTCATATATTGGGGGTAGGACATGAAGATATCACTGTAAGATTGTTTGTAGAGACCCTTACAGATAATGCAATGGACTAGTTTTATCATTTAGCTGATGGTTCAATAATATATTAGGACACGATGAGAACTAAATTTGAAGCCAGATTCAAGACTATGGAAGATGAACATGCCTTGCTAATGTAGTTGACTTCAACTAAGAAGCAACCAACTATGAGCATGAGAGATTTCATTGCTAACTTCATTAAGATTAATAGCAGACTTGCTACTGCTGATAGACGCACACCTGGCAATTTAAAAACTTTCTTTATTAGTGCTATGCCTCCAGAAATCAATTATGATCTGAGAAGAGCACACCCTACTGATCTAGCTAATGCACATAAGAAAGCTATTGAATGTGAAGATGACCTGATTTCTGTGAGAAAATGGAAATGAGAACTTCAAACTAAAGGGAGTTCTAGTAATACCACATCATCAAAAGAAATTATTCAGAAGTTTTCTAACGAGTTAGTAGCAATGAAAAAGAAGTTACCCAAATTCAATAATTCTTATCAATGGAATTACCAAAACTCACTAGGTAGAAGCAATGAAAGTAGATTTTCGTAGCTTACAGGTTCACAACCTAGGCTGCAAATCAAAGTAGCACCAAAAAAAGGGAATATGTGCATCTTTCACTTAACCATAGATCATGACAGTGAGAATTGTCTGGAGATTGTTCGTATGATGCAATTTCTATCTACTAATGAATTAAATATTGTGGCTCCATGTTCAAAACCTAATTCCTGTTCAAATGGTGACTCTGGAAATTTATTTTTAGAATATGAATTAGATTCTGAATCAAAAGGTGAGTGTTACGCAACTATTGATAGAACCTCATAACAGTACTTACTCATGGACAAAGATTGAAGAATCAAACCTCTAGTCATACTCACAAAGATAGCTCCAGTCCTTCTACGAGTAAAGCACATACTAATAAGGAAACATCCAATCCGCAAACGTGTAAGGACCATACATCTTTTGATTTCATTCAATTTTATGAAGAGTCAAAAGTTCAAATTTCCACTATTGATTATTTAAAGTCACATCCCTCTGAGCTAAAGAGATTAGTAGATAAATGTAAAGGGCGTACCTTAGACTTGAATGATAATGTGAGGATTGAAATTGAAGATGAAACCTTAACATCTGGCTTGTTTAATCAAGAAGACTCTACTGTTTTAGTGACTTTCCCTGGACAGAAACCTGAACCTTTTTATATTTCATTGTATATTAATGGATGTAAACTTAGTAATTGCATAATAGATTCAAGTGCATCAGATAATGTTATGTCATATTCCGTAGCTAAAGCCTTGCGGTTGAATCTTACTAAAGTGCATGGGAGATGTTATTCTATGGATGCCAAGCAAGTCCCTTTGCTTGGACAAATTAAAGATGCACAAGTAGCTCTAGCCTCATACCCAGAAAAGAAACTCATGTTAACCATTTTGGTAGCTAATATTCCTGCAAGTTATGGACTCCTTTTAAGTAGAAGTTTTTTCCGAGACTTAGGAGGAGAAATTAAGTTAGACTGGTCCCAAGCTATGATACCTATTGGTAATAAGAAAGTCAAGTTAGAACCTAAAGAAAAAGAAAAATCCACAGTCTTGAAATTAGATGATCCTAAAGCTCAAATTCTATATCAGGAATTGGAATTTGATAATTATATGTTATTTACTAAAGAAGATTCAGGTAAACAAGTGAACGAGAATTAGGTCGAGAAGGTGCCTGATGAAGACAAAGAGGCTTCTAATATCTGGACACTCGAATTTGATGGAAGTTGTGCTTCCTTAGGCTCAGGAGCTGGTGTAGTATTGATATCCCCAGAAGTGTTAGGATAAACCATGGACAGAAATAAAAAGTACATGCAAATATAACCAATAATAGAAAATAATAGATCACATAGAAATGAACACAAGGCACCAAGATTTAACGTGGTTCACCCAATCCCTAGGCTACATCCACCAAAATAGCAAGTCTGATCTTATTACAATCCAGTGATTACAACCTGATTACAATCCGTAATCCCTTACAGCTCAATACTACTGCAAGAACTAATTTTGCATCACAACATAATGAAAAATACCCAACCCTAAACCCTTTTATAAAAGTATTAAACTGCTTTAGGGTTATAACATGTCGGCCATAATATGAAGTATGTATAGTACTTTCCTAATCAGTCACCATAATCTAACAATCTCCCAATTTGGGACTGATCAGGCTCCACACTAAACAACAATCTCCCACTTAGAGACTAATCCTGTACCAATACCACTGCCACATGGGGCTCCCACTAGATCAAATCACCTTGGAATTTTCTGTTCTTTTATTCATGTTCAGTCTAAAAGA
Source organism: Cupressus sempervirens (assembly GCA_028749045.1). Lineage (NCBI taxonomy): Eukaryota > Viridiplantae > Streptophyta > Pinopsida > Cupressales > Cupressaceae > Cupressus > Cupressus sempervirens. The sequence continues at coordinate 10,109,143 of CM053785.1, read as the reverse complement.
CCAACCGAAGTTGAAGAGGAGTGCAGCTTCTCCCTTGTTACAACCTTTGTCAACATATCTACTGGATTGTCATTGGTATGTATCTTCTCCAGCTTTAACTATCCATCCTCCAAAACTAATCGAATGAAATGGTACCACAAATGTATGTGTTTGGTCTTAAAATGCAAAGCTGAATTCTTAGCAAAATGAATGGCACTCTGACTATCTATGAACAAATAATTATCCTTCTGAGGATGTCCTAATTCTTCCAAGAAGAACTAAAGCCATATCATCTCCTTGGCTGCCTCTATAGCAGCAACATACTCTTCCTTTGTAGTGGATAGAGCATTAATCTTCTATAACCTAGAAACCCAGCTCACGACTACCCCACCAACAGTAAAGACATAACCTCTAGTACTTTGCCTGGTATCAATATCCCCTGCCAAATCTGAGTCAACATAGCCCTATAAATCAGTAGTAGAGCGCTCAAAGTGTAAACACTTATTGGATGTTTCTCTCAAATATCTGAGAATACACTTGACATCATTCCAATGCTCAAATCCTGGATGACTCATATACCTACAAACGACTCCCACTGCATGTGCAATATCTGGCCTAGTGCATACCATAGCATACATCAAGCTTCCGATAGCTAAAGCATAGAGTACTTTGGACATCTTATCCTCCTCTTCCTGTGTCTTGGGACACATCTCCTTAGTCAATTTCAAATGACCAGGTAAAGGTGTGCTAACAGCTTTAGCATTCTCCATAGAGAAATGTTGCAACACCTTCTCAACATAATCAGCCTGAGATAGCGTCAAGGTTCTATTCTTCCTATCTCTGCAAATCTTCATACCAAGGATTTGTTTTGTTGCCCCCAAATCCTTCATAGCAAATGCATGTGCTAACTGACATTTTAGCCCCTTAATATGATCCATGTTAGACCCAACTACAAGCATATCATCAACATATAAACATAAAATAATGTAGCTATCATCATCCAACCTCTTAAAATAAACACAGTAATCTGAGTGACATCTGTTATATCCATGCTCATGCATAAAACTGTCAAATTTCAGATACCATTGCCGAGGTGCTTGCCTCAAGCCATATAAAATTTTCTTCAATTTGCACACTAAGTTCTCCTTACCTTTGACCTCAAAACCCTGTGGCTGAGCCATATATATTTCTTCATCCAAATCACCATGAAGAAAGGCTTTTTAAACATCTAGCTGCTCTAAATGCCAATCTTCAGTAGCCACAAGACTTAAAATAGTACGAATAGAAGTCATTTTAACAACAGGAGAAAATATCTCATCAAAATCAATTCCCTTTTTCTGTGCAAATCCTTTTACAACTAACTTGGCCTTAAATATTTTCTTACCTTGATGCAAGAGCATCCAGAGGTATAAGGGCAATCCTGTGTCACCAAAAAAATGTACTTAGACTTAGGCTCAAATAAAGGTTCCAACTCTCATAGTTCAACTATCAGTGCGTTTGAAAATCCCAAAAAAATAGGAGCATGTATTTGGGCCATCATTTCGGTAAACTAGAAGGTGTGAATTGGCCAGATGAATGTAATCATAATTTAGAGCATTCTAGAAAAAGAATAAGGTCAATAGGCCCCACGGTTTGAAAGTTATTGCAGTTTTTCGAGTTGTGGAGACCTCCTAAGAATGCTTCAAAGTCATGTTTGGGGCATTAAATGGCCTCAAAAAGGGTCAAAAAATAGGGGATGAGAAAAGATTGTCCATAGGGCTATAGAGCGCTTCGAGAGCTTTTAAAAAATGTAAACGATTCATCAATCGGAGCTACGGTTCAAAAGTTATGCCTCCCGAAAGTTTGGCTACCATTTTTGGATTCTTCTAGATTTGCATCGACTTCTAACGCAGCTTCTAGAACCTTCTATTTTTTCGGTGAATGCCTACTAGCACTTTCTAGAATGTACTCCTAGTCCTTAACCCTCTGGGGTCTATTTAAGGAGATTTCTGACATTGTAAAAGGCAGTTCGGAGTGGAGTTTGAGAGGAGGTACCATAAGGAGAAATTATCTCTAGATTTATGCTATTGTAAGCCCTTAGGGCATGTTTTGAAGTTTATTTTCCTATACTGGTTGTACTAGCTTATTTTCTCAGTTAATATAATTTCCCTTTTTTGTTGTTTCCATTTTGTTCTTGGGTTGTGTCCCCATCATACCACCTTCCTCTTCTTTCAACCTGTAAACCCACTTATTCTGTAAAGCCTTTATACCTAAAGGCAACTTGCACAAATCCCATGTCTTATTTTTCAGCAAAGAGTTCATTTCATCTTTCATTGCAGACTCCCACTGAATCTTAGTATCCACCTGCACAGCTTCATCATAACTTCGAGGTTCACTAGCATTAGTAAGTAAAATATAATACAAAGAGGGAGAAAACCTTTGTGGAGGTCTAATTTGCCTCGTTGACCATCTAACATTTACTAGTGTGTGTGGTATTTTTTGTTGCAGTTGTTGTACATCATGAGGAATGGCTGGATGATTAGCTTTTGGAGTATCATCCAACACTACATAATCATCTTCTTTCTTCTCATGTTGCTGCAATAGATCTTTGTACAACACTTTCTCACTAAATATGACATCCTGACTTCTAACAGTTTTAAGATTTTCAAAATCCTAAAGCCTATAACCAAATTCATTAATGCCATATCCAACAAAGACACATTTCTTTGATTTAGCTTCTAGCTTGGTTCTAGTTTCAGAGTCTATATGAGCAAAAGCTTCACAACCGAAGGTCTTGAGAAAAGAATAACTCACCTTCTTACCAGTCCATGCTTCCTCTAGAATACCATAGCCCAAAGGAGTAGAGGGACCTCTATTAATCAAATATACTATAGTATTGATAGCCTCTTCCCACATGTGTAAGGGCAACCCAACATGCAACCTCATGCTCCTTGCGCGCTCCATTATAGTCCTGTTCATGCATTCAGCCACTCCATTTTCTTGTGGAGTCCTTGGAACAATTTTTTTTCTATGAATACCATTAGTTGAGCAATAATCTTCAAATTCATGACTGCAATACTCACCACCATTATCAGATCTGAGACAATTTAATTTCTTACCAGTCTCATTTTCAACCAAGCATTTCCATTTCTTAAAAGTTTGAAATACATCAAATTTCTGTCTAAGGAAATAAACCCATACTTTTCTAGTTGCATCATCAATAAATGTAACATAATAATGAGAGCCACCAAGGGAACATACCTAAGCTGGCCCCCATACATTTTTATGCACAAGCTCTAATTTCTCCTTTTTGTTTTCCTTCCCAGTCTTTACAAAACTCACTCTTTTTTGTTTTCCATACACACAACTTTCACAGAAATCCATATTCACACATTTTAGACTTGGTAAAACTTTCTTTGAATGAAGTACTTTCATACCTTTCTCACTCATGTGCCTAAGTCTATTGTGCCACAACACTGCATCAAAATCTACAACAACTATTTGTTCTCCCTGCTCAACTACAACAATTGTTCTTGAACATTCATTTTTCTTTGAAACAATCAAAGTAGAAGGAACAATATGACCTGTACAAAGATATAAGGTGCCTAATTTCACACCCTTTGCTACTACAAGGAAACCTTTTGAAACCTTCCAATTTTTATCATTAAAAGTAACTACACAACCCTCATCACTAAGTTGCCTGGCTAAAATTAAATTTCTACTCAGCCTTGGAACATGTCTTACCTCATGTAGTAGCCAATGATTCCCATTCGGCAACTTAATCTTAATTTTTCCCTTTCCAACAATCTGATAGGGTTCATTATCCCCCAAATAAACAAGCCCAAAATTCCCTTGGACATAATCAATGAAATAACCTCTATGAGGTGTAGCATGAAATGAAGCACTAGAATCTAAAACCCATAAATCATCAACACTCTCTATAGACAGAAGCAAAGCATCCTCTTTGGATTTGTTACTTACCACATTTTCCTCCTTGTCTCCATCTGATTTATCTCCTTCATTTTTTTTTTCGATTCCAACAATCTTTCTTTTTGTGCCCTGGTTTCCCATAGTACTAGAAATCATTTGGTCCTCTCAATTGAGACCTCCTCCCCTTTGAATTTCCTCTTGATTTCCCATGATTTCCAAGGTTACTTCCTCTTTCAGTCATTCTACCCCTGCTTTGTGCATTCAAAGCACTTCTTGATGTAGATCCACCTGAGGATTTCCTACGAGTTTCTTCACTCAAAATAACACCGATCACATCATCATATTTTAGGGTACTAGATCCAGGAATAGAATTACTCACTGCCATTACCAAGCCATTCCAACTTTTAAGCAAAGAACACAAAATCAAGAAAGCCCTAATTTCTTCATCAAAATTGATACCCACAGAAGATAACTGACTAGTAATAGTATTAAACTCATTTAAATGCTCTGCAATAGATCCATCTTCTACCATTTTCATATTAAATAAATGCTTCATGAGAAATACCTTGTTTGTAGCAGAGGGCTTTTCATACAGTGTCACTAGGGTTTTCATCAAATCTTCTGGTGTCTTTTCTTTTGTAATATTAAATGCCACCGATGGTGCCAAGCATAACTGAATGCTTCCGAGTTCCTTTCTATCCAAAAGATCCCATTCAACCTCTGACATAGTTCCCTGATTCTTGGCTTTGCCTTCCAACGGCTTCCATAAATACTTCTAATATAGATAGTCTTCCATTTGCATCTTCCATAATTGGAAGTTCTGCCCATTAAACCTATCAACCCTCAGCTTACCCTCATTTGCCATTGCTCACACTCAACCATGAGACTCCCACTTAACCATGAGACTTTCCTACAGAGGATAACTGAAAGACAACCTCACTCTGATACCACTTGTTAGGATAAACCACAGATAGAAATAAAAACTACCTGCAAATATAACCAATAACAGAAAATAATAGATCACATAGAAATGAACACAAGGCACCAAGATTTAACATGGTTCACCCAATCCCTGGGCTACGTCTACCAAAATAGCAAGTCTGATCTTATTACAATCTAGTGATTACAACCTGATTACAATCCGTAATCCCTTACAGCTCAATACCATCACAAGAACTAATTTTGCATCACAACATAATGAAAAATACCCAAACCTAAACCCTTTTATACAAGTATTAAACCGCTTTAGGGTTATAACATGTTGGCCATATGTCGGCCATAATATGTCGGCTACCATGTCGGCCACAGCCCAATTTTTTTTTGTATGTACAATACTTTCCTGATCAGTCACCATAATCTAACAAGAAGGAGAAGTTGAGCCCTTAGATTTTAAATTAGAGTTTGGTAACACAAACAATACAATAGAATATGAAGCTTTAATATTAGGGATAGTAACTGCAAAAGAAAGAGGGATAAAAGTCTTAAAGGCACAAGGTGATGTAGAGCTTATTGTGAGACAAATCAAAGGACAGTACTCAGTGAAGAATCATAAACTGAAGAATTACAGAAATAGGGTGTGGGATGAGATAGAAGGTTTAGATGCCTTCTCCATTAAAGCTATGCCAAGAGAAATGAATACAAAAGGCCGACTCACTTGTAGTCTCTGCTTCCTTGTTACTCCCACATCCAGATTTTAAGAATAAAAAATATCAAATTGAAATTATATATCGATCTACCATCCCAGATAATATAGAATCTTGGCAAGTCTTTAATGATGATAAAAGTTTGTAGCTGTTTCTTGAAAATGACAAAGCTAGGTTTGAAACTGAGTCTCATGAAGACAATGAACATAACAAAAGTGGTGAGGTCCAACTGAAAAGTAATATTATTACCCCTTATTTTGTAGCTCTGGAAAAGTTTTTTAACAGACATGATGCTTATGTTAAGTGGAAAAGAACAAAAAAGGGACCTACCACAGGTGAATATGAAGGATTGAACATTGGAGATATCCATGGTCCCAAAATGATTAATATTGGAAAATTTTGTACTCCCCAAGAGAGAGAAATTGCAAAGAAATTATTCAAAGAATATAGAGATGTCTTTGCTTAGAGCTATGAAGAACTTAAGAGTTACAAAGGAGGAGAGGTGAAACATCATATTCCTCTCAAGCCAGATGTAGCACCTTTCTGGCAAAAGCAAAGAAACTATAATCCGAAGGTCGCAAATCCATTTTTTGAGAAGTTGATAAAATGTTAAAAGCGAGAATCATTTATCCTATCCAACATTCTACCTAGATAGCCAACATAGTGCCTGTCAGGAAGAAGAATGAAGAGATAAGGATTTGTGTAGATTTTTGTAATTTGAATCAGGTATCTCTCAAAGATAATTTTTCCCTCCCAAACATGGACCATTCGTTAGAAACAGTTGTAGGATCTGAGATGATGTCTATGCTCGATGGTTTTTCAGGATATAACTAGGTTAAAGTAGAAAAGAAAGATCAACATAAAACAACGTTCACATCTCCTTGGGGTACATTTTCATATCACAGGATGCCTTTCAGACTGATCAATGCTGGGGCTACGTTCCAAAGATGTATGAGTGAGACCTTCATTGATATGAAAGATTGAATAATAGTTATATACCTAGATGATCTTACCGCTTTCTCCAAAAAAAGGAAAGACCATATGGAGGACCTGAGAAGAGTGTTACAAAGATGCAGAGAGCATGGGATTTCTCTCAACCCAAAAAAGTCAATTTTCTATGTAACAAAAGGAAAACTACTTGGACATATAGTGTCACAGGAAGGCATTAAAATTGATCCTGATAGAGTAGAGGCCATCCACAGACTAAGCCTGCCTATAAACAAAACTGGTGTAAATCTTTCTTTGGCCAGGTGAATTTCCTTAGAAGGTTTGTTCCTAATTTTGCAGAAACTACTAAGCATATAATAGATATGATGAAAGGAAATTCAAGTTTCAAATGGAGTGAGGAAGGAAAACAAGCTTTTCAAAGTATAAAAACTACTATTGCTAATGCCCCTATGCTATATCATCCAAATTACAAGAAATATTTTATCATTTATTGCTATGCTTCGGAGCATACATTATCAGCTATTCTTGTGTAGGAGAATGATGAAGGAATACAAGCTCCCATTGCTTTTATGAGGATACCATTGAAAAATCATGAATTGAAATATTCACAAATTGAAAAGCATGCTTATTCAGTAGTCAGAGCACTTAAGAATTTTTGTTTCTATATCTTACATTCACACTCTATTGTCTTCGTCCCAAACACAATAGTAAAAAGTGTACTAATGGAACAAGAATTAGGTTGCAATGTCAAAGGAGCATGGGTAGTGAAGATATAGGAATATGATATTAAGATTAAACCTACCAAGCTGATAAGAGGAAATGCTCTATGCAGAGCAATTGTAGAAAAAAAAACTACTGGAGAATTAGAGGAATTGAATGAGAAGCAACTGGTGCTAGCAGTATGTCTCTATGACTCATGGTTTGAAAAAATTTCTTACCTTTTAACATATGGTGAATGTCTAGTAGGTTTGAATGCAAAACAAAGAAGAGATCTTAGATTTAAAGTAGCCAAGTATGTGATTTGGGATGGTAAGATTTTCAAAAAGGCTATTGATGGTACATTCTTGAGGTGCGTAGATAAGCCACAAAAAGAAAAGCTATTGAAAGCATTTCATGATGAGGCCTATGGAGGAAACTTCTCTTCTTCTGTTATAGCTTTCAAAATACTAAGGCAATGCTATTACTAGCCTGGGATGTTCCAAGATGCATATGCATGGGTAGTGAATTGTGAAAAGTGTAAAATGTTTTCTAGACACCCTCAATTAGCTGCACTACCACTAAAACCTATTGTCATTGAAGGACCCTTTCAGCAATGGGGCCTTGATTTCATTGGTCCAATTACTCCTGCATCCACTGCTGGTCATCAATATATCATAACTGCAACTGATTACTTCACCAAGTGGGTAGAAGCTAAGGCTACAAAGAAAACTACTTCTGAGGTGGTATGTGAATTCATTAATTATTGATTTTTGTTTTGAGTATGGGATCACCATCAGTCATTCATCTAATTATTTTCCTTAAGGGAATGGCCAAGCAGAATCTAGCAATAAGAACTTGATCAATATTGTAAAGAAATTGGTGTCAGATAACTAGAAGAATTGGCACAAAAAGATTCATGAGGCACTTTGGGCAGATAGAGTGACACCTAAGAGGGCAATCAGAATATCTCCTTTTGAGCTGGTTTATGGAACTAAAGCTAATCTACCTTTACCATTGGAATTGACCACAAGCAAACTTAGAACAGTAATTGATGATGACATCTATACAAATGGTCTAGAAAAAAGAATCTTGTATTTGAGTAAACTAGAAGAAGAAAGGGTGGAAATTGTTGATCATATCACACAGCACCAAATGCGAGTGAAAGAACTATTTGATAAGAAAATGAGACCTTGAAAATTTATGGTGGGAGATATGGTGCTACTTTGGGACAAAAGAAAGGCTCCAAAAGGAATGCATAAGAAGTTTGATATTCTATGGAAGGGCCCGTTCATAATTCAATAGGCATTCGAGAACAACTCTTTCAAACTGGCGTATGAAGATGGTGAAGTATTACCCCTGACTTATAATGGTCAGGATCTCAAGCTCTACCAAGTTTCAAATTGAAAATAGGTAATCCCTGTAATGTACCATAGTTAGACTTAGTGTTGTGTGTGTCTTAGTTAGCCTACTCCATTCATTTTTTATTTTTTTTTTCCTTTTTTTATTTTTCCCTTCCTTTCTTGTTTTGTCTTGTTTTTGTTGCATTGCCCCCTTTATTTTTCTTTTGTGAAACCAGAGATTCTTAGTCCCTTTGCTTGGCCATACTCTACCTAAGTCCCTAGTCAGAGCCAGCTGTTGCCCCACTTTTCACCATATAAAAATTTTGCAAAGTGGAGAGTGAACTAATGTCATGTTTTGTCAAGTCGGGTCAATAGGTCTTTCTTCTTTAGGTGCTGAGTTTCTCCATCGGGTTTTTATCTTTTCCCTTCTCCCGTATCACATTTAGCCCGGGTGGGTATTATAGACACCTAAAAATCCTTTAGAAAAAAAAATATTTTTATTTTTTGAAAAATGTCCCTGATGACATCATCATGTATTAATTAATTAATTTATTTTTATACCATTAAATTCATTTATCTTAATTAAAAATATTTAATTAAGGAATCCCTCTCAAAAATGTTTAAATCTTATTTAAACATTATTTCCTTATTTATTAATTATTTAATTAATAAATTGACCAAAAAACCCAAAATAAATTAAAATTTTTTTTTTTTGCCCAAACTTGGCCAATTGCCTTAAGACCACTAACCTCTTCTAAAATATTTTAATCCTTCTTTAATTTTGATTAAAGGCTAATCCCATCATTTCCTTACCCTAATTCCAACTCAAAATATTTAATTAAGATTAAATATTAATCCTCATGTTTATTAAAAAAGTTTTAATAAATATCTCCTCAACCCAAGCCCTTGAAATAAATAAAACTTTATTTATTTCCTAAAAATCTAATTTATCCTCATCCTAAGAAGTTCTAGACTCTTCTAGAAAGTCTTCATCCTCATCCTAGGAAGTTCTAGATTATTCTAGAAAGTCTTTATCCTCATCCAAAGTCTAGACTCTTCTAGAAGATGTCTTTAAACCTAATCCTAATCCCCTCCTAACCTTGTCACATTCCCTAAAAATGAGTTAAGACTTACTAACCGAAGCCAAAGTTAACAAATATCTCCTCCTTCACCCACCCTCATTAAATGCCATCCACTTGCCTATCCCTAAGCTAATCCTAAACCATCCTAATCCATCCTCTAATCATTTTCACAATCCTAAGCAAGCTTAAAACCTTCCTAATCAAGCCCAAGTCCAAATTCCTCTCATCTCCCTCAAAATATCCCAACCATAAAACTTTATGAAGTCCACTAGGCCATAAATGACTCTTCCAAGCCCTTTCATTGCTTTTACAAGCCATTATGAGGGTCTTTATAAAGATTTTATCCCTTGAGCCTCCTTTGTTGACTCATCCTTTCCATTTCCTCCATCCTCTCACCCTATGACATGTGTCACTCCCTGATTGGCTGTAAAGCACAATCCATGTGCTCTCCTCTCATTCAATCTAAACCTTCCATAAACTTTCTCCCATCCTTGCATCCTAGCCCTTGATTCCTCAAGCCCTTTTCCTATTTAAGGAATCCTCTCCTAAGCCATTTTAACACAATCCATGAAGTAAAGTTATAATGCCATTTTAAGAAGCCATTTTACATCAAAACTATACACTCACACCCAAATTCCAACTCTATTTGAAGCCCTTTTTGAAGCATAAACTTGAGCATACAACCTATCTATTTAGACAAAGCCACTCAACAACAGAGCTTCTCATTGAGAGAGCCCATTAATGGCTCATATTCTCAATTGAGAGCTCATCTTAGTCTATCTTGAAGTTTATGAATTTTTTTTAGTTTGTAGAAGCTTTATTTAAATTTTGTTTGTATTAGCATACTAACATTGCTCATATACATTTTGGCATGCCCGGTGGGACCCTGCATGGGTCATGTTCATTAGCTTTTTTACTGAAGTTTTGTATGTCATTTGCTGATTTTGGCTAATTTTGCTTATTTTTGCGATTTGTAAGATTGTATAAATTGGTTTTGTAGGTCCACATGAGCATGAAGAAGACAAAGGAACTCATAGTCTATCTCATAGTGTTTGCAAATTTTTCAAGCTTATAGGTGGACGAAGCACTTGGAATTCTTTTTCCTCTTCTTGTCTATATTCTTCTTCTATTCCATCTTCTTCTTCTTCTTCTTCTTGAGGGATCTTGGCCTTTTTTTTTAAGGAAGCAAAATCATACACACTTTTTTTTTAAGTGCTTAAAATGAACCCCCAAATCATACTTAAATCCATTAAAAACTAAAAATTTGCTAATTTTTTTTTTTTTTTTAACAAGTGAAACTAAACCAATCCAATCATTTGCATCTTTGAAACATCAAAGTTTTAGATTCATTCATGCAAAGTTAGGAACACTTCATTTTTGGGAATTTAAAAAGAACTTCAAGTTTCCATTTCAAAAGGTTCAAAATCAGCACTAAGTGCACACTAAAATCTAAATCAAACTCAAAGCATCAATCAAGGATAAAATGAACCTCATTTGCAAATATTTTAAAGTTCTTTTAAAAATCTCATGAAAACTAAGAGTCCTAAATGGTTTCCAAAATTGTCCTAAAAAGTTTTGTTATTTGTTCCAAACAAATGTCTTGTTGCAAAATCTTAAATGTTTCTTAGGTTTTTCATGCATCAAAACAATCTAGGAATATCATTTTTGGGCTTAAAACATGCAAACTAGAACACAAAATCTTGAATGAAAACCAAAGTCCAAAGAATCATTTTCACTTTTGAGTCCAAAACAATCTTGAATGATTCTAAGGTTAAAACAGAGCACTTCAAAGTTCTTAAAACAACACATAAAATCTCAATCTTGAATGCTCAAAGGAAAAAACTTGAATGTTTAATCACTTGTCTTTGAATGCATGTTGCTAAAATCACTCTTGAGTGCCATGGATTAAAATCAAGTTTTTTTATTTTTTATGAATGCATGATTAAAACAAAAAATCCAATCTTGAATGCAAAAGGTCAATTAATCATTACAATATCTCACACTTTATCTTTTGGGGCATAAAAGGAATCTACATTTTAGAAACTTTCTAAGTTATAAAAACAAATAAAGACACTTTGAGTGAATTTTTTGTTGGACTCACCCTCTTTAATCACTCATCATTCTAACCATTGGTTGCAATATCAACGCCATATATGGGGATGGGTCTACCTAAGAAGGTGTTAAGTGCTCCACAAAAATCAAATTCCACTCACTTGAATTTTTATTGGTTTTTCTAAGATAGAAAATTTCTTGAATGCACATTAGTCTCGCTAACACTTCATTTGGGCATAAAAATTGAACAAATCTTGACGTGGAGGGCCTCCGAGCCTGCACTTGAAACTGAGTTTTACACATCTTTATTTTGGGCTTAAAACAAACTCACACTCAATCTTGAATGCCTTAAAGAAAAATCAATCGATACTTGATGTGGAGGGCCTCTAGGCACATGAGTTTACTTTTGTTGACCCTAAATATTCTTGGTGTATTCATTCTTTGATCAATTTTACTTTTGTTAATGCTTCAAGTTGGAATTGAAAATTTGTATCCTAAACATGTGTGTTTGCAAAGTTTAGATCCAAAAAAATTAAGTGTCAGTTGGAAAAGAACTCTATCTTTTAGCCCAAGATCATCCAAGTCTTCTCTCCCCTTGTCGTCTTTCAAGGCCATCTTGGGTGCATAAGATTAGGATCCAAAATCTTGTCTTAGCTTTTAGGAGGCCTGCTTGGGGATTTAATCACCCCTTGGGATGACCTCAACTCTAGCGTTTCGACAGAGTATAAAGATCGGGAGCTGAATCCAAAGACACCACTCTTGGGATCAAAATTTTGTCACTCGAGCTAAGCCTCAAGGAACTTTATACCCTTGAGAAGTGAAAGAGGAGAACTGGGTTACCGCTCCTCCCAACTGTGTGACATTGTTTTGGTTTCATCTACGAATTTGGCCATCACGTACCTTGGGTATATTGAGGACTCCCTAGCTAAACTAATTGTCAGCCTTATAGATAACCATCTAGGATGTTAATGTGTTTGAAATGACTAATCGAAACATTTGTAGAATATACACACTCCTTGGTGCACGTATCACATTCTGAGAATCAAAAACTTCTATCTAGTTGTTCCTATCTATTGCTTGACTTTTTACTTGTTGAATGAATGTTTGCCAAACTTGGTCAATCCTAGCTTAGGGCATACCTAGCGTAGTCACTGCCTGTTCTACAAGTTGAACGAGTTGAAGCAAAACAACCAAAATCTCTCTAAGCCAAGTAGATTCAAAAATTTATCTCAGAACAACCCAAACCCAAACAAAAGTTTCACAAAGCCAAACTCAAGCCATCTCAGGCATACCAAGAAATTATAGCTAAGAAAAAAGAAGTAACACCAAGCCCTTGAATTGCCAAACTCCACAAAGAAAAAGACAAAGTTGTCGACGAAGCCCTTCAAGATGCCTGGTTAGATTGCACTATGAAATTTAGCAAGCATCCAGGAGTTAACCCTGCTTATGCCTTACCAACTAGGCATGATTTCTATGATTAGGCCCCCTTGTTCCTCCACATCTTCTTGCATAAGCTCCGCTTTAGAGTCATCCTTATAGGTAAGCTAGCCACCCTTAGTCATCCCCTTAAGAATTTTAGCTCACCCATTTCATTTAGATCTTTGCCTTAGAACCAAACCAATCCCCTCAAACCTAGCTAGCATCCCAAAAAGCCTAAACTTCACATCCAAGCCTTCAAAATTGTTGTCACCTTGCCAAAGTCTTCCATTCCTACCATCTTGCAAATCCACCAATCTCACCAAGCTTATCCCTTTGACAGAGCTTTGTCTAGGGTAATCTAGCTTTGTCACTTGTTATCCCTCATCACTTGTCTCATGTTTTTCCTAAAGGATCATCAGTCTATCCTTAAGTTGACACAATCACCACCAAGCTTGCACATAGGAAAGAAGACCTTTCATGATTTGGCAACATATCTTTGAAGTTAGAATCCCCAACCCAATCCTCCTTAGGTTTGTCATATAGCTTTGCCTCAACCCAGGAAATCATTTGCATAGAAAAGCCTTCCCCCTTCGCATCCATCAGCATTGTTGCATCTCATCCCTAGGAACATTTTCATGCCAGCCATCACTTGCTTAGCTAAGAAGAAGAAAGAAACAATGGAACCCTATCATTTGGATCAAACAACATCGCTCCCCTTGAGAACTCAACCATCCTTTAGCCCAGAGAACACTATACCATCTCCTACTGACATTGAAGCTTTCATGAACCAACTAGGAAATGCAGTATTGGTGAATGCCATTATAGACAAGAACAAAGAAACAATCATGGCTAACTTTCGAAGGGACAATATAGGAGCCTTTGACTTTGGAAGCCCTCCTCCCTTATTAGATCCATCTCACTCATTGTTTGGACAACTACCACTCCCAATAGGCTCTTATGATTTAGATTATCCTCAATATGTGCCAAAAGAAGAGCCTCAAGCCAATCCTTATGATCGAACAGACCCAAACATACCAGCCTCCACTCAAGTTGAAATCTCCCTTTCGTAAGCCAATCCAGCCACCACCACTCCACCATTGGTCCATACCACTCCATCCCAAACCCCCTTCGCCCAAAACACCTCATCATTCACTCCCTTCACTATTGCTGCTGCTTCTCTCCAACCCAGTCTTCCAAATCCACCCATCTCCCAAATCAGTGCTAGCATCTTTGGCCAACCTCAGTAATATACAACTGAGATGCCACCCATGGGGCCAAGTAATCAACCTTTCATCACCCCCAACTTGTTTACCTCAGCTCAAAGAACAATTCCATCATTTCCACTAGGTCCTTGGAGCTTAGTGCCATCAGCCACAAATCCACAAGCTACTACCAATGTTCTGCCAAGCTCTCAAATGACCCAAGCTCTTGCCACCACTCTACCAAGCTTTCAAATCCAACCACCAAGCTATTGAACCCCATCAATTCCATTCTTAAGCTTTCAATTCCCACCACCTCCACCACCAACTAATCCATTACCTCCTATTACTAACTATTTTTCTATGCCACTTCTAGGAGGAAATCGACCACCACCAAGCACCAATTACTTGGCCTCCTTATCCATGATACCCTCCCAAATGGGGGCACAACCCACATATATTGGTCAAACTCCTCAAATCCCAAGTCAAGTTTCACAAGCTCTCTGATCCTTTCTCCAAGCTTCACAACCATCTTATACCTTACCTCCACAAAGCAATCCATTTATCCCACAGCCAACCTACGTCCCTTAATCCCTATCCCAAATCCCATATTAGCAACAAGCCTTGCAACACATGCAGCAATATGTGCCTCCTCCACCTCAGCAACCCATCATCCCCCATTCAGTTGCCCAAGCCATGTACAATCCCTACTAGCCCATACTTCAAAGCCATCCATGTTCCATTGCCCCATCTAGCACATACCTACCTTAGGGCACTCTTACATTGGGTGCACCCTAGCCATCACCCATTAATTTAGAATGGGAAGCCATGAAGATAGCTTTGAAGAAAATCCAGGAGGGAAATGATCTAAAAACCTTCAAGTTTGAAAATGTGTGTCCTTACCCATTTGATAGAGCCATTACCATGACACAATTTTCCAAACACTTTGAGATACCCAAGTTTGACAAATTCAGAGGAAAAGGAGACCCTGTCACACATATCAAAGAATTTTACATGCACTGCCAAGAAGTGGCATATGGTAACATCTTCCTCTTGCATCTCTTTCCCAAAAGCTTGGCCGGACCAGCTCTTGAATGGTTTTATAGAATCTCATATGGCACAATTAAAAACTTTGCTGAATTGTCTGAGGTATTTGTAGCCCAATATGACCATCTTGTTGAAACAAAGGTCTCAGTAGTTGTTCTTGTCTACACTAAGCAAAAAGGTGGAGGAAGCCTTCTCAAATATTTGCAAAGATGGAAAACCCTTACCACCTACATATCTTGCACCTTGCCAGAATGCCATTTGGTGAAAATGTTTATTGATAATGCCCATCCCAGGTTAGCTCACCACATGACCATGAACTATTTGCAGACTTACAAAGATATCAAAGAAAAAGGAATGATCCTTGAGCAAGGACTCATCAAAGATGATGTGGTCAAGATTTACAAGGAAGCCAACCAAAATCAATCACATTCCAATGACAAGTCCAGGTATTGGAACAAAAATAAGCACATTGCAACAGACAACATCACTGACACTAGACATGTGAATATTGTTGGTCCTTCCCAAAATCAATCCAACCCACCTTACCAACCAAACAATCAACAAACTATCAACTACCAACACCAGAATCACCAAAGCTATTAAGGCCACAATCCAAGACCCAACTTTCAAGGGTCTAGCAATCAAGCTAATGTCATCAATGTAGCTGCAGGACCAAAGCCCAAGTTCCAAATTGCACCTAGAAACTATACACCCCTTGGTGAGCCATTGGATGTCATTTTTGAGAAATTGACTAAGGAAAACCTCATCAAATTTCCTCCTACCTAGCAAATTGACCCAGGCCAATCCAAAGCTGCATGGTACAAAGACAATGAGTACTACAAATTTCATAGGGTAAAAGGTCACACCACCCTCAGATGCATGAAACTGAAATATTATGTGTAGGACCACATTGATCAGAAAGAAATCACCGTTGGTGCCCAAACCTCTTCCAATGCAGGCTTACAGATCTATCAAAATGATTTTCCCCCTCACAACAACCAAAATCCTAGAAAAGCACCTATCCAAACCAACAACAACAACACCAAAGACCGCCAGCCAAACCAACACCATGGGAAGAACAATGACCACACTTCATCCTATATAGATTATGGTAGCCTCATAGGTTTTATATCCAAGAAAGAGCCTTCTGTCAATGTTATCAATATCCAAGGACCAAAAAATGAGTGTGCAGTCACCACTCAAAGAGCAAAATTTAACATCGTAGGCCCACCAGTTTCACTAGCACCATCAGCTCCATCAAAAAGCTAGTACAATATCTTGGAACAGCTTGGGAACATGCTAGCCCAAATCTCCATTTTAGACCTTCTCCGCACTAGTCCTGTGTACAAAGACATCCTTGATAGTGCTCTCATAGAATCTCATGTCCTTTCAGATATCAACGCTACTAATTTTTGTAATCTCGTTGGACACCTATGGTATCAAATTTTTCCGTAAAAAGAGTAATGATAGATAATGGATCAGTCTTTAATATTTGCACCCTAAAATTCATAAAACAAGCTGGGTATACTAAGACAGATATAATCAGTGAGGTTATCACCATCAAAGCTTATGACAACTTGGAAAGAACCATAGAAGGAACTATTTTTCTACCAATCAAGGTTGGGCCAGTCATCCAAGAAACACTCTACCATGTTATTGATCTAAACCTACCATTTAACATCCTCCTTAGTTGCCCATGGATTCATTCCATGAAAGCCATTCCATCCACTTACCATCAGTGCATCAAATTTTTGCATCAGGGCACTAAGGTAACCATCCATGCCGATCTAGAACCCTTTGCTTACTGCAATATGGTTGAAGCTTCATATGAAAACCATTGCCCTAGAATTGATATTGACACAGCCATTGCTAGCTCATTCCACACTTATAATGGCCCAGAAACCATCCTCGCCTCCACCCTATCTACCATGAAGATCAATAAAAAAGGTTGTGGAGAGTATAGTTTGTCAGATGCATTTGCTATCGGGGCACTCCCACTAGATCTACACACCCATGGACAACCGAAATATCATAAAGCTAAGGAGATTCCACCTCCTTGATACAAACAGTTTGGCCCAACAACCTTTGTATCCTCAAAAATCCCTCTTCATGAGGAGCTCACTCCAGATATATATAGTTGGTTACATAAGGATACACCTCCAAGAAATCAAATATGCCTTGATCACTTCAGCCAAAAGTATTCCCAAGAACATAAGCTCATCACAAACAAATGGAAATATCAAGGTGGTGGTCTAGGACTAAAAGAAAGAGGCATGCAGTGCTCCATTGATGCACACAAGTGGGAATCAAAGTTAGGTCTTGGCTTTGGCATACCCACAACTGGGGGCACCAATGAGAACGGTCATGCTTTTTCAAACATTCACTGTGGCCTTGTTGAAATCAAAGAAATTCTTGAGGAAGTTGAAAAGAGAGCCTACAAAGATATTCCAGACAAAATCTTCCTCAGAGACTCTGTTCTCCAAGAACTATCCATCCATTTCATTGACCTACCACTCGCCCATCCACAACTCATAGATTGGGACCAACCAAGCATCATACACATTGCTAAGTTCACATCAGATGAAGCACTTTTGAGATTCATGGGAGCCGAAACTCCTCACAAGCAAACAAAGCCAGATTCTGCCTATATCTATAGGCTAGGTCCCAAGGGGTATTTTGGAGAAAATCCCCAACCTAGTTTTGATACACCCAAAACTAGAACTAAGGTGAATCCGAGACTAGCTAAAGGAGCAAAGAGGGCCCCTCAGTAAGAAAATCTAGAGTCACAAGCAAAACATGAGGATTTAGCATTCTGTCCTCAAGATAATTGACCATAGGTGTCTTCTATTCTAATTGAGGATACTAGAGAAGTCAACATCAGTTCTTTAGAGATTCCTAGACTTGTTCACATTGTTGCATCCCTATCACAAGACCAAGCTGACCTCCTCTTTGAGGTCTTAGGAGAGAACATTGGCTGATTTGCATGGTCATACCAGGACATGCCAGGACTTGATCCAAAGCTTGTAGTGCATCATCTTGTAGTCGATCCAAAGATCAAGCCCATTAGACAAAAGCTTAGAAAAATGCACCCAAGGGTGACATTACTAGACAAAGCCAAATTAGAAAGAATGTTAGCTGCTAAGGTTATCTAAACTATTGACTACTTAGAGTGGATCTCCAACATGGTCCCCATCACTAAGCCTTCCAGTGACATTAGAATCTACACTGATTTCGGAGATCTTAAAAAAGCTTGTCCAAAAGATGATTTTCCCTTACCCAACATAGATATGATAATAGATCTTACAGCTGGACATGAAATTCTGTCCCTCATGGATGGATTTTCTGGGTATAATCAAATCAAGATTGCGGAAGAGGATCAACATAAGACATCATTCACTACCCCTTGGGGAACCTTTTGCTACAACATGATGCCTTTTGGCCTAAAGAATGCTGGGGCTACCTATCAAAGAGCTATGACAGCCATTTTCGTGATCTTATCCATAGCATTTTGGAGGATTATGTGGATGATATCTTGGTTAAATATCACACCTTCATGGATCATCTTGTTGACCTAGAGAAAGTCTTTGATAGGTTAGCCAAATATAATCTCATGCTGAATCCCAAGAAATGTGTCTTTGGGGTCACATCTGGCAAGCTTCTAGGCTTTATATTTTCTAAACGAGGTATAGAGATTGACCCCAAGAAGGTCAAAGCTATCTTAGACATGCCTCCTCCCCAGATACTGTGATAACTCTGCACTCTTCAGGGAAAGCTTCAATTTGTTTGGTGCTTCATCTGCCAGCTTGCAGATAAGTGTATGCCATTTGCACACTTACTGAAGAAGGATGAAAACATTCAAGTGGGATCCTTTATGTCAATGTAGCTTTGATCATCTCGAGCAGTATCTCATCAATCCCCCTATCTTGGTTCCACCAGTTCCTGGTCGTCTCTTGATCTTGTACATATCAGCAACACCTACTGCTCTAGGGGCACTTCTAGCACAACTCAATGACTATGGCAGGGAAAGAGCCATCTACTACATCAGTATAACCCTAGTTGGTTATGAACTCAATTATACTCCTATGGAAAAAGCTTGTTTGGTAGTTGTTTTCTCAACTCAAAAGATTCACCACTACATGCTAAGTCATACCATCCAACTAGTCTCCAAGATCGACCCTCTCAAGTATATGCTCTCCATAACAGCACTTACAGGTCATTTGGCCAAATGGGTTATGCTCCTTAGCGAATTTGACATCCAATATGTGGAAAGAAAGGAAATCAAAGGGTAAGCTATAGTAGATCACCTAGCTAATGCACCTCTAGTAGATACATATCCTTTGATCATAGAATTTCTAGATGAGCATATCTATCTAATTGAAGAACTGCTCCCATGGAAACTTTATTTTGATGGCTCATATACATCTCATGGATCAGGGGTAGGAATATTGCTAGTCACACCTCAAGGAGATTACATTATAAAAGCCTTCAAGCTACAATTCCCTAGCACTAACAATATAGCTAAATATGAGGCTCTCATAGAAGGATTAAAGATAGCTGCAGAATGGAACATCACTGACTTACAAATCTTTGGTGATTCTTAGCTCATCATCAAGCAAGCCCTAAATGAATATCAAACCAAAGATGAAAAGCTATTACCCTACAAAGAGCTAGTTGATCAGCTAACCCAACATTTTACAAAGCTTCAGTTTACACAAGTGCTTTGAATACAAAATAAAGCAGTAGACGCTATGGCTACTATCAGCTCGCTCTTGGAAATTCCCCAAGAAGTTACACAGTATGAGTTTTTAGTTGAGTAGCTCCTCACACCTGCCTATGCAAATGATGACTCAAACTGTGTTTGTATCTTGGTTGGTCCCCAATCCCCTTGGTGCCATGAGATTCATGCTTACCTTAAAGATGGTATCATCTACCCTCACCTCACACGTACCCAACACCAAAACCTCATCCAAAAATCATCCCACTATGTTATCATAGCCAATACCCTATATCATCAGGGTTATCATGATACTTTGTCGATGTTTAGATGAAAATGAGGCCATGATGGCATTAAAAGAAGTACACTCCAAACTTTGTGGTGCCAACACGAGTGGTATTGTCCTTGCATGAAAAATCCTTAGAACTGGCTACTATTGGCCTACCATTGAAGAAGACTCCTGTGACTTTGTTAGAATGTGTCTCCTATGTTAGCAGTACGCAAATCTTGTGCATGCTCTAGAACAAGATCTACAGCCTATTGCACCACCTTGGCCTTTTACTTGTTGGGGCCTTCATCTAGTTGGAACTATCACACCTCTTTCATTTGATGGACATAAATGGATAATAATAGCTACAAACTATTTCACTCAATGGGTGGAAGCAGTCCCCATAGTCTTAGCTACAAGAGTTCAGGTCTCCAAGTTCATCTTGTACCACATTGTTTGCCACTTCGACATCCCATCCACCATCTTCATCGACCACACAGGTAACTTTGAAAATCTCAACATGGAAGAATTATGTACTTCCCTTCGCATCCATCACCACTTTTCTAGCCCATATTTCCCACAAGGTAACGACCAGGCAGAGGCAACTACCAAAACCCTCCTCAAAATTCTAAAGAAAGTTGTCAATGATTCCAGCCATGATTGGTACCTACAAATAAATCCAGCCCTATGGGCCTATCGAACCTTCCATACATCCATAGGCACAACTCCATACTCCTTAGTCTATGGTGCCAAAGTAGTACTACCCATAGAGGTTGAACTTCCCTCCTTGTGCATATCTTTGCAAGGGCAAATATCAGATGAAGAATACAGAGTATCTTGGCTGACCCAACTAGATCTCTTAGATGAGAAGTGACAACAAGCCTATGATCATCTCATAGTCTATCAAACTCATCTCAAGAGTAATTTCAACAAGAAGGTGCTTCCATGACACTTTCAGCTGAGCAACATTGTCCTCAAAGAAAATATGAAAGTCCAAGCTGATCGAGAAAAGAAACTCAAGTTTGAACCTACCTGGCTTGGTCCTTATGTTGTCACTACCTCCTTTGGTTCTAGAGCCTATCAGCTATCTACAATGGAAGGAGAACTCTTGAATGATCCTACTAACATCATTCATCTCAAGAAGTTCTCTGCTTGAAGATCCTTGGTATACTTAGCTTTTGAAAAATACAAAAAGGTAGTAAAGAGAAATAAGCATCCAATGGTGAAAACTTGGCAATTCAAGCACCTTGGATAGGTACCTTGGTGAAAACCTAGTAATTTAGGTGCCTTGTGTACTAAGACTAATCCATGATCTATCACTATCCTATCCCTCATCCATCCATTCACAATCCAATAAAACACCTGCTTGTTCCCTTGGTGTTCCGACCAAATATCCAAAATCTAATGAAGCTTGTAAATACCTCTTGTACAGCTTGTAAATCTTGTACCTCACCTTGTAAATCTTGTACCCCAGCTTGTAAATCTTGTATCATCCCTTGTATCAGAGCTTGTATATCCAAATCTTGTCCAAAGCTTGTACCATTTTCCAGCTTGTATTATATGCCAAATCTTGTATCCTAGCATGTATCCTATCACATGCACACAAAGAATCCCATTTTCCTTAAGCTTTTCACAAACCATCTACCTATCTGCCTATCAACTATTACAGACATCCCACCCTTCATGAACATTTCCATCTCACAAAAACCAAAACATGAACAACCTTATACATTTGTAACATATCTTGGTCCGTTAGCTTGTACATCCTCTTTAGCTTAGTACCATTGTATCTATCCAACTTTCGTGTCAGTTCCTCCTTGATCTACATCTTGCACACATCGCACAACCCTTGGTTAGCTATTCCAATGCATCCTTTAGCTATATCTCCTATCACCAAAGTGTTATCCTTCTTAGTTCAGCTTGCTAGATGCATCACTCATCCAACATCCATCAGCTTCACTGCTCTCTGATAGATCCTTGTAGGATATAGCTTTCCACATGTCTGATCTTGGTCCGTTAGTACCTCATCCTACCCATCTCGTTGGAAAATAGTTCTCTTTTGGATTTTCTCTTTTTTTTGATTTGGAATCTTCCCTTTTGGGTCTTGAAGTATCTTTTCCACACCATCTCCTTGTTCCCTCCTCAAGGTTACCATTATCTTCCATATAGTGGTATATTGCGAATGGGGCAATCTGAGCGTAAGGTCTTGATCAAGTCTTTTGTTTGTTTTTCTTTTCTGCTTGTGGGTTACCTAGTGTCAGTTCCATGCTGCTTCCTCTAGGATTCATGTGTGATGCTGGGGCAATCGTTGCGTGTTTTTTTTAAGTCAGTCCGTCAATCCTTTGGACAGTTGGTGAAAAGGCCTTGATATTCTTGGTAACCTTGGCAATTAACCAACAGTCCTATAGAAAATCTAGTGCTCAACTACATGGTGGTACTTCTCTTTGAAGTATCCTTTGCTCAAAAAAGCTTCAATGGTTTCCCTTCATCTCTATTATCCCCCATCCATATTTAGCATCTGTCTCTCCTACCCCAGCTTATGCATCAATATCTCTTTGAATCAATCTGCACTTTTAGCTTTAGCGATCCACCAATCCAATGAATCCACCAAGCCTCATTTTTCAAGCTCCACAATCCTAGTCCTAGGGATCTTCGAAACCCATCTTCCAGCAATCTGACTATTTGAAATCCTATTGCATCAGCTTTATCATCCCATCATCCATCTCTCTATCCTAGATTCCTTTTTATAGCACTTCGCTCCTTCATCCTATGTAATCCCTGAGATCTTAAGCTTGCTTCCTCTTGTGCCTTTGATTCTCCCTTTATCATTCTAAACTAAACCTCTTCTCTGAGGCCAATCTGAGTCTCCTTGCTCACCTTAGATTCTTGTACTTTTCAAGAAGCTGTCGAGCCTCTCTTTCTCTCCCCGCCACCGTCTTGAGGGGGCATCTCGTAGTCCATTCTCTACTCTTTTGCTCTAGCCTTTAGCATCTTATTTTCTTATCTTTGATGCCATGCCACTTGTGGCATCACATCAAAGAGGGGCAAAATGTAGACACCTAAAAATTCTTTAGAAAATAAAATATATTTATTTTTTGAAAAAAATCCCTAATGACATCATCATTTATTAATTATTTATTTATTTAATTAATTAATTTATTTTTATGCCATTAAATCCCTTTATCTTAATTAAAAATATATAATTAAGGAATCCCTCTCAAAAATGTTTAAATCTTATTTAAAGATTATTTCCTAATTTATTAATTATTTAATTAATAAATTGACCAAAAAACCCAAAATAAATAAAAATTTATTTTTTTGCCCAAAACTTGGCTAATTTCCTTAAGACTACTAACCTCTTCCAAAATCTTCTAATCCTTCTTTAATTTTGATTAAAGGCTAATCCCATCATTTCCTTACCCTAATCCCAACTCAAAATATTTAATTAAGATTAAATATTAATCCCCATGTTTATTAAAAAACTTTTAATAAATATCTCCTCAACCCAAACCCTTGAAATAAATAAAACTTTATTTATTTCTTAAAAATCTAATTTATCCTCATCCTAAGAAGTTCTAGACTGTTCTAGAAAGTCTTCATCCTCATCCTAAGAAGTTCTAGACTATTCTAGAAAGTCTTTATCCTCATCCAAAGTCTAGACTCTTCTAGAAGATGTCTTTAAACCTAATCCTAATCCCCTTCTAACCTTGTTACATTTCCTAAAAATGGGTTAAGACTTACTAACCCAAGCCAAAGTTAACAAATATCTCCTCCTTCAACACCCTCATTAAATGCCATCCACTTGCTTATCCCCAAGCTAATTCTAAACCATCCTAATCTATCCTCTAATCATTTGCACAATCCTAAGCAAGCTTAAAACCTTCCTAATCAAGCCCAAGTCCAAATTCCTCTCATCTCCCTCAAAATATCCCAACCATAAAACTTTATGAAGCCCACTAGGCCATAAATGACTCTTCCAAGCCCTTTCATTGCTCTTACAAGCCATTATGAGGGTCTTTATAAAGGTTTTATCCCTTGAGCCTCCTTTATTGACTCATCCTTTCCCTTTCCTCCATCCTCTCACCCTGTGACATGTGTCACTCCTTGATTGGCTGTAAGGAAGCACAATCCATGTGCTCTCCTCTCATTCAATCTAAACCTTCCATAAACTTTCTCCCATCCTTGCATCCTAGCCCTTGATCCCTCAAGCCCTTTGCCTATTTAAGGAATCCTCTCTTAAGCCATTTTACATCAAAACCATACACTCACACCCAAATTCCAACTCCATTTGAAGCCCTTTTTGAAGCATAAGCTTGAGCATACATCCTATCTATTTAGAAAAAGCCACTCAACAAGAGAGCTTCTCATTGAGAGAGCCCATTAATGGCTCATATTCTCAATTGAGAGCTCATCTTAGTCTATCTTAAAGTTTATGAATTTTTTTTAGTTTGTAAAAGCTTTATTGAAATTTTGTTTCTATTAGCATACTAACATTGCTCATATACAGGCATTTCTTGGTTGTCATGAGTCTTAGGGGTAGTTTAGAGCCATCCTCGATGGAGATTCTTGATTTGTGCTACATATTTTGATTTCCATGTAGCTCATTTGATCTAGAGTTAGAGAAAATTGAATTGGTAGAAAATCAAGTTTCGGCTTCTCCTCGGCGGGTTTTCTCACCCCGAAGGCAAATTTTTGCAAAGACTAGTAAATGCTATTTGTAAGCTTCCTTGAAGTAAAGTGAATCATGTTAAGAAAAGATCATTCAAGTGATGTCGTGATCTCATAGTGAGAACCATTTTAAAACTTGGAAAATGATTTGGATAAGCATTGGCAAAAAACCAAAAAAGAGCTTGTCCATGGCGGACTTCGAAGTCAGTAATTAATTTTCTGAAAAGGTCTATGTAAAGGAATTGAGAAAGCCAATGGGCCCCACCCCTCACTTTTGAAGTCATTTTTGTGTTTCTCAGAAGCTTAAAATAAAGTGAATAGGGCGAGGGATGTAAAACAATGGGCTTTGGTAGAAAAATAAGTTTCCTCTTCTCTAGTGCGGGTTTTCGCACCCAGAAGGTGAAACTCCACGATGATCCATAAATGCTATCTGTAGGTTGAAACAAGGAAATAATAAGCATCGGCAAAAAACTTAAAAGTAGCTTCTCCTTTGGCAGACTTTGAAACAAGAGGTAAAATTTCTGCAGAGGCCTAAATAGAAAGGTAAAGTTATTAGGTGGGCCCCATTTTTCATTCACAAAGCCTCTTTGGTGTTTCTCAAACTTTTTTAGTAAAGTTCTTAGGGTTGAAAGGTAAAACAAAAGCTTAAAGGGAAAATTAGAAATCTGTGGGTTTTCTACCCTGCGGGTTTCTCCACTGCGGGTTTTCTACCCTCGAAGGCCATTTCCCGCACTTCAGAGAAAGTCATTCCTACAAGCATGGTAATTATGTGATTTGGTTGTAGATTACTTTGGGTAAATAAATAGAAGTAAATTAGTGGATTTATTAGGTTTTTGCAAGTAGAATTGACCTAAGTGGATTTTTCCCAAGGAAGTACTCCGTTTGTGTTTTTTCGAAAGATGGGTGAAACGGAAAGTAAATCGGTAATTAATGAGAATTACCATTGAGCCAACAGAAATAGTGAAAAGACAAAGATAAATCCATTAGAACCTTTACATCCACCAATCCAATGGTTTACCCTTAATTTCATTCATGTGGCGCAATTTATGAAATTCAATGGGCAAATCTAAAGTTATTTTATAAAAACGGAAGTAACAAATTTTCAAAATCTTGTTTCATTGTTATACTGTTGTACTAAATAGTGCTTTCAAGTAATTTTTGAGTTACAGAGTTTTCTCCTTGTATCAATTGCAACTGTTTGAATTGTTGCTATCATACATCAAATAAAATGGCAACAAGATTTGTGAGTTTCGACAGATTGGGTTGAATTAAGTCAGCATGGTTGACTATCACAGATACTTCACTCCATTTCTATGATATGCAAGATTTTCAAAGGAGATTGAGAGCAGAGCCAATCCACCCCATAATAGAGAAACTTTGGGGAAGTGGATTAGTAGAAGTAGCTAGGTTCCCTGTAGCAGTACAAGCCCCAAAGTTGATTTTAGAATGCATCAATCATTACAACCTAGATACAAGGCAGATTCTATTGCTCGAGCAGATAGTGTTGATTTCAATCGATCAACAATTAGTGGTGAATTTCTTGTGGATTCCAAAATGGGAGGAGTTCTCTAATTTGATGATGAGTGGAGCGATGTCTGAGTACTCTTTGAAGATGGTTTGGAGGAGGGAGATCATGCAGTCTATGGTTTCAGAAGCCAAGGGGAGCTAAGCATAAAGTCCCTAAAAGTCTTTTCAGCACGAACCTCAAACCAAAAATTGTTGACTTTTTGGTTCTGTTGCATTGAATGAAAGGTGAGGTAGAAGCTTTTAGTTTTCTAGAGAAATACTTCTTTTTGGTGCAAGTTATTTGCTTAGACGCATAGTATATTGACTGGGTGCATGAGGTTAGTGAACAACTTTCTAGGGCTCTCAGTGTAGCTAAGTTTTATAATTCTTTTTATATGTCCTCATTCTTGATATACATGTTGGCTTCTCTTCAATTGTGGTCGAGACTCCCTAGAATTGAGAATTTCCCTGATAATGTAAAAAGTTATGAGTTTTATCCATGCTTGCAATTACAGAATAGTCATGCAGAATACATCCAGGTAAATGATGCATTCACCATGAGGATTTGTAGAGAACTACAGGGGTGCCCAGAGCGAAGATTCAATCTAGAAGGGATGACAATTATTAGCCAATTTGGTAGCTACATCATCCAGTTCTCATCATTTTCTTATTTGCATCTTGCAGCGTTCGACAGATTCCCACTGAAGCTGCCTAGGTATCCAGATGATATGATCATGCTCGTGGAGATCATGAGGCAAGAAATACAAGTGAATGTGTTGAGTGCCAGCCTGAGGAAGAAAGGGTATGAATTCCCTATAAAAGTGGGAGCATACAGTTGTGAAACTAGATCAGATGTTAAGAATATACTCAAAGCATTTGAAAGTAAATACAAATTGGAAGAGTATGAAGCAGTAAGACCCTAGTTTGATCCTAATGGATATGCCAAAGATGTGCTCTAGATTGGAAGTGTAATCAAACATGTGACAACAATGGAGGATTATTGGGCAGATTGTAAGGATGAGCTGGAGAGTCGAGATTGTGCCTTTGCCAGATTTACAATTGATTAGGTAAAGACATATGGAATATGTTTAGATGTGGAAGGGCTAGAGGATGATAGTCAAAATATGTATAGTAATACATATTTGACAAAATTGAGGAATACTCCCATTAGCTCTAAACCATATGTTGACATAGAAGAAAATTTTTGGTGTCATGATGGCAAGGATTATCAAAAGAACTGGGAAGTGGGTTGAATGGACAGCTAAGAAAGGTCGAAGCAAGAGCAAAGCTACTCAAGCTTCTCCAGTTGTAGCTACTCCTACTTCATCTCAAAGTGCCACTCCTAGTGCTACTACCACAACTTCTCAAAGACTAGCCCAATATACGAGAGGAGGTGACCAACCCTTGGAGAAGCATGTTCCAATAGGATCAACCTGTCAAGAGGGATCACTACCAGTTATTGGAGCTCAAGCTAAAGCTAGAAAAGAAAAGGAGGGATAGAAAGATGGATCTCATGCTCTAGTCTCACCTTCTCATGCTGCTCTTCCCCCATCTCCTCAAGCTTCTCCAACTCCATCTCTTCATGCTACCCCTATCTTTTCCCCCTATCGTAGCCCTACTCCATCTGTAAGTGCTCCTATTCTTAAGCATACTAGTTCTCCTATTTTGATAGTAGAGATTGGAGATGATAAAAGTAGTAGTAGTGAATCTACCGAGTCTAATGAAGCTACCAATAAAGCTCAAGAAGAAGAGAAAGCTCTAGGTTCATCTCAGTTCCTTTGTCGAGATCCAAAGACACCCTTTTCTGTAGCTACAGTAACAATGACTCTAGTAAAGAAGAAAATGTTCAGCATTGAATCACTCAGAACAGCCTCCAAAGTGATTAATATAGTGTCTTGGCTTGAGGATACTTTGGAGAAGAAGAGGGAAAAAAAAGATGAAACTTTCCCCTCAAAGGATGTTGTATCTCAAGCGGTTCGCTCAGGATCTTCTTTAGTAAAAATTAAAAAGTAGAAGACCTTGTCAATATTGGGATGAGATCCAAAAACATGGCACCTAACTATGGAGGTAGCAAAACCAAACAAGGTAGGGAGAATTAAAGATATGACACCAGAAGAATTCACTCTGTACTCAATTGATCTTGGAGAAGCTAGACATGATACAAAAGTAGGCCTATGGAAATTGAGTAATGAGGTGATAGAAGAGCAACTAGAGGATCTTAAGTCATCAAAGGTCAGAATGAAAGTAGAAATAGAGGAGTTGAGAAGATTCATCAAGCAATTAGTTGTTGCATTAGCAACTATCACTGGTGTGCCTACCACTAAACATCCTTTAGCAGAAGAGGTACAAGCCTTCATATCACAGCTCCAGAAAGATAGGCATTTTGGTCAGATTGGAAAAGAATGGATTGAGAGGCTCAGTTCAAATGGAGCTGTTATAATTGATCAAATTGGGAATGTTATCCTTCGATTAGAAATTGAGAAGGATAACATCACTTCTAATCATAACACTTTGGCCACAGAAAAGGCAAGGTGTGAGGAATGCATTTCTCTCCTAAATATGATCATCCAAATGAAGGTGAAAGAGGCAGGGTAAGCAAAGATTTTGAAGAAGGGAACTGAGCCTCTATTCGAATGGCTTCAAAACATGCAATTCAAGCAGGAGATGATTCAAGAGGAAGAGGAAGGACTCAAAGAAACAAAGGAAAAGGTGAAGAAGATCCAAGATAGAGAATTTGAGCTCATGTGAGGATTACACAGTAACTCACAAAGCAGTGGGCAAGAAAAGGTTCCCATTGAGATAGAAGTAATGAAGAATAACTTATCCACATACTTGAGTAACCTATCTGGCATGACTTCAAGCAGTCAAAACAGAGTGGTAGAGTTGCAGACACTGAGTGGATGTGTGCATGTGGTAGCTGGAGAGTTAACAAGTCAGATGGGTGCAGTAAAGGAGTTAGCTCGAGAGCATTCAAAGTGGCTCTTGAGATTCACCAATGTACATGTGCCTAGTCACGAGAAGATGATCCCAATTATAGTGGCTACCAAAACATATAGGGCAAAAACTGAAAAGGGAAAGAAGTCTAAATGACTTATTTAACACTCCTTTTCTGTTATTTGATGAAAATGTTGCAAATTTTTGTAAATTTTGAAATTTGACAAACTAGCATCTTGCCACTTGTCATATTCAAAAGATGAACTGATTGAAATTCCCATTATAACAGTCATCTCTCAAATCCTATATGCATGAAATTCAATGATAAATCAAAGGTCGGTAAATTTTGGTGTGAAGTACTATCTGTTGCAGAGACAATTGAATGGCACTTTATTTCAATCATTTTTTTTTCTAGTAGGTACTGTAATTAGTTAGTATTTTATTTCTGCATTACAGAGAACTAACAAAGAACATAGTTTCTTTTCCCCCATTTTTTGGAATTCAAATGCATGTGATAAGTATTGTTATATTTCATTTGACGAAAGGATTCTGTTAGTTTTCTCTATTCATCAGTTGTAGTTCAAATTTAGATTTCAACTTATTTTAGTCTTGCTCAGATGGACTTATGAATTCATAAGAAGTGTGGATACATAAATCTATTTTGATATTGATAAATTTTTCTTGCCTGAATTAAGTTCTAGGTAGGCTTAATTTGGTTTTCCTCTCCTGCTCTTGGGTTAAAAGTATACCCCATGGTAGGGATTAGAGATAAAACATAATTCATTGAATATCTTTTACATAGGGAGCTGTACCTCAATTTAGAGGGAAACTAAATATTCTTGGAAATGGTTTTCCAACAGTTGTGTAAAGTTGTTCTTTGTTATAAATTTGGGCACATTAAAAGAGGAAAAGAAGAAGGACAAATCTATTTACCAAAAGTTTCACATCAACCACCATATATCCACATCCAAAATCCAAATCCTCTATTGAAGCTATTTTGAGTATTTGAGCATACATACCAAATCTAAGCAAATAGACACATCCCTAAAACAAGAAAACAATCTCATTGAGAGAGCCCCTTAATGGCTCATATTCTCATTTGAGTTGTTTCTTCTTTGTCTATCTTGAGGTTTATGTTAATTTAGTTAATATTAATGCTTTTGTTTCATTTAGTTAAGTGTTTACTTGAATACTAAATTAGTGTAAACATTCTGGCACGCTCGGTGGGACCCCACTATGGGTCATTCATTCATCCATTTCAATCCATTTTTTGTTCTTACAAACTAACGATCTAATATTTGTTGTTGTTTGAGTGGGTTACAAGGTGTTTTTTTTGTTTTTTTAGGTTGAAGGAAGCATTTGGGAAGAAAACATATCCTCAAATATTAAAAAAAACATCAAAAACAAAATTTTTCTAAAAAAAACCATACCCATCAGTTCTGTTTATGTGCAATATCATCTCCGTAGTTTAGCATCTCCACCTGGTTGACTGTTAGCTCTACTTGATTAACTGTTGTCTCCATATTTTAGTATCTCCACTTGGTTAACTGGCATTTCCGCTTGGTTAACTATCGTCTTCGCTTGGTTGATTGTCGTCTCTGCCAGATTAACTATTGTCTCCACCTAATTAATTGTCATCTTTATAGTTTAGCATCTCCCCCTAGTTAACTGTCATCTCCCTTTGCCTAATTAATTGTCATCTTCACAGTTTAGCGTCTCTGCCTGGTTATTTTTGCCTCTCTACACCATCATCATTTATGTTTTAGCATCTCTGTGACTTAGTAATCCCTGCAATTTTTATTTTTATTTTTAAAAAAAAAAGTATAAATCAAATTTTAACTTTTGGTAGTTCCATAGAGTAGAGATTTTTTTACGCATTTTTATGCCTATGAAAAAGAACAAAAAAAGTTGATTTTATTTTTTCCATAGTTAAGCTTCAATTTTTGAAATTTTTGGGTGACTAATCAAATTGGCTTTTGTAGCTTTGCAGATTGGAGCATCTATGAAACCACTAACCATGTTTCTTACAGGTTCTCCTTACATGGTTTAATGCTCTTGAAAAATGAACTTAAAGTTTTAAACACTTGTCTTTGAATGCATGTTGCTAAAATGAACTTGAATGTTTAAACATTTGTCTTTGAATGTATGTCGCTTAAATCAATCTTGAATGCCATGGATTAAAATCAAGTTTTTCTTGGAATGCATGCTTAAAACAACAAACACAATCTTGAATGCAAAGGATCAATTAATCATTACAATATCTCACAGTTCATCTTTTGGGGCATAAAAAGAATCCATATTTTAGAAACTTTTTAAGTTATGAAAACAAATAAAGATACTTTTGAGTGAGTTTGTTGTTGGACTCACCCTCTTTAATCACCTTGGACTCACCCTCTTTAATCACCCATCATTCTAACCATTGGCTGCAATATCAGTGCCATATATGGGGATGGGTCTACTTAAGAAGGTGTTAAGTGCTCCACAAAAAAGAAAACTCCACTCACTAGAGTTTTTATTAGTTTTTCTAAGATAGAAATTTTTTTGAATGCACATTAGTCTCGCTAACACTTCAATTGGACATAAAAATTGAACAACTTAGTTGACGTGGAGGGCCTCCGGACGCGCGCTTGACAATTGTATTTTACACATCTTTATTTTGGGCTTAAAAAAAAATCACACTCAATCTTGAATGCCTTAAAGAAAATCAATCGATACTTGATGTGGAGGGCCTCCGGGCACGCGGGTTTATTTTCTTATTGATCCTAACTCTTCTTCTTGCTTGCATTCTTTGATCGATTTTACTTTTGTTGGCGCTTCAAAATTGGAATAAACATTGTATCTTAAACATGAGTGCTTGCAATTTCTAGATCAGCACACATAAGAATTAGTTGGTAAAAGAATAAACGTGTTTTTTAGCCCAAGGTCATCCAAATCTTCTCTCCCCTTGTCATCTTTCGAGGCTATCTTGGGTGCATAAGACTAGGATCCAAAACCTTGTTTTATAGTTTTAGGGGGCTCGCTTGGGGATTTCATCACCCTTTGGGATGACCTCAACTCCAGCATTCCAGCAGAGTATAAAGATTGGGAGGTGAATCCAAAGACACCTCTCTTGGGATCAAGATTTTGTCACTCAGGCTAAGCCTCAAGGAACTTTATACTCTTGAGAAGTGAAAGAGGAGAAGTGGGTTACCACTCCTCTCGGCTGTGTGACATTATTTTGATTTCATCTACGGATTTGGGCCTCATATACCTTGGGTATATTGAGGACTCCCTTGCTAAACCGTCAGCCTTGTAGACAACCATCTAGGATGTTAATGTGTTTTAAGTGACTACTCGAAACATTTGTAAAACATACAAACTCCATGGCACAGTTACTATCTTCTAAGAATCACAAACTTCTATCTGGTTCTTCCTATTTATTGCTTGATCTTTTACTTGTTGAATGAATGTTTTCCAAACTTGGTCAATCCTAGCTTAGGGTACACTTAGCTTAGTCACTGCCTATTTTAGAAGTTGAACACGTTGAAGAAAAACAACCAAAATCTCTCAAAGCCAAGTAGATTCAGGAATTAATGTCAGAACAACCCAAACTCAAATAGAAGTTTCACAAAGCCAAAATCAAGCCATCTTAGGCATACCAAGAAATTTCAGCCAAGAGAAAGGAAGTAACACCAAGACCTCAAATTGCCAAACTCCACAAAGTAGAAGAAAAAGCTACCGATGAAACCTGTCAAGACGCCTGGTTAGAACACACTATTAAATTTAGCAAGCATCCAGGAGTTAACCTTGCTTATGTCTTACCAACTAGGCATGATTTCTATGATTAGACCCCCTTGTTTCTCCACATCTTCTTGCATAAGTTTCACCGTAGAGTCATCTTTGTAGGAAAGCCAGCCATTCTAGGTTATGCCTTTAAGCATTTTAGCTCATCCATCTCATTTGGTTCTTTTCTTTAGAACCAAACTATCCAACCAACAATCAAAAATTTCACATCCAAGCCTTCAAAATTGTTGTCACCTTGCCAAAATTCTACCATTCCTACCATCTTGCAAATCCACCAGTCTCATCGAGGTTATCCCTCTGACAAAGCTTTGTCTAGTGTAATCAAGCCTTGTCGCTTGTCATCCCTCATCACCTTGAGCTAAAGGTTGGGATCCACAAGTGGTCAATCTCATGTTTTGCCTAAAGGATCATCAATCTATCCTTAAGTTGACACAATCACCACCAAGCTTGCACATAGGAAAGCAGACCTTTCATGCTTTGACAACATATCTTTGAAGATTAGAATCCCCAACCCAATCCTCCTTAGGTTTTTCATATAGCTTTGCCTCAACCTAGGAAATCATTTGCATAGAAAAGCCTTCCCCCTTTGCATCCATAAGCATTGTTGCATCTCATCCCTATGAACATTTTCGTGCCACCCGTCACTCGCTTAGCTAAGAAGAAGGAAACAATGGAGCTCTACATTTGGATCAAACGACATCACTCCCCTTGAGCACTCAACCATCCTTCAACCCAGAGAAAGCTATACCATCACCTACTGACGTTGAAGCTTTCATGAACCAACTAGGAAATGTAGTATTGGTGAACACCATTATAGACAAGAACAAAGAAATAATCATGGAAAACTTTCAGAGGGACAATGTAGGAGCCTTCAATTTTGGAAGACCTCCTCCCTTATTAGATCCTTCTCACCCTCTGTTTGGGAAGCTGCCACCACCCATAGGCTCTTATGATCTAAGTAATCCTTTGTATATACCAAAAGAAGAGCCTCAACCTACCCCATATGATCCAATAGACCCAAACATACTAGCCTCCACTCAAGTTGAAATCTCCCTTCCGCAAACCAATCCAGCTACCACCACTCCACCATTGGTCCATAACAATCCACTCCAAACTATCTTTTCCCAAAACACCTCACCATTAACTCCCTTCACTATTGCTACTGCTGCTCTCCAACCCAACCTTCCAAATCCACCCATCTCCCAAATCAGTGCTAGCACAGTGCTAGCATCTTTGGCCAACCTCAACAATATACAATAGGGATGCCACCCATGGGGCCAAGTAATCAACCTTTCATCACCCCTAGCTTGTTTACCTCAGCTCAGAACACAATTTCATCATTTCCACTAGGTCCTTGGAGCTCAGTGTCATCAGCCACAAATCCACAAGCTACTACCCTCACTCCACAAAGCTATCAAACCCCATAAGCTACTACCAATGTTCTGCCAAGCTTTCAAGTGACCCAAGCTCCTACCACCACTCTACCAAGCTTTCAATTCCCACCACCTCCACCACCAACTAATCCATTACCTCCTATTACCAACTATTTTTCTATGCCACTTCTAGGAGTAAATCCACCACCACTAACCTCCAAATACTTGGCCTCTTTTGCCATGCAGATACCTTCCCAAATGGGGGCACAACCCATATATATTGGTCAAACTCCTCAAATCCAAAGTCACGTTCCACAAGCTCCCCGATCCTTTGCCCAAGCTTCACAACCATCTTATACCTTACCTCCACAAAGAAATCCATTTATCCCACAACCAACTTATGTTTCTCAATCCCAACCTCAAATCCAATATTAGTAGCAAGCCTCGCAACACATGCAGCAATGTGCCACCTCCACCTCAACAACTCATCATCCACCATTTAGTTGCCCAAGCCATGTACAATCCCTACCAGCCCATACATCAAAGCCATCCATAATTAATTGCACCATTCAGTGCATATCTCCCTTAGAGTGCTCCTACAGTAGAGGCACCGCAACCATCATCCATTAATTTAGAATGGAAAGCCATGAAGACAGCTCTGAAATCCATCCAAGAAGGGAATAATCAAAAGACATTCAAGTTTGAGATTGTGTGTCCTTATCCATTTGATAGAGCCATTACTATGACTCCATTCCCCAAGCATTTTGAGATACCCAAGTTTGACAAATTTAGAGGAAAAGGATATCCAGTCACCCACATCAAAGAATTCTATATGCACTGCCAAGAAGTGGCATACAGTAACATCTTCCTCTTGCGCCTCTTTCCCAAAAGCTTGGCTAGACCAGCTCTTGAATGGTTTTATAGAATCCCATATGGCACAATTAAAAACTTTTTTGAATTGTCTGAGGCATTTGTAGCCCAATATGCCCATCTTGTGGAAACAGAGCTATCAATAGTTGATCTTGTCCACACTAAGCAAAAAGATGGAGAAAGCCTTCCCTAATACCTGCAAAGATGGCAAACCCTTACCACCCGCATATCCTGCACCTTGCCAGAGCACCATTTAGTGAAAATGATTATTGATAATGCCCATCCTAGCTTGGCTCACCACACGACCATGAACTATTTGTAGACCTATAAGGATATCAAAGAGAATGGAATGATCCTTGAGCAAGGACTCATTAAAGATGGTGTGGTCAAGATTTACAAAGAGGCCAACCAAAATCAATCACATTCCAATGATAAGTCTAGGTATTCGAACAAAAAAAAGCACATTGCAATAGATGGGGTTACTAATACAAGACATGTGAATATTGTTGGTCATTCCCAAAATTAGTCTAACCCACTGTATCAACCAAACAATCAACAAGCTATCAACTACCAACAGCAGAATCACCAAAGCTATCAAAGCCACAATCCAAGACCCAACTTTCAAGGGTCTAGCAATCAAGCTAATGCCATCAATGTAGCTATAGGACCAAAGCTCGAGTTCCAAACTGCACCTAGAAACTATACACCCCTTGGTGAGCCATTGGATGTCATTTTTGAGAAATTGACTAAGGAAAACCTCATCAAATTTCTTGCTACCTAGCAAATTGACCCAGGCCAATCCAAAGCTGCATGGTACAAAGATAATGAGTACTACAAATTTCATAGGGTAAAAGGTCACACTACCCTCAGATGCATGAAACTGAAAGATTATGTGCAGGACCTCATTGATCGAAAAGAAATTACCATTGGTGCCCAAACCTCTCCCAATGCAAGCTTATAGATCTATCAAAATGCTTTTCCTCCTCATAACAACCAAAATCTTGGAAAAGCACCTATCCAAACCAACAAAAATAACACCAAAAACTACTATCCAAACCAATAGCATGGGAAGAACAATGACCACACTTTATCCTACATAGACTATGGTAGCCTCATAGTTTGTATATTCGAGAAAGAGCCTTTTGTCAATGTTATCAATATCCAAGGCCCAAAAAATGAGTGTAAACATTGCAGCCCCATCAGTCCCATTAGTACTATCAACCCCAGTAGTATCATTAGCTCCATCCAAAAGCCAATACAACATCTTGGAACATCTTGGGAACATGCCAGCTCAAATCTCCATCCTTGACCTACTCCGCACCAGTCCTTTATATAAAGACATTCTTGACAGTGCTCTCATAGAATTTCATGTTCCTTTGAATATTAATGGGATTGATTTTTGTAATCTTGTTGGACACCTTTCATCCTCATGTGCCCTATCATTCAAACCCACCGAAATACCCGTGGTCGAGCTAGATCACACCCTTCTACTCTGCATAGCCATTATAGTAGCTGATTTTTTTGTAAAAAGAGTAATGATAGATAATGGATCAGCCTTGAATATTTGTACCCTAAAATTTATAAAACAAGCTAGGTATACTGAGGTAGATATCATCAGTGAGGTTATCACCATCAACACTTATGACAACTTGGAGAGAACCACAGAGGTCATAGTTTTGCTACCCATCAAGGTTGGGCCGGTCATCCAAGAGACAATTTTCCATGTTGTTGATCTAAACCTACCATTTAACATCCTCCTTGGTCACCCATGGATTCATGCCATGAAGGTTGTTCCATCCACATATCATTAGTGCCTCAAATTTCTACATCAGGGCACTGAAGTGACCATCCATGCCGATCTAGAACCCTTTGCTTATTGCAATGTGGTTGAAGCCTCATATGCAAACCATTGCCTTTGGATTGAAATCAGCTAATCCATCTCCAGTTCATCCAACACCTGTAATGACCCAAAAACCATCCTCTCCTCCACCCTATCTACTGTAAAGATCAACAATAAAGGTTGCAGAGAATATAGGCTAGCTGATGCATTTGTAGTTGGTGCATTTCCACTTGATCCACACACCCATGGATGGCCAACATATCATAATGACAAGGAGAATCCACCTCCTTGATACACACAGCTTGGCCCAACAACCTTTGTATACCCAAGAATCCCTCTTTATGAGGAACTCACTCCAGATATCAACAATTGGTTACATAAGGATGCACCTCCAAGAAATCAAGCACACCTTGATCACTTTAGCCAAAAGTATCCCCAAGCACATAAGCTCATCACTAAAAAATGGAACTATCAAGGTGGTGGTCTAGGACTAGAGGAAAGAGGCATGCAGTGCTCCATCAAAGCACACAAACGAGAAAAGAAGTTCGGTCTAGGATTTGGCATACCCACAATTGGGGGCACCCATACATATGGTCATGCTTTTTTGAACATCCATTGTGACCTTGTAGAAATTGAAGAAATTCTACAAGAAGTTGAAAAGAGAGCCTATGATGATATCTAAGACCAAATCTTCTTGGGAGACTCTGTTCTCCAAGAACTATCCATCCATTTCATCGGTCTACCACTCGCTCACCCTAAACTCATAGATTGGGACCAACCAAGCATCATACACATTGATAAGTTCACATCAAAGGAAGCACTTCTAAGATTCATGGGAGCTGAAACTCCTCACAAGAAAATTAAGCTAGATTCTACCTATATCTATAAGCTAGATCCTAAGGGGTATTTTCCAGAAAATCCCCAACCTAGTTCTAATACACCCAAAACTAGAACTAAGGTGAATTCGAGACTAGCTAAGGCAGAAAAGAGAGCCCCTTAGCAAGAAAATATAGAGTCACAAGAAGAACATGAGGATTTAGCATTGCCTCCTCAAGATAATTGACCAGAGGTGTCTTCTATTCTAATTGAGGATACTAGAGAAGTCAACATCGGTTCTTCAGAGATCCCCAGACTTGTTGACATTATTGCATCCCTATCACAAGACCAAGCTGACTTCCTCTTTGAGGTCTTAAGAGAGAACATTGGCTGATTTGCATGGTCATATCAGGACATGCTAGGACTTGATCCAAAGCTTGTAGTTCATCATCTTGCAGTTGATCCAAAGATGAAGCCTGTTCGACAAAAGCTTATAAAAATGCACCCCAAGGTGGCATTACTGGTCAAAGCTAAGTTAGAAAGAATGTTAGCTGCTAAGGTTATCCAACCTATCAACTACTTAGAGTGGATCTCCAACATGGTCCCCATCGCTAAACCTTTTGGTGACATCAGAATCTGCACTGATTTTAGAGATCTTAACAAAGCTTGTCCAAAAGATGATTTTCCCTTGCCCAACATAGATATGATTGTAGATCTTATAGCTAGACATGAAATTTTGTCCCTCATGGATAGATTTTTTGGGTATAATCAAATCAAGATTCCAACAGAAGATCAACATAAGACAACATTCACTACCCCTTGGGGAACCTTTTGCTACAACATGATGCCTTTTGGCCTAAAGAAAGTTCGGGCTACCTATCAAAGAGCTATGATAGCCATTTTCCATGATCTTATCCATAGAATTTTGGAGGATTATGTGGATGATATCTTGGTAAAATCTCATACCTTCATGGATCATCTTGCTGACCTGGAGAAAGTCTTTGATAGGTTAGCCAAATATCATCTCATGCTGAATCCCAAGAAGTGTGTCTTTGGGGTCACATCTGGCAAGCTTCTAGGCTTTATAGTTTCTAAACAAGGTATAGAGATCGACCCCATGAAGGTCAAGACTATCTTAGACATGCCTCCTTCCTAGACACTGTGATAGCTTCACACTCTTCAAGGAAAGCTTCAATCTGTCTGACGCTTCATCTCCCAGCTTGCAAATAAGTGTACGCCATTTGCACATTTACTGAAGAAGGATAAAAACTTCAAGTGGGATCCTTTATGTCAACACAGCTTCAATCATCTCAAGCAGTATCTCACCAATCCCCCTATCTTGGTTCCACTAGTTCTTGGTCGTCCCTTGATCTTGTACATTTCAGCAATGCCTACTGCTCTAGGGGCACTTCTAGCATAGGATGATGACTACGACAGAGAAAGAGCCATCTACTATCTTAGTAGAACCCTAGTTGGTTATGAACTCAATTATAGTCCTATGGAAAAAGCTTGTTTGGCAGTTGTTTTCTCAAATCAAAAGCTTCGCCACTACATGCTAAGTCATACCATCTAGCTCATATCAAAAATTGATCCTCTCAAGTATATGCTCTCTAGAACAGCACTTGCAGGCCGTTTAGCCAAATGGGTTATGCTCCTTAGTGAATTTGACATCCAATATTTGGACAAAATGGCAATCAAGGCTAGGCCATAGCAAATCATTTAGCTAATGCACCTTTAGTCGATGTATATCCTTTAATTACAAAATTTCTAGATGAGGATATCTGTCTAATTGAAGAACAACCCACAAGGAAACTTTATTTTGATGGCTCATACACATCTCATGGATCAGGGGCAGGAATATTGTTGGTCACACCTTAGGGAGATTACATTCCAAAAGCCTTCAAGCTAAAATTCCCTAGCACCAACAATATAGCTGAATATAAGGCTCTCATAGTAGGATTAAAGATAACTGCAGAATGGAACATCACTAAGTTACAAATCTTTGGTGATTCTCAGCTCATCATCAAGCAAGTCCTAAATGAATATCAAACCAAAGATGAAAAGTTATTACCCTAAAAAGAGCTAGTTGATCAGCTAACCCAGCATTTTACAAAGCTTCAATTTACACAAGTGCCTCAAATGTAGAACAAAGCAGTGGACATTATGGCTACTATCGGCTCACTCTTGGAAATTCTCCAAGGGGTTACACAGTATGAGTTTTTAGTCGAGTAGCTCCTCACACCCGCCTATGCGAATGATGACTCAAACTATTTTTGCATCTTGGTTGGTCCCCAATCCCCTTGGTACCATGAGATTCACACTTACCTTAAAGATGGTATCATCTCCCCTCACCTCACATGTACACAATGGTAGAACCTTATCTGAAAGTCATCCCACTATGTTATGATAGCCAATACCCTATATCG
This sequence comes from Cupressus sempervirens, assembly GCA_028749045.1. Taxonomy (NCBI): domain Eukaryota; kingdom Viridiplantae; phylum Streptophyta; class Pinopsida; order Cupressales; family Cupressaceae; genus Cupressus; species Cupressus sempervirens. The sequence goes on along the minus strand of CM053785.1, from coordinate 10,068,628 downwards.
TCAGGGTTATCATGATACTCTCTAGATGTTTAGATGAAAATGAGGTCGCGATGGTGTTAAAAGAAGTATACTCCAAACTTTGCAGTGCCCACATGAGTGGTATTATCCTAAAAAATCCTTAGATCAGGCTACTATTGCCCTACCATCGAGGAAGACTCCTGTGACTTTGTCAGAAAATGTCTCCCATGTCAGCAGCATGCAAATCTTGTGCACGCTCCAACATAGGATCTACAGCCTATTGCACCACCTTGGCCTTTTGCTTGTTGGGGCCTTGATCAAGTTGGAACTATCACACCTCTCTCATCTGATGGACATAAATGGATAAAAACAACTATAGACTATTTCACTAAATGGGTGGAAGCAGTCCCCCTAGTCTCAGTTATAAGAGTTCAGGTCTCCAAGTTCATCTTGTACCACATTGTTTGCCACTTTGGCATCCCATGTACCATCTTCACTGACCATGGCGATAACTTTGAAAATCTCAACATAGAAGAATTATGCACTTCCCTCTGCATCCATCATCGCTTTTCTAGCCCATATTTCCCACAAGGTAACGACCAGGCAGAGGTAACTAACAAAACTCTCCTCAAAATTCTAAAGAAAGTAGTCAATGATTCCGGCTGCGATTGGCACCTACAAATAAATCCAGCACTATGGGACTATCAAACCTCCTTCCATACATCCACATGCACAACTCGATACTCCCTAGTCTATGGTGCCAAAGTGGTACTTGTTGGGTGATACGACGCGCTCCCCTACCCATAGGTGGTTAATTATGTGGTGTTTCATGTTCACTAACAATCATGGCTTTTGGTGCAATGACAAGTGGGCCCAACAATTGGTATCAGAGCCTAGTTTTGGCCTAGTCATGGGTTCGGATCTCCCTGGTGCCTTCTCAACCCGCGTAAGCACCTGGTATGCGCATCGAGGGGGAGATTGTTGGGTGATGCGACACACTCCCCTGCCCACAGGTGGTTAATTATGTGGTGTTCCATGTTCACTAACAGTCATGGCTTTTGGTGCAAGGGCAAATGGGCCCTACAATTGGTATCAAAGCCTAGTTTTGGCCTGGTCATGGGTTCAAATCTCCCCAGTGCCTTCCCGACCCACGTAAGCACCTGGTATGCGCGTCGAGGGGGAGATTGTTGGGTGATGCAATGTGCTCCCATGCCCATAGGTGGTTAATTATGTGGTGTTCCATATTTAGTAACAGTCATGGCTTTTGGTGCAACGGAAAGTGGGCCCAACAATTGGTATCAGAGCTTGGTTTTGGCCTAGTCATGGGTTCAAATCTCCCCGGTGCCTTCCCAACCCGTGTAAGCACTTGGTATGCATGTTGAGGGGGAGATTTTTGGGTGATGCAATGCACTCCCCTACCCATAGGTGGTTAATTATGTGGTGTTCCATGTTCACTAACAGTCATGGCTTTTGGTGCAACGAAAAATGGGCCCTACAGTACTACCCATAGAGGTTGAACTTCCCTCCTTGCACATATCTTTGCGGGGGCAAATATCAGATGAAGAATATAGAGTGGCTTGGCTCACCCAGCTAGATCTCCTAGATGAGAAGCAACAACATGCCTATGATCACCTCACAGTCTATCAATCTTGTCTCAAAAGAAACTTCAATAAGAAGGTGCTTCCTTGACACTTTTAGCCGGGCGACATGGTCCTCAAAGAAAATATGAAAGTCCATGCCGATCAAGAAAAGAGAGGCATGTTTGAACAAACATGGCTTGGTCCTTATGTTGTCACTGCCTCCTTTGGCTCCAGAGCCTATCAACTGTCTACACCGAAAGTAGAACACTTGAATGATCCTACTAACATCATTCATCTCAAGAAGTTCTATGCTTGAAGATCCTTGGTATACCCAACTTTTGAAAAATACAAAAAAATAGTAAAGAGAAATAAGCGTCCAATGGTGAAAACTTGGCAATTCAAGCACCTTGGATAGGTACCTTGGTGAAAACCTGGTAATTTAGGCACCTTGTGTACTAAGACTAGTCCATTATCTATCACTATCCTATCCCTCATCCATCCACTCACCATCCCATAAAACACCTGCTTGTTCTTTTGGTGTTCCAACCAAATATCCAACATCTAATGAAGCTTGTAAATACCTCCTATACAGCTTGTAAATCTTGTACCTTAGCTTGTAAATCTTGTACCAAAGCTTGTATCATACCTTGTAAAGCTTGTATCATACCTTGTAAATATTGTACCATACCTTGTACATCCAAATCTTGTCAAAAACTCGTACCATATTCCAGCTTGTATTATATGACAAAGCTTGTATCCTATCACATGCACACAAAGAATCCCATTTTCCTTAAGCTTTTCACAAGACCATCAAATTATCCAACTATCCATCCAACACACTCTAAAACACTTCCATCTCAAAAAAACAAACATGAACAACCTTGTACATTTGAAACATATCTTGGTTTGTCAGCTTGTACATCCTCTTTAGCTTAGTACCATTCTATCTATCCAACTTTCCTGTCAGTTCATCTTTGATCAGCATCTTGTAGACATCGCACAACCCTTGGTTAGCTATTCCAATGTATCCTTTTGCTAGATCTCCTATCACCAAAGTGTTATCCTTCTTAGTTGAGCTTGCCAAGTGCATCACTAATCCAAATCCACCAGCTTAAGTGCTCTCCGATAGATCCTTATAGGATATAGCTTTCCTCATGTCTGATCTTGGTCCGTTAGTACCTCGTCCTACCCATCTTGTTGGAAAATGGTTGTCTTTTAGATTTTCACTTTCTTTTGATTTGGAATCTTCCCTTTTGGGTCTTGAAGTATCTTTTCCAAGCAATCTCCTTGTTCCCTCCTCATGGTTGCCATGATCTTCCATATCATGGTATGTTGCAAATGGGGCAATCTAAGCATAAGGTATTGATCAGATACTTCATTTGTTTTTCTTTTCTTCTTGTGGGTTACCCAATGTCGGTTCCACGCTGTTTCCTTGGGGTTTCATGTGTGATGTTGGGGCAATCATTGTGTGTTTATTTTGAGTCAGTTTGTCAGTCCTCTGGATAGTTGGTGAAAAGTCCTTGATGTTCTTGGTACCCTTGGCAATTAACCAACAGTCCTATAGCAAATCTAGTGCTCAACTACATGGTGGTACTTCTCTTTGAAGTATCCCACCACTCAAAAAACTTCAATGGATTCCCTTCATCTCCATTATCCCCCATCCATATCTAGCATCCATCTCTCCTACCCCAACTTATGCATCAATATCTCTTTGAATCAATCTTCACTTTTAGCTTTAGGGATCCATAATCCTAGTCTTAGGGATCCACCAATCCAATCAATCCACCAAGCCTCATCTTTCAAGATCCACAATCCTAGTCCTAGGGATCTCCGAAACCCATCTTCCACCAATCTAACTCTTTGAAATCCTGTTTCCTCAGCTTTATCTCATCCCATCATCCCTTCCCTTATCCTGGATTCCTTTTTATGGTGCTCTGCTCCTTCATCCTCAATCTCCCTTGAAGTCTTAAGCTTGCTTCCTCTTGTGCATTTGATTCTCCTTTATCATTCTCTCATAGTGAGAGTTTGAGCTGATTTAGCCCCTTCTCTTTGCCAATCTGAGTCTCCTTGCTTATCTCAGATTCTTGTATTTTTCAAAAAGCTATCAAGTGTCATTTTCTCTCCCCGCCGCCTTCTTGAGGGGGCATCTCATAGTCTAGTCTCTCTTTCTTATTCAAGACTGGGGCAACTTTGTTGCTAAAAAATCTTCCTCATGGCTTTTTTGAGAGTCAAAATATCCCAACCATAAAACTTTATGAAGCTCACAAAGCCATAAATGACTCTTACAAGCCCATTCATTGCTCTTACAAGCCATTATGAGGGTTTTTATGAGCTTTGAGCCTCCTTTGTTGACCCCTCAACCCCTCTTGCTCTAACCAATGACCTTGTGACATGTGTCACTCCTTGATTTGCTATAAGGAAGCACAATCCATATGCTCTCCTCTCATGCAATGTGAGCCCTCCATGAGCTTTTCTCCATCCTTGCATCTTAGCCCTCAAACCCTCAAGCCCTTATTCTATAAATTGGATCCCCTCCCAAGCCATTTTAACACACTCCATCATCCTGAAGCCATAATGCTATTTTGAGAGAAAATTTCACATCAACCACCATATATCCACATCCAAAATCCAAATCCTCCATTGAAGCTATTTTGAGTATTTGAGCATACATACCAAATCTAAGAAAATAGACACATCCCTAAAACAAGAGAACAATCTCATTGAGAGAGCCCTTTAATGGCTCATATTCTCATTTGAGTTGTTTCTTCTTTGTCTATCTTGAGGTTTATGTTAATTTAGTTAATGTTAATGCTTTTGTTTCATTTAGTTAAGTGTTTACTTGCATACTAAATTAGTGTAAACACTGACTTCTTGTTTTATCCCTTTGTTTCTCTTTGGATCATTTCTTTCTTTTCTTGGGTGACTATGTGTTAGCATTGGGTGATACTTATAAATTATCACACACCCAAAGAAGAAAAATCATGTGATACTGGAATGTATTGCATGCTCATAGGAAAAATATCACATGATACTTGAAAGTATTGCACCCACTTTGAGGAACCATCGTAAAATACTAATAAAGTATCACACACCCTTTGAAGAAGTGTCACCCAGACCCTAAAAGTATTGCACAACCTCTTGAGAAATGTCATACAATACTAGAAAGTATCGCATAGTCTTGCATGAAAGTGTTGCCTAGTTTCTTGGGAAAATCTATTTAGGTAGACATTAGACACTTTTTGGTTTGACGAGGATTTTTCAAGAGGTGTTTTGACTACCGTCTATGGTGTTCTTGAATCCCTTGGTTTTGGAATTTTAATTTAGAATGTTTCAAATTTGAAATCATTTGTATTCTTTTCTGGTTTGTCATTTTTGGTCAGTAGTAGCATTTGGAGATCTGTTGGTGTGTGGATGTTGGTTTAGTCTTCTATCGTGATCTTTCTAATCTTTGTATAATGTTGCCATGTGTATTCATACTTGTTTTAAATATATATATATTTATCTTGGCTTATAATTATCCTTGTTCCAAGGATCTCAAGGGGGACATTACATAGGCTAATTCCATTCAAAATTGAGATCATGCACTGATTTGATGAGAAAAATTAACTAAAAAGACTAAAATGTCTTGCCAAATAAATATTCATGCAAGTGTATTAATGATTTCACATTACCATATATGTTCATGATATTTATTAGAATTTGCACCTTAAGTACTCATTTTCCTTCCTAGTGTCTCAAACTTTCCATTTTGGAGTTTACAATGACAAGGTGGTAAGGATTGAGTAGGAGTAATTTAGCATGTGAAATTAGTGAGTACAAAGCAACCTTCTTTGTCTGTTCCATTTCTAGTTTCTCTTCAAGAATTTCAAGTAGTTATTTTTAGTGGGTCATTCTTCCTTGTTCAAATAAATATGCCCCTATTTTTCTCAAGACTCCAAAAACCTAAGAAAACTTGTTTGTTGAGCTCCTTGCCAGAAATTTGAGATATATTTCTGGTAAGTGTAAACTTAATAGAGCTAGTAGAAAGAATCAGAAATGCCCAAAATGGAACCATAGCTTAGAAACTAGACAGTAGTGGATTGTTAGAGGTTACAACTTTTCTACCTACTATGGGATGTCCTGAGTTAATAATAGAATGTGTAAATCACTATGATCTACAGAGCACCTTTATAAAGAAGGTTTTAGGTGAATTCTTAGCAAGAATCAATAGAGTAACTGTTGTGTTAGCTATGAAAATCCCTAAGAAGGAGCCTTAGGAGGATTGGAATTTTGAAGAAGTAGAGTGGATGTATGAAAATAATAACAAAGATTATAAATCTATGGTGGCACAAAGTTGGCTCTTAAAGCCAATGATGAAAGGATCAAGGTTGCCCAAACCACTAACTATTGAAAATTTTATTAAGGAAATTGTTGGTATAGTTTTCCTATTGAATAAAGTAAAAAGTAATGAGCATGCTTTCCACTAGGAGGATTGAATGTATTTATTCATCTAGAAAATTGTAGGAGGTGAAAATTTTGTTGATTGGGCTGATTTGATAGTAGAAGGGGTATATAAAGGGCTTTTGGGTTTAGCTAACTTTGCTCCCTTCTTCATGTCATCTTTCCTTATTTACATTCTAGATATTTCTAATGAGTAGGAAGGTCTTCCTCATGAACCATGGATAGAGGATATGACAATATATAATTAATTTAAACACTTACAAGCCAAAAAGCCCTCTAGAGAATTTAGGAGGATCGATGATTTGGTTTTTGGAAGGATGGTATTTGAACTCAGGAAAAAGGAAAATTGTAGACTTTCAGAAGAATCCATGAAAGCAATTGAAACCTACAATTTGTATTACATCTATTTTCCTAGGTTGACCTATTATAGAGTTGGTGCTTTTGATGGTGAGCCCCTTGAGCTATCTTTTTATTGTTTAGACAATGTTGTTCTATTGGAGATATCTAGGAAATTAATTATTGTTGAATTTTTTTCTAAGAGCACTAAGAAAATGGTTGCAATACTCTTCCCAGTAGAATTGGGTCTTTATAGATGCCCTAACCTCAAGTACACTATGATGGTAAAGGTGCAAATGTTCAACCTCTATCTCAAACCTTATGTCTCCATGAAAGGTTTTGACTATGCAAGGTTTTCTTAAGAAAATATCAATGTTGCATCCACTTTCATACATATCCCTCATTTAGAATATTATTGGGACAACTGCTCTGATGAATTAGAGGTTAGAAAGAGGTTGTGGTCAAGAATTACCTTAGATCAAGTAGAAACCTTCAAAATTGACCTAGACACTGGCAAAGTAAAAGATGATAAAAAAAAGAGGTAGTGGATCCTTAGTATATTAAACAAATTGAAATTTTCCCAATTCCTAAATTAGACTAGAGCAAGAGAGAAGTAGATGACTTACATTCTTGAACAATGGATGTGCTTACAAGAATAGAGGAATGGCATAAGAAGAAGAAGGACCAAGAAATTGTCATTAAATCATCAAAGAAATGTTCAATTTCTAAAGAAAAGAAGTCTCCTAAAATACTAATCATTTTCTCTTACAATGGTATAAATGATTCTTTCACAGGTAAATAGTGTAAGAATTTTCCTAAGGGAAAAATTCACCCAAGAACTAAGAACTCAAACACAAGCACAATTGTAGACCAAGAGAGAGAGTATGATCAAAATGATGATATATTGAATATGCCATGATTAGAGTGCACTAGGAGTGTCTTGATATAAAATAAAGGCCTCTGAGATACATCTAGAATGCCTCATAATCAACTAAATGATATGTCAACAACTAGGCACATGTCCACCAGATATGGGTTATCATCCATTAAGCACAAAAGTATGTGCGATGATGAGAGGATAAGCCTACAAGTGTGTGACATATAAATTAGTGTTGTAGACACCTTGTGCTAAAATAGAGTTACGTACTCTTGTGTTGTCAACATGACAACTCAAAAAGGTGTACAAAATCCTTAGTGTCTCACAAATAAAAATAATAAAATAAAGCAAAATAATATAATAATGCATTAACCTAAGTGAACTTAAGTAAGTGTAAATAGTGAATACATGTTTACACCAAGATTCCCCCTTAAGTGCAACTTAGGAGAATGCTCTTAAGCTTATGAAACTAGGATGAAGATGAAAAATGGGTCACAACTACTAGGCCATGTTAGGTACCCATGTACATAATGAAGATGCAATCTCTCATAAAGTGGAGAAAGAGAGAAAATCTCATGGGAAAAACCCTCCCCCGAAAAGAGAGATAAATAGGGATGCATGGATGGATGGAGTAATCAAGACCCCCCCATTACAACATACATCCAATATATACATAAGAGAATGAGAGAAGGAAGAGAGATAGAATAAGCTCCCCCCCCAAAGAAGAATGCCAGCAAGTGAAAGCCACTCTGATGAAGAAGTTGGTCCACGAATGCAGAATGGTGTTCCTCACCTTAGGAAGAAACAAAGACAAAGGTACAATCCTAAAGATGTATGTTGGCCCTAAAACCTACTCAAGTATGCCTATGCTGATGTTGATATTCAACCCTTCCAACTGTGTTGAAAAGAACAAATGCAAATCAGGAAAGGATGTTTGTTGAACCTATTCCACTAAACCATCTATCTTCTCCACTGACAAAGAGACCTCTAACAACTACTGTTCATAAGGTTCCACAATCACGCCAACCTATACAGATTGATCATGTAGAGAATGGACATGAGGGTTAGAGTGAACCCTCACAACAATTGTAGAAGGATCATCATCATCAATGAGAAGATGTAAGTCCTCAAGTATATCTCCAAAGTCAATTAAAGTTGAAGCTAGAAGATGAGATGTACCATGCTGTATTAGACCTTTCACTGTGACAATGTAAGCATGTGGACTGGACTGATATGACCTCTCACTACAACTATTGATAGAACCCCACATGTCTAAACCTATTGAAGCACTATTGCTAGTGTCACTATCAGTTTACACTATGTATGATATATGGAGAGGAGTAGAGGATAAGCTAGGTGAACTTTCCTCAAAATGAACATCCTTCTCAAAAAAAATCTCATGTGTCTCTAGATCCATCAATCTGTAAGCCTTCACATTGTCTTCATAATCGATGACAGTACAAGGCCTAGGTGTCAGTTCCTTGCAATTCCTAGAAGATAGGGTTGCCCATGTTAGACAACCGAAGACTCTAAAGTGACTCACAACTAGTTTTCTATCACACCATGCCTCAAAAGGAGTCTTCCCATCTAAGGCATTATGAGGAGACTTGTTAAGTATGTGAGTAGCACTACTAATGGCTTCAACTTCAAGTGTAGGATAAAAAGACTTGGCCTTCATCATGTAACTTTCCATGGTTTTGATAGTCCTAATCCTCATAGCTACAAAATCTATCTTGTGTGGACTGAATGCTGGTGGGTTTTGAAGATCAATCCCCTCAATTCTATAAAAGTTCTTAAGTCTTCTGTCTACATATCTATTCTCATTGTCCACTCTTAGTACCTTGATGGCTTTCCTTGATTTGTGTTCAACATGAGTCTTGAAGTCTTGAAGCTTATGAACCACCTTATTCTTATGATGAAGGAAGTAGACCCAAGTGAATCTTGAAAAGTCATCAACAAATGTGAGGATGTAGTGGCATTGGCTAGCTGAAGTCACTGCAAAGGGTCACGCTAAAACCATGTGAACTAGTTGAAGAATAACTGGAGCTCTAGAAGACTTCCCTTTATCATACTTCTCCTTGAGATGAATATCCATTGAAAATGAGGAACATTCTCTTTTAGAAAAGCTGATGTTAGGTAGACCTTTGACCATATGTTTTGAGCAAAGTTACTGAAGAGAGTGGAAGACAAGGTGACCAAATTGCTCATGCCATAACTTGATGTTTGAAGTAGAGTGAGTCAACAAGGCTTGAAAAGGAAACTTAGGCACAAATAGGGAGATGGAATAAAGCCTCTTGTCATTGTTGACTTCTCCACTACAACCAATGAACCATCTCGTAGACTTTGCACCATCACTAAATCTGGAAGGAACTCAACTTTATGACCATCTCCAAGGTGAGTGATTTGGTAAACTGATAGGAGATTGGAGCTAAGATTTGGAACATAGAGAACATCCTTGAATTCCCCATTTTCCATTTCCACATGTCCTTTCCCTTCAACTTCCATTTTAGTATCATCTCCCATGAAATTGTGTGGTACCTTTGATACTTCAATGAAGAAAAGTCTTGCTTTGAAGAACCCATATAGTAAGAGGCACCAGAGTCAAGTATCCATTCCGAAGAAGAACTTGTGTTTTCCATAAGTACTTTCCCTTTACCCTTTGAAGAGGTTGGAGTTGAATCCTTGGAAGTACTTGACACTTGAATCTTGTTCTTCTTGAGTATATTTTCTAACTCATTGATTCTTTTTGTCTTGCAATGATGCTCATCATGATTTGGGTTTTTGCAATATGCACAAAAGAGTTTGTCCTTCTTTTCATTACTTCCCTTCTTGTTTGAGGAAGAATTACCTTGTGGTGAGGAGGATTGTTGTGTCTCAGATTGTTTTTTCTACTTCCACTGCTTCTTGTTGTTGTTGATTTTCCCTCCTTGACTTGATTTGTGCACATTACTAGACACCAAGGCTTTGGTCTTTGATGAGTTGAGAAGTCCTAAATCCATCAAGTGAGATTGTTCAGCAATCAACATCTTTATGAATGCATCAAATGAAGGCTTCTACTAAGTAGGTCCCATAGTTAACCTGTGATCATTAAAACTCGAAACAATGTTAGCATACTCAAAAGGTATCCTCTTCAAGATGTAATGAATCAACCTGTCATCCTTCATGGGATTTCCACAATCCTTTGGAAGTGCCCTATACTCATTGGCTTTGATGATGTAATCCTGAATTGTGTCAAAATTCTTTGGATCTAAGAGAAGTAGATCATCTTCAATTTGAAATCCCTTTTCTTCATCCACTTTACCATATAACTATTCAAGTTTATCCCAAGCTTCTTTAGATTTTGAACAATTGGTAATGTGAAAGAGAAGATCCCCATGTACACAACTCCTGATAACTCCTAAAGCCTATTGGTCTTGAATTTTCCAATCAATGAGTTCTTTAGCATTAGAAGGTTTGGTAATTGTACCTTCAACATAAAGACTATATCCTTTTTCCATTAATCTACTCCATGCAATATCTTTCCATGTAGAATAGTTGCCTGAAGTTAGAGGAGCACATTTAAAACCCATGATGCAAAAATGAAAAGAGCACAATAGAGAGACACAAAGAATACAATACACCTCCCCCTCCCCCCCTTCACTCAATCAAAAGACCTCCCCAAAAAAGATGATTTTGGCACTTTATAAGTAGTGCATGTACGATGGGCCACTTGTCAAAATGAACAAAGTGGACTTTTTAATTTTACTTTTATAACTACCTTATGAGGCTCAAATCTATCACTAAGCACTATAGCTTAGATTTACAACAATTCTAAAAAAGAATCAAATCTTTAAAATGCCAAAAAAAGGCCTAGTTTTGAAAGTGAGAATTTTGTCGACACAACCCTAGAATCTAACTTTAGATCTAGAAAGTAGATGAAAAAATACACACTTTGAAAAAAAAACCTTAAAAAGTGACCAGATGTGCTCGTACAGAGCATTTGAAGTTGCAAAAAGTAGGATTATGCAGGTATAGTCTCCAATAAATGAAATTTCTACAAAATTTGTGCACCAAAACTAGAACAAAACACCACCACTAGAAAATATTAGGAAATTTTACCCAAGTTTTAAAAAAATTACACCTGAATCGGAGTTCGAATGTCTGAGTTACGGGTTCGCAAAGTCAGGCTACCAAACTGAAAAGCAATCTAGAGAGGGGTCTGGAGCCAAAAATGTGAGTCTAAATTTTTCAGCCATCACTATAGTTGTAAAATGACTGGTTTTGATGACCAAATGGCCATCAAATTTAACCTATTGAAAAGCTAATGTCAATGAAAAAGAGCCCTCTTGATGACATGTCTGTTGACAAGGATGTCCGTACTATAAAGAATGTACAGAATTTGATGACATGTCAAATGTTGACATGGTAAAAAATGATTTAGATGTCCATGTGGCTGACATGGAAATTTCAAGATGATGACTCAAATTTGTAGTCACCTACTGATTGGGCATTGGGGGCTAACGTGTCAAGCCCTACGAATATGTGTACGTTGAGTCAGAGGGCCTACGAGTACACCATGTGGAGGTGAATTGGAATTGATGGTATAGGTCCACATGGGAAAGGATGAGACTGCATGGGCATATCAAAGGTTTTAAAACTCACACAGGACATAAAGCAGCGGTCCTAAAATCTTAATGTAGGGTTTAGAATGCTCGGGTGGGAGATGTAAACACAATGACCTGGAATGTTCAAACCCACGTCAAAAACGTCAAACAAATGCCAAAAAAACTCTACATAGGTGAATGGTGAATAGGAACATGGTGGTGGGTGGGAAAAGAATAGTCTACTAAAGATTTATAGCAGATGCTAGATTTTCTTTAAATGGCATCAAAAAGCTGTGTTTGCTGAGCGTGAGAAACCTTTGCAATGACTGCCAACATTGTATTGAATGCCAGAATCAGTCTACTTGAAACATGTGGCTAGAATATACCTTTTCTGGTGGAAAGGAAGTTGGAGGTAGGCCGACATTGGAAATTATGTATCATGATGAAAAATTTGAAAGTGTTGTTGGAAATCCACAAATGAGCCACTAGGTTTCTTTAAAAAAAGATCCCACATTCACCAAATATGTGCTCTATACTTTGTTTAAAAGGAAACCTTTCCACAGAATTCAATACAAAGCCATCAAGGGTAGAGGGGACGCTAGTTGGGATTACCATTGTGGCTTTTAGATTAGGTGGCAGTCATCAAAAAATTGTGTGATGCCACTGTGATTAATGCGATGGTACGACCAAGTTCGTGTTGAAGCCCTACAGTGAATTAAATGGTACAACCACTAGTTTGGTTGAATTATGTTGTGATTAATTTATTCTCCTTCCACAAATAAATTAAATTCCTCACACTACAAAGTAGGGATTTGACAGCCTAGTTCTGCAAAAAAAATTCTTTGTTGCGTGCCCAAAGGGCCAATTTTTTTTTTCAAAGATTTGCAGTCAAAAAAGAAGAGAATAAAATATAGATCTAAATAGATTAATTAAATCTACAAAAAATGACCATACCCAAACTACAAATTGGGGCCTCCTGGGTCCAATTTGCAAAATTTTTTTTGCCTTACAGTCAACTTTGGGCCAAGGTAGCCAAGTTTATAGTTGATCTTCACCAATTGAGCATTTTAGATGCAATGGAGAAGTTAGATCTGGCTCTCGATTCTCCCAATTTTTGTAGTACTCTAGATTTGGACTGAGGTGCTGAAGCAAGCATGGTCTCAAATGACTATGTGATGAGAAAATCTCCAAGCTCTGATACCATGTAAGAATTTTTCTAAGGACAAAATTCACCTAGGAACTAAAACCTGGAACACAAGCACAACTGTAGACCAAGAGAGAGAGTATGATTAGAATGACGATATATTCAATATGCCATGATTAGAGTACACTAGGAGTGCCTATATATAAAGGCCTCTGAGATACATCTATAATGCCTCATAATCAGCTACATGATATTTCAACAACTACACACATGACCACCAAATATGGATTATCCCCCATTAAGCACGAAAGTATGTGTGATGATGAGAGGATAAGCCTATAAGGGTGTGACACACAAATTAGTATTGTAGACACCATGTGCTAAAATGGAGTTGCGTAATCCTATGTTGTCAACATGACAACTCAAAAAGGTGCACAAAATCCTAAGTGTCTCACAAATAAAAATAATAAAATAATGCATTAACCTAAGTAAAATTAAGTAAGGGTAAATAGTGAATACGTATTTACACCAACAAATAGGAACTTGAAGTTGAATCAGCCATTCCCAAAGTTCAATTTCAACCTAAGGAAGAAGCTATCAGAAGAATAACTCATTCAAGTACCATAGGAAAATAGGGAGGACATAGCTATAAAGGAGGAGAAACCCTGATAGAGTTGGATTCCCTTGAACCCAATCCCAAAACAAAGAAAATCCCTAGTAAAAATATTCCAAGCATGGTAGAAAGTCAAAAAATCTCAACTAAAGATGGAAGTGTCCCCTTGGATGCTCTTTCCCTTACCAATACTTTCACTAAATCATAAAAGAATCCTATAGAACCAAAGTGGCTAGAGACTTTAGTAGTCAAGAAGCGATGCATAGTACCATTGTCCCTACCCATTGATGACCTAGTGAGAAAATGTCTAGGTAAGTCATCCAAAGCCAAGAAAGAAAAAACCAAATCTAGGCTTGATTTCGATAAAGATACATGGCACCAGTTGGCAAAGATTGTCAAACCATCTGAGGAAAAAGATGGTGATGAGATAACTACCAAGGATTATCAAGTATCAAAGGTGGATGAAAAGGGATTAGGATAGTGGATATGAAGATATTTAAAGTCTCCAACAAGAAAATTGTTGACCAAGTCTAGAAGGAGATATGAAAGAAACAATGAAGAGTATAGCCCAATACATCAATTTTATACTACATATAGAATCGAAGCCATTCAATGAGATGGTTGTCATAATATTTGTTAAGTCTCTGGTTAACCAACAATTTTTAGATAATCTATAGAGGAGCAAGGTAGTTACAAAAATATTCAAAGAATGGATTCAGTTTGTCTAGAATGAGGTAGTTAAGAAGATAAATCTCTTGAATGAAGCACAAAAGGAAACTACTAGCATGATTAGGAAGATAGAATCGAATGTTGATGTTCATTAGAAAGGAAAGGATAACTAGGTCAAAGAGGTTTCATGGATGAATGAGGTGCAAGAATTTGGTTTACATAATTTCCTCATAGAATGACCAGTGATAGGGTTGGACGAAAAAACCTTCTATGTGATCAAGGATTGCATTAAATGGAGGAATGAAGCTATCACACAAGGAATTTTTGAAATCAAAGAGTTTCATAGTGGGCTTGATGATATTGGTGAAATCATCCATGGTGACCTAAAATGGTTCAGTAAACAATGGGCTATGGAGGGAGAGAATCCAATTGCTCCTAGTGAAGAGATTATCAAAGACTTGTAGAAGAAATTCCTAGAGGTGAAAGAAAAGAAGATGCCAACAAAGAAGGATTTCTTGAACATAGCTCACATGGAAGCAATGTTGATAGTTAATCATAAAGACTTGAAAATGCATGAAGAAAAGATTGGTTAACTTTGAAAGGAAAAGGAGGTTTGGAAACAAAGAATTTCATATGTTGGTCTACCTCATCAGTTAGTTATCTCTGCCTTCACTATTGCATACAAGAACTGGAAATCAAGAAAACTTATCATTATTGCTATGGAGAAATCCTAGTATCTTATGACACATGGAGCCACCTAATTGGAAGTGATTTTCATATTTTAGTTTCTTTACTTTATTGTGTTTTAGTAGTTAGCATACTTAAGTAACTAAAAACTATTAACTCCTGGTGTGGTAATTTTGGATCATGGTTTGTCTAGCCTTAAAAGGATATATATGTAATAAGTAACTACTTGGAAAAGGTTTGACTCTTAGTAGATACAAAACATAAATATTTTTTATTAGTGTCTATGATTTTGAATTCTAAGTAAGATTTTTGTCATAAGGATTATAAAATTCTACTAGTTTTATGATTGGAGCTTTTTAGATAGACATTGTTGTCTATTCAAAGTTTGATTTATTTTCTTGTGGAAATGGATTACATTGAAAGTGCTCTTTACCTGTTGCAAATAAAATCTTATTTTTAAGTAAGAAGAAACCAAGGGAAGAAAGTGAAAGTCATAGTTGGATTCATTTTAACAAATAATCATGTGGATGATTGTTGTTGTTAAACTTGAATGGTTTTTCAAACTACACATTCTTTTCATATTGATGAATTGAGTGTTATTATCTTTTAAGTATTTTTGGTTAAAAAAATCATGAGAGGAAATTCTCTTGTAAAGAGAAGTTAATGAATATCCTTTATATGGTAGCTACACCTAATAATATTAGAAAGTAATATTAAGTAGAGAGTCTCATATTGTTTTGTGAGAACTCAAACAATTGTTGTTAATTTAGTATTTCCTCTATAAAGTTCAACTCACTTATGTTAGGGAAAAAATTGTTCACCAATAGAATCAATACACTCTTTAGATAAATGGAGTGAAGAAAACATTTTTGCCTTTGATAGAAGTTCCAAATGAGGTAAATTATACTATTATTGGAGTTTGTATGGTCAATGGCAAGCAATTTGAGAAGGAGATGCAAAAGAACCAAGTTTTTTTTGATGTGATTCCTTGAGGGTCGAGTTGTGATAATAATGGTCGAGTAATAGAAAATAGTGATGGTCAAGAAAATAAAGACTTTTGACACTAAGTGATAGTAGGAGTTAATTATGTTATCCAAGTGCCAACAGAAATTGAAAACTTATTGAATGAGAATAAGGAGATTGTTGTAGAGAATATGTCAAATGGTTTGTTGCCAATAAGAAGTATAAGTCATTGTATGGATCTAATACCTAGAGCTAGTTTCTAAATAAAGAATCATATAGATTGACACCTATAATACCCCTAAATTAGCACATTGGAATTCTGAACCAATTTTAGTACATCAATCTCACAACATCAATTGCTTAATCATAAAGTCCTATTTTATTATGCGCTTCTGACCACTTGCCTTTATTTGACCTAAGTGTCAAATATGGAAAACCATTAATTTGTATTAATCAAAAACTTTATTTAATTCCTAAAAATTGACTTAAATTGGCTAAGTTAACCTTTTAATTGAATTAATTTAATTACAAGTCCTAGTAATTTAATTAAATTAAATTCACCTCTTTAGCTAATACACAAGAGGAATTAAATGTATTTGATTTAATTAAATACTCTCATTCTAATTATTAAATTAATTAAAATATTTAATTATGATGTCATATTTAACTCTTTAACTTAGATATCTCTTCAATATTCTCTCTTTAGTTTAGTATTTGAAACATTGAGTTGACTAAAATTAGAAATGGAATTAAATCGCTTAACTCCTTATTCCACTCAAAAGAAATCAATTAATTGTTGATCTCATTTTGGTTTTGACATATGAGTGACACCACACTTAAGTCATTACTTAGTAAGCACTTAGTGCATGCCAAGTAAGTAATGTAGGCCAAGCATAAGTTTTCAGATAGTGCATGTCGAGTGAGCTATGCAATATGTGCCAAGCACCAATATGTGTTGAGCAAATAGTTAGTGCCAAGTCACTCCAATGATGAGAAAGTTAATAGATGTCGAGTGATTCAGATATTGAGTGAATAGTGGATGCTGAGTCATTCAAAGGCCATGTTACAACATTAAAGATATAGTGGATGTCGAGCATCAGAGGCTTCGAGTGTTGAGTAAATAGTCTTGGACATAGTTAGTTGTAATGTCACAAACTCCTATGTAAACCATTTTGGGTCAACTTAAGGATTTTTTTGTGATTCTAGATGATAAGAACAAATCTATATTGATAATCCATATGCAGTACATGCAACCCATTAGATTGAGGGATGTTCTAATTGGAAAAATGGGTGAATCACAATTGTTGATTCCTACCTAACCTTAGGTAACCAAAGTTTTCCTAAGGAGGGAAAACACTAAAATATTGTATGAGTAAAGAGAGAGATTTAGATGCATAGACAAAGGATTCATGGTGACTAAGGAGTTGTGACAAAGAATTGAATTGGAGAATCAATTAGAGAGAACAAAGGAAAGTAGAGAGAGGACAAAAGTGAATACGTTTAATCAGTAGGATCAAGTATACATCAAGAAAGAGGTGATCTGATATCTAGTAGAGGGGTTTTGACTGAAGGATCAAGGCCAAGACATTCTAATAGGTGAATTAGTAAAAATATCTTAACTGGATAGTCCTAGTAGGGTTTTGTAAATCCTTTAATATGGTGCTGACTTCATTGTAAGTTGAAGTTCTTTAACAAGTCACACTTCTAATAGGGTGTTGAAATTCTTTGACAGGGTAAGATCTAACAATCTTTATAAGCCTTTAATAGGGTTGACATTTCACAGGGTAGATTATAGTTTAAGATCAAACACTATAACCTTCATTAGATACACTTTACAAATGTAGTAGTGAATATTTTTGGGTGTCATCCCCACCATAGTTTTACCTTCTCATTGGAGGATTTTTGGGTAACTAAATATCTTGTGTCATATGTGTGGAATGTTTATTTGTTTTCATGCTATGGATGAATATGTTTAGTATGGTATTTCAATTTACATGCAAATTATATGGTGAATATTTTAACGGCTAAAGTTTTAAAGGACTAATTCACCCTGCTCCCCCCCTCTCAAAGTTTACTTTCCTATTGTATTTCCAACAATTGGTATCAAAGCCTAGTTCTTTGGAAAGGAAAGCTTTGTATCTTTGAGGAAAGATCTTGAAGATGGAAGTCTACAAGTTAGGAAAGACTATTGAGAACTAGAAGATTAAAATATAGCTTTCCCTAAATCAACTAAATGAAGTAAGAGATGATTTAAAGTGCTCACTAAAGAGAAGGAAAGAGATAGCTATTGAGGAGAATGACACACATCATCAAGAGGAAGACACTACTAAATTATTTAGAGATCAAAACTCAAGTGAATTTTGATGCAGAAGTTATAGATCTGATGAAAAAAAAGCCACCCCAACTACAAAGGTCATAAATCTTGAGATATAATAAGAAGTTCAATTAGTATTACTATGTGAGGTGACCAAGTGGAAAAGAAAGCTAAGGAAAAAGAGGAATGATTGAAGATGACAAAAGGATACTAACCAACAAACTAGAAGAGAAGACATTAGAGGTACAAAGGATTGCTAACATGCAACTGGAAAAAATGAATCAAGTGATGATTTCAAATCATGAATTAAATGGTAAGGACATTGCCATCACAACCCTAAAATTATAAAATGAACAACTGAGGAATGAACTTAGAAGAGAAAAAGAATTTGTTGAAAGTTTCAACAAACCAAGTGAAGCCATCAAGTACTTTGAGAAATTGATGAGATCTCCTAGATCTAAAAATGATACTATTGGATTGGGATACACTAGTACTGAGGAAGGAGAATTATCTAAAAATGGTGAGCAAAGAAACAAAAAAGGTAAGAACTACAAACCCACTTGTCATAATCATGGTAAGATAGGTCAAACAACAAATGTTTGCACGAGAAAAAATAAAAATCAAAACCCTAAGAAAAAGATCATGAGTTACTATCATAATTGTAACAAGAAAGGACATCAGGCACATGAATGAAGAATCAAGACTTCAGGCACTCAAAGTTTTGAACGATATTGCCACAATTATGAAAAGTATGGACATAAAGCATATGAATGTAGATCTAATACCAAGTGGACATCAAATAACAAAATAAAGGTACAACACAATAGAAAATTCAACAATTGGGATTACAATATAAGATATAGTTGTCACTATTGACAAGAGTATGGACATGTTGCTAAGAATTGCATTAGAACACATTTTAGAAGTGATTAGAGTATATGGTTGAGTCAAACTAAATGCTTTAGTTGTTTGAAGACTAGTGATATCAACAAGAACTATTCAACAAGGTCAAAAGCACCAAGTAGTGAATTCAACAAAGGGAACGAGGAGATTGATGTTGAGAAAGTCATGGTGTAGATGAACAAAACATGGAAAAAAAAGGAAGATTGCAACACATCAAGTTTAGATGAGATCACTTCATCCAATGGGTTAGGTGATCAAATTACCCCCAACTAGGGAAACAAAAGGCATGTAGGACTGATATTTTAATGATATACTTTACATTAGTTCCAAGAATCTAGTTTTGAAAAGATCAAATATGCGTGAATAAAGATGCAATGTATTGGTTAGAACCTGGAAGAAATCGATAAGTTTTTTTAGTTTTCATGTTGTTTCCAAGTGAAAATAGAAAATTAGTTGATGTTGAGCTATTAAAGGTGATAGTATTGCCCGAGCTCACTGTGGTTGCTGAGTGTAGAAGAAATTATGTGTAAGTTGAGTGAGTTAAAATTTCTATGATAGTCAAGCTTACAATTGTGTAAGCATTAAGCATTTATTTTTGAGTTTTAAGGGTTATATGGTTAATTTTTGACTCATTGGCATTTATTCAAGATTGAAGAGAGCACTAAGAGAATAAGGCAAATTGAGGTGAAGGATTCAAGTGTTTGTGAATTTGATTTAGCCACTACTTGTCACCAATCATTAGATTCATGAGGTATTTATTGTGTGTTGAGTTACACTATCTAAATTATCACAAACCCTAGTTATTTTAAATGGCATCTAGTTGTTTTATTATTGTTAGGCAGGAAGGAAAAGAGGTTTTGAATGTTCAATTGATAAGCAATGAGATTAAACAACCACCCTTCTAAGTTATTCCTTAGATATCATACAAGGGAGATTCAACTGGTCTATTATTAATGATACCACTATAGGATTTGATGATACAAGATGTAAGATGTTGTTTTTGGTTAAGTAAAATAGGTTTTTTATGGGTGTTCCTAAAACCCACTAGTTATCAACATAAATAAACTAAAAGTTTAGGTGTAGCTACCAAGAAACATAAAAGCAATAGGCCTAACCCAACCAATAGATGGAAACAAAAACCAAAAGGCTAAAAGTTAGGGAATATTTAAAAACCAAGAGAAGTGATCAAGGGACAAGTTCTTAAGCCAATTGTAGTTTTTTTTAACTCCATCTCTTCCTTGGCCTTAGCCTCATCGATATTTGAGTGACTATCATCTTGAGAAGCCTCCTCTTCTCTTGTCCTCTTTTCCACTCTCCTTTTTATGCTCATGCTCTCCTCCTGCAAAGGAACCTCCTCCTTGTTCACCTAGGTTTCCTCTTTTTCCTTATCCTTCTTCCCCTTTTTGTTTTACTCCATCATCCCATGCAACTAAATGATTTTATCATTTAGACCTTTAATAATCTCAAGGCTCTGATTAGCTGAGCTATGGACCATGGTTTCCATTCTTTCCGCCCTTTTTACACATGTAAGATGTAATATGTTGTTACACTTGTAATGTTGGAAGCATTTGATACATGGAAATTATAGATTTGTATGGAAAACTATGTGTTGATGGAGTGTTGAAGGAGCAAAATAAAAATTTTGAGAGAAAAGAGTTAACTAGTGCCCTAGATTTTCCAAATGTATTCAAAATGGAATGGATTAAGATTATACTGAGTAGAATACATGATCACTATGTATGGTTGGAAAATGGCCCTACCAAGATCACTAAAAGGATCATTCAACAAGTAATATAGTACCCTACCCTAGATAGACCCAAGGCCATGCAAAGTGATGCTAAGGAGGTAATTGAGAAGAATACAGGGGTTGTATGCAACAAAAGAGGAATGATAATTGAAACAATTTCAGATCCCCTAATTGCATTTATAGTGATAATTATTCCTCACAAGTTCTTTTAATATAGTAGATTGAATAGTGTATCTTGTATGGATGTGGATTTGGGCTATAAGATAGTGAAGAAGGATCACTGTTATGACCTTGCTGAGTTACAACTCTAGTAGTTATCAAAAAACATGGGAGCTATAAGAAAGGAAATTAGTGTACAATGAAAATTTGGTTCATTACTGGTTTGCATATTCTTTTATATGCAGAACACATATCCTTCTTTTGGAAAAGTTTCTTGGAAGACCAATAAGTCTATTGTGGGGACAACTTTGCATCAATCATGACAAGCTATTTTGAAGACTTTAAGAAGTCTAAAAAGTAGAGACTGGGGATACTAGTGTCACTAATAGAGAAATATTATGATGACATTTTTTTTTCTAGTTGATGTTGATTTTACTTATGTACAAGCTATTATTTATAGGGTTAGATGGCTTAGGCCATTACCTTATGAAATCAATTTGGATGAGGCATCTATAGCCATCACAACTTTACTTGTAGAGGAAGTAGACAAGAGTGCAACCTCATTTGGAAATTATGAGGATGCCAAATCAAGAATTACAATAGATTTGAATACAACTTCTATGATCAAAAAGAAAAATGAAATTGTAAAGAAGCTAAAGGAAAGATTTGGTGAAGGAGGAGAAGAGGAAGAAGATTATAAAGATGATTAAGAAGAAAAACCTACCCAAGCCCCACTTGCACTTGCACAAGACCAAGGAGAGGACCAAGAAGGAGAAGAGTTAGAACATGATGAAGGTGCCAAGGAAGAAGAAGCCAATGAAGCACCTAAAATTGTAGAAAACAAGAAAAGAAAAGCTAAGGAGCCAGCAGTCAAGAAACTAATGAAGGTTGTGAAGCCAACACAACAGAAGCAAGTAGTACCTATTACCAAGGCTAGCACAAGGGCAATGACAAAGAAGAAATAGGAAGCTAATAAACCCAAAGGCAAAATAAATATTGCTACTAAAGAGAAGAGTTAGTAAGATAAACCAAAGAGGAGGAAATATGTAGCTCTAGATGACTTAGATGATAAGAGTCAATTTCAAGTGGTAAGCTACAATCCCTCTTCTGATTTAGACAACTTGTGTGATAATATCAAGAATAATATAGATTTATCAAGGTTCACACATGTTGAGTTTGATAAACTTGGAAAGGTAGAAATGAATAAGGTGGAGAAATTTGTATATAAGATGATGGTAACATTTAAGAATACTCCTATTGAGCTTGTCAACTCTTTACCCAAATGTCATTATAACAGAGTTGAGCAAAGATGGAAATATAGTTTAATTACTAAAAGAAATATAAGGGAGACTACTCTAGCTAGAGTAATGCCAGAATTAGACAAGTCGTTTATGACTAAGGTCATAAACAAATACAAGGGGATATTTCCTCCCTAATACAGAAATTTTCACATTTTGCAAAATAATATTAAGGAATTTGTAAAATGGAGAACCCAAATATGGAAAGTTATCTATGGGTTGACAACTAAAAAGGAAATTGAACAAGCACTTGAGGAGGTAGGTAAGGAGAAAGATGACCAAGAGGTGATAGAGATTACCAAGGATGGATCTATCAAGGAGGGACATGAGGGATCCATAGAGAAGGAAGTAGATACATAGGATATATTTGAAGAAGAGAGAAAAAAAAGATCTAAATGTATCTAAGGTACATATACCAAGTGCTAGTTCCCCTCATGTGGACCAAGGAAGTCAACAAGATATTATCAAGATAAAGGATGTTTATGATAAAACAATGCATAACATCAATCCTTTGATAGAGGATGATTTGAAGAAGATATTATAGGATTCTAATTTAGCTACTTAATTATGAACTAATCATGTATTAATTAGTATAGATGAGATTGACAAGGTATCACCAGAGTAGAAAACAACTGACAAATCTAGTGTGCCCCCTATTTCTATAGAGACAAAAGGTACAAAAGGACAAAAAGGTGCTAACATGTGGTATATCAAAGAAAGGACATAGTAACATAAATTGTGAGTACATTAGTTCCAAATGCTTTATTGCAAGCTATAATAAAAATTGAGAAGGATGGGACACAAGTTCATATAGGTTAGGAAGGCAATCATGCACCTAACTCATAGAAACAAGGTGAAGAAGAAAAAATAGAGAAGGAGAAGGATATGACTAACGAGTCAGTTTTAACTAAAAAACCAAAGGAACAAATAGCAATTTAGACATTGGTTACCCTACCAATCTCTACATCTCCCATTCCTAGTCAAACTCTTCATAGGTCGAGTGTAGATGCTACACCATTGCAATAATCAAGGCCTATTTCCGATGCATCTAAGGTTGGAGAAGGCACATCTTATGGAGATGTCAACTTAGATGAGGTGATTGAACTTCCAAATTTTGATCTAGAAACAATCACCATAAAGGAAATGAGCATACTACAAGAAGCCCTAGCAAGGAAGAAGCACCAAGAGTTACTCAGAATGGAGCACAAGCAAAGACAAGTTCTATATGACATCAAAGAAATATTTCTTAGTGCATTTAGTCTCCCAAAACCTAATTAAGATAAACCTATTACTGAGAAAGGGGTGGATATGGTTGATAAGATTAGTGATGTAGACTTGGACACAAACACTAAACTTCTAGAATGGTCTGAGAAAAGATTTCTAGTGCCATTGCACTAAGATAGGTTGACTTAGCAACCAAGATGGAGAATATGAAAAAAGTGTTAGAGAATATATTTTCTCTATGCACAAAGATTTGTGATGTGAATTTATTCACACAAGAAGCACAAAGGGCTATTGACTAGCTACAAGGAGATTTAAGGATAACAAGTAATATCCTTAAGTTGTCTCTTGGTCATAGTCATACTCATTTTCAAAGAATGGTATCTACTCAAGGTCATCTAGTTACATTACATGCACAAGATGCAAATACTAGGGCTACCTTGATAAATATTCAAGCCACGTTGACCCCACACATAGAGGTGTTGCACAAGGAACTAGCCTTTGCTGAAACATTGATGAAGAAAGATCCTCATCTTTCTAATCATGAAGTCTTAGTGGACCTTGCTACTGAGCTAGATGTTCAAATTTAGTCTCTAGAGGTAGCATGTGAAAATTGGGATGCATCACTTAAGATTATAATGGAGGTAGATCAAAAATTTTTACACAAACACACTATTTGTGTACCACCCATGACATAAGTAAGCAGAAATTGAAAAAAATGAGAGAATACCCAAATAGGGAGTATATGCAGAAATAAAGTAAGCTAGTAGTTCATGCCAAAATTTACTCAATAGGAGTATTAGATTTAGATACATCACATAACAATCAACTCAAGGGGGGTTATGCAGTTTTGAGGTATGACTAATAAGTCATTAGTTTTAAAGTATTTTGATATTTTGAAATTTTTCATGTGAGTTGATTAAAGATTGAAGATTATTTGAGTTATGCTCAAGTTAAGGTTATATATTCATGAAATTTTTTTTTCCACTCATGTCAAAGGGGGAGATTGTTGATCTCATTTTGGTTTTGAGGTATGAGTGACACACACTTAAGTCATTACTTAATAAGTAGTTAGTGCATGCTAAGAAAGTAGCATATGTCAAGTATAAGTTGTCAGATATTCCATGTTGAGCAAGATATGTAGTATGTGCCAAGTACCAGTATGTGTCGAGCATACAGTTAGTGCCGAGTCAATGTAGTAACAAGAATGTTAATAGATGCTAAGTGATTTAGACGCTGAGTAAATAGTGGATGCTGAGTAATTTAGAGGTCATGTTATAACATTGAAGATATAGTGGATGTTGAGTGCTAGAGGTTTCAAGTGTAGAGTAAACAGTCTTGGATAAGTTGTTTGTAATGACACAAACTCCTATGTAAACCATTTTTGGGCTAACTTAGGGATTTTTTTGTGATTCTAGATGATAAGAATTAATCTATATTGAGAATCCCTATGCACTACATGCAACCAATCAGATTGAAGGATGTTCTAAGTGGAAAAATGGGTGAATCAAAATCATTGATTCCTACCTAGCCTTAGGTCACCAAATTCTTCTTAAGGAGGGAAAACCTTATAACAATGTAAGAGTGAAGAAAGAATTTTGCATGAATAGATAGAGAATTCATGGTGACTAAGGAGTTGTGACAAAGGATTGAATTGAAAAATTAGTTAGAGAGATCATAGGAAAGTAGAGAGAGGATAGAAGTGAATACATTAGATTAGGAGGATCAAGTATACATCAGGAAAGAGGTGATCTGATATCTAGAAGAGAGGTGCTAATGGAAGGATCAAGGCTGAGATATTCTAGTAGGTAGATCAGTAAAAATCTCTTAACTGAGTAGTCCTAGTAGGCTTTTGTAAATCCTTTGATAGGGTTCTTACTTCATCATAAGTTGAAGTCCTTTAACAAGGCACACTTCTAACAGGGTGTTGAAATGCTTTAATAGGGCAAGATCTAACAATCTTTGTAAGCCTTTAATAGTGTAGACCTTTCATAGGGTAGATTATAGCTTACAATCAAACATTGTAACCTTCATTGGATACTTTTTACAACTGCAGTAGTGAAGATTTGTGGGTTTCATCCCCATCCTAGTTTTGCCTTCTCATTGGAGGGTTTCTAGGTAACCAAATATCTTGTGTTATATGTGTGGAATGTTTATTTATTTTCATGCTATGGATGAATATTTTTAGTATGGTATTTTAATTTACATGAAAATTGTGTGGTGAATGTCTTAATAGATAAATTTTTGAAGGATTGATTCAAGCCCCCCCCCCCAAGTTTACTTTCCTATTGTATTTCCAACATTAACTTGCTTTTCATAAGGAAACTTTCTATTCTTATTGAATATTCTTCAAATATCCACCATTCATTTAGTTTGATCTCAACCATTGATTGATACTGAGATTCTATAAAAGAAGCCTTCTTCTTCTCATTTCAAAGGATGCACATGAAAAGTATCAAATTATTGTTGGATTGACCACTCAAGTGCTTTGCATTGGAATTTCCTTTTCTTATATGCTCATCATTTAGACTAAAGTGCATTCATTTAGTTTAACTTACTTTTCATTGTTCTTAGATTAATTTGAAATTCATTTAGATTAATCCATATATTTGCATTCAAAAATATAAAAAATATAGATTAGATTGTATTTTGCATTCATTCAAATCCTTCATACTAGTTCAGTCTAGTTACTGCACTCTCATTTCTGAGAGGGAATAGTACAACCCTGTATAGTTAGAAGGCAACATCTTGCCTTGTGCAAACATACTGAATGGACAATCTCATGTTCATTTTGGGATGTTTATGACAAATAATGATCATGTTGAAGTGTGTGTAGATTTGGAGGCCCATAATTAGCGATCACATTTCTGGTACCCACCATAGGGCTAATCCTAATATCTAGCCTCAAATTATCACTTTCTAGATGTTAATTAATTTTTTCTTGCAAGTTATTAAAGATTTTTTATATCTCCTAAAATACATGAAAATTATTTAATAATTTTTCTTTTGCTAATTTATAATAATGTTTTCAGGTTGCTAGAAAAAAATTAGATTTTTTGAGTTGATTTTTAAATTATTTATTTATTTATTAAAAAATTTCATTAAAAAATCATTTAGGGCACAAAACATTAAATTGGGAAATATTCTTTTATTACTTTGATTGATATACACATACGTAGCTCAGAAAAAGAAATTGGATATTTTTGGGTTGATTTTAGATTTGCTTAAAATTTTAAAATTTATTTTCTTTAAAAAAATCATTTTGGGCACAAATCATTGAACTAAATAATGAGTTTTTTTTTGGTAGATTGATACGAATATGCATAGATCTCAAAAAAATAAGAGTTTTTGTATCACATTTTTGTATTTTAAAATTTTTTTAGTGACTTTCTATGAAAAAATTCATTTCAAAAGAAAATAAAAGAATTTAATAATGATTTTTTTTATAGGTTTCTACTAATGTGTGTATCCTAGAAAAAAAAATTATGATATTTCAAAATTATTTTTTTGGTGATTTTTTTTTTATGAGTTCTTCATAAAAAATAATTAATTGAGGAGAAATAAAGAAACTTTCAAAGAGATTTTTTTTTTAAAATTGGAAATGCTATCAAAAGGATTCAAAAACAATTTCAAATTCTTCTAATCAAATTGTTTTTTTAATAATTATTTTAATGTATTTTCATAAAAAAATTAATTCATGATGCAAATCTTGGAGTTTTAATCGAATACTTTTATTGCAAGTCTGTGGAAAACAACAAGGCCTTAAAAGTGTTAAAAAAGGGACACCTCTTTTTAGTTAAATCACACTTCCTTTTGGGTACTAAAAAATCAACCAAAACTCAATCTTGAATGCCTAAAGGGAACCTAAAATATTTCATTGGAATGAATGCGCTGAAACTCAATCTTGGATGCCTAAGGAAATCTACAAATCTTTGATTGGAATGAATGTTTATACACACTCTTAAATGCCTATAAGAAAAAAGAAGAATGCAATGAAACGCTCCAATTTAGTGCTTAAAATGAATACATTCAATCTTTAGTCACATAAAGGAACTTTCTCTATCCCTATCAAATTTCTTATGTTGACGATGCTCGATTTACTTTATAATTACAAAAATTAAAAAAAATATTTTTTAATTTTTAATATTTATTATATTGAACATATATACTATTTCTAAATATTTACAATAGATTATCATGCGAAGATGAGATCCAAAGTTGGTAACTCAATTTATTGGGTCTTCTTCAAGCATTTATATTCCACATATCACATAACTTTTCAATAAATGAAGACAAGCTTCTAGGCCAGTGACAACTTCTCTGACTTGAGCTTCCTCTTTTGTTTATGACATTTTCACACTCTATTTACTTACCCATGTCTGTATTAATTGCATACTTCTCTGTTAATGTTTGGTAGCTTCAATTGGATAAACTTTGAGACTAAACTGGAGTTACATATATGTAATACATACATATATACATATGTGTGTGTGTGTGTGTGTGTGTGTGTAGTTTAATTAAATAATAAATTATATATTATGATATATTAAATATATAATTATGCTATTACCATTTTAATGAATAGATATGTTCTTTGAAGGGACATGTCTCCTCTTGATTTATTATATAAAAAGGAGATTGTTGCAAAGTGGAAAACACATACATAATATCATGGCAGTGTTAATACATTTGCAACTGATCCTCAAATTTTAACATGGTATCAGAGCTAGTTGCAAATGGAGAAAAATATATTATAATTAGAAAACTAAACCCTGCATTGATCGAGGAAGTCATTAATATGGAATAGGTTTCAAACATTGGCTTTGTTGGAAATCTTCTTCTCATTCTACAAGTCATGAATGAACTAGTCCTCAGTGATGAGATCCAACCTCAGTAACTTACAAGAAGAGACACTATATTTATTATTATGAGAAGTTCAATCCCAAATGCACCAATATCAATCTAAATTTTCATGATCTAGACTCCACCATGAGAGTTTCTATATATTCTTCATTGATCATTGATGGGAGATGGGCTAACTACAATATTTCTTTGTTTAGCATTGCTCAATCTTGCCCCTCTACTTCCCCACATGGTGGGCAGTTTAGAGTAGTGAGTTATTTTCATGACGATCTTTAGAGTGGAGGACATGGTAATTATAGCAGTGAAGAATATTCTCAACATGCTCAAATACACTGCATTCCAGCAAGGCTTCCCATATCAAACTTATGGACACATTGACAAGATCAACCCAAATTAGCCAGCCCAACAACACACTTAGCATGTATATTTGGTAGGGAAATGCATTCTCTCCAGTGCATAGTGACACTTGTATTTGATCCCACCAATAGTGATCTAATAAGCCTTAATATTGGGCTCTAATCTACATCGCCACTCACAAATTTTATAGCTCATGGTCAAGTGATATATGAAGAAATAGGCCCTTGTGGAATTTGACATCATGGAAAGAATTAGAAAACATATATCGAGTGTAACCTGAGGTATAATGACCGCTAGTGGAAGCAAACAACATTCATGGATCTATTGGTCAATGACCCTACCAAATTAGACTGAGCATTATAAGAGCCACACAGATGTTAGGCCATGGAATATATGAGGAAAATGAAGATAATACTTCCACCATAGAATTATGTTGACTCTTACTCTTACATTAGGTACAAATGCCATGCCAAAATGAGACCATCAATAATATTATCAAAGGATATTTGTGATAGAATTGAAGAATTGCATTCTAATCAAAGGTGATTGAGATGGCTATTATGACTAGTCAAAGGTGATGAATCGCTTTAATAAAATAATATAATAAGGGAGAAAAAGGGCACCCATGTGATTGAAGCAATGGGGATAAATTGGACATCTGATCCCACAAGTAAACTAAGGTAATGTATATTTACATCATTATTATTATGGTATTAAATAACTGAGGCAATGTATTTCCTTTACATTATTATTGTTATATCTCTATACTATATTATGATATTAAATACATGATTTGAGATATAAATAACATTAGAAATTATATATATGGATGTACATGTGTAGAAGATTATGAATTTATTAAAATAATATAGGCTATATAAATAACTTTGATATTTTATGAGATTGGGTGAAATAAATTCAGTGTTATATATATTTATGAGATGGCAAGGACAATCAAGGATGTTGATATGTAAATAACTACTTATTTTCCTTGAGTATTACAATTATCTATTTAGTGTAGTCTCTCTCTTATTTTGATATGCACTATAAGAGCTATGTGCCTTGATCTTTTCCATTGAGAGTGTTATTGCAGGAAAAAGAGGGAGATTGACATTTCATTAGAGGTAACCTTGAAAGAGAGCAAGTGAGATAGAGGATATGATTTAGTCAACCTTCAGAAATCTTGATCATATTGATTTAGAGGGAGTAAATCATGTTGTGATGGATTCTCCAGTGATCAATAAGTTATAGTAGTTAAGAGGACTATGATTCATGAATATACCTTGTAAATATGTGAATTTAATGGACCTACCCCCTATGTACATCATGAAGAACTAACAACTTCCAAATGATGTCACTTCTATTTGGAGAATTTTTTGTAAGGTAACGATCTTACAATAACCTTTATTATGAGATCAAACAAATTGAGTAAATGGTGAATGTCTTGCATGTCAACATTCTGGGAGACCATTACTCTAAGTATTTGGTGAATATTATTGATATTCTAGGAGGTCGATGCTCGATTTACTTAACCTATTGAACTCTCAATTTATTATGTTGACAATGTTGTAATTTGGAAAGAACTTTGCATGCTAAACTTGAGTGTCTTCAATAGTAGATTACAAAAATCTAAAGACTCATTGGGAAAGAAAAATTGTCTTTTAAACCCCAAGGCCAATTATATATTCACTCCTATTGTACCTTTGGGTGATCTTGAGTGCACATGAAATAAGTGGACTTGTTTTATTTTTAAGAGGCCTGCTTGGGGATTTCATCACCCCTTTAGATGACTTCAACTCTTGTATTCTAGAGGAGTGTAAATATCGAGAGATTGAATCAAAAGAAACCTCTCTTAGAAGTATAATCTTGTCACTCTTGGATAAGCCCCAAAGAACTTTATACCTTTGGGAAGTGAAGGTGGAGATTTGGGTTACTATCTCCTCCTAGCTATGTGGCATTATTTTATTTCATCTACAAATTTGGACATCACATACCTTGTGTATATTGAGGACACCCTATATTTGATCTTTGTATTCCTAGCTGAAAGCCTTGATAGGATTGTTGATGTGTTTGGCAAGCTTGAGTATTCAAAGTCCAAAATCTGCATAAACATCAAACAAGTAAAAACTAGTGAAATGGTGAGTTAAGCATATGATGGGAAACTTCTTGAAAATGATGACTGCACCATTTTCTTGAATCTTCACTAGTTTATGACTCCCTACACAACTCTATTTGCAACTATCTAAAACTAAACTATCTTGGTTGAGCACTTGTGACCCACATTTGAACTAGTCTCTTTGCTCCACTATTCTACTTGTTCTACTATGTTGTTATCCATTGTTGTCATGATAGTCAATCTCTTGGTTGTTCTAGCCACTCTTTCAACTATTTGTATCTTAGAAAATATCACCCTTGCTGTAACTTACACCTACTTTGAGATGACATTTTAAGTATGGTTTTAGTATAAACCTATCAAACCTTTTATGTTTGGTGTTTCACATAAACCTAGGACATCACAATGGCTAACAACAAATTCCCTAAATCCAATATTCCTACCGAGGAAGAAGAGATACTTATTGTAAACATGAAGAAACAAATCTAATCAATGAATGCTCAACTTCAAAGATTGAAAGAGGAAGATAAAACATCATCAAACAAATTCTCCTTGCAAGATTATTTACCTTCCTCTGATGACAAAAAATCACCAACTTCATATAATGTTGACTCCAAGCCATCCCAAAAAAATCTACAAACACCAAAGAAATCTAAAAATATATTTGAAGGAAAACCTTGGGAACCTAAAAAAAAGCATGATTTCACCCCTTTTGGAAGATCTTATGAATCAACTTTGGAAGAACTTCTTGAAAAGAAATTCATTATTTTACCTAAATTCACTTTGGCTAGAGTCTTATTTATGAGTAATTATTGTGTCTATCATAGAAATAATCTACATGAACCTTCACATTGCATGGAGTTGAAATTAAAATACAAGATCTATGTAATGTTGGCATAATTCAAAAACTTAAGAAATTATCTATCAAAGATGATACTCTCAATCTTTATCAATATCATGACACCATGTCTAGTAATAGTTCAAATGAAAATTCTACTTCTTCTAATATGCATTCACCTTCTAAAGTGTCTAAACTTTCTAGAATACCTCCACCAAACAAAACACCCACTTCTTTTGTTATTGACTATGTGTAACCTCAAGGGATACCTCTAAAATAAATTCAAACTAACCTTGACTTGGCTGCAAACCTCTTCCATACTACTAAGACTACATATGTTCAACATTCATGCAATTCTAGTCCAACTAGGCCCACTCCAACTATCCCTACATCATCTCATCAAGATCATACCATGCAAACTCCACATTCTACCTTGTCCTTAGAAGTGGATCCATGTCAAGAGGATTGTTAAAAAGCTAAAGCTAAAGATCAAGAACCATCTCATCTCCTTCAAGAACATATCCCTCCATCTCAAGAGCCACATAGCCCTCCATCTCCCATATATCTTATCCTTCTAAGAAATATTAAGATATTTCTTCCATTATCTATAATGAGAAAAATACCTTTCCTTTGCTATCCAAAAATCCTTGTCAGGATCAAAGTATCCCCTCTTATTCTAGTTCTCCAAACCCACTTCAAAAATATCCTCAAGCTTCAAATACTCCTACTAAAAATATTGCTCCTATCAAATAAAATCATAAGTCTATTGATGACCTTGGTCATGTTTCTCACTCTAAATATTTTGATATACCTATCCACTATCCCTTTGCCTCTCCTAAGTCTATCCTTGGTCCTTATCCATCTAACATAAAACCTTCAAATGTTTCATACATTTTAGGACCTTATGCTCCTCCATCTCCTACTTCCTCTCCTAGATCATCACCCACTTCTTCTATCATACCTGAAGATTAAAAAAGAAACTCATCCTTCAACCTTTAATATCCACCTTTCCATCTAAACTAGTAATATCAATCTTATTCATCTACAAGTCCCAAGTCTTTTGGAAGTAATTTGGATAATAAACTTAAGAATAAACTCAAGAATCCATTTACAAATTAAGATCATTGTCTTCTCTAATAGACAAGTGAATACAAAGGGAAAATAAATATTCAAGAGACCAAAAGGATCCACTAGAAAAACAACAAAATCAAAGAAAATATGGGTTCCTAAATCCATCATTGAAGAACTATGCTCTAAAGCATCCAAATGAAAAGAAAAATATAAATCCATATGGATTCCCAAGTCTCTCTTGAAAGACTTGAATATTGAAAATACTTCCAGGTTGACATTCAAGCTTCCACAGGCTTCCATTTATCTTCTTCTAAATATCTTCCACAAAAACTTTCAAAAGCTTCCACTCCATCTTCCTCTAAAACTACTCTACTACTTGATACATCAAAACCTCAAACTATTTCATCCATATTTCCTCCATCATTCCACTACCCTTCAAGGTGTGTGCCAATGTTGGTCTTTCCCAATTTTTCTTCTATCCTTGTGCATCCTTTTCAATACCTTATTACCTATCCTTCCAACTTCTATCCTACCACCTTTTATTCTTCCATCCCATTTATCTCATCCATAGCATAAAACCTTATCCTCCATATCTTTTCTACCATCTCTCTTCCATTACCCTATCAAAATCTTTGAGCATACCTTTCTATGGTCTTGGATTATCATAACTTCTCCTTCCAGTAGGAGAACTATTCAAATTGAGAAAAGGCTTGATTTCTTTGCAAAAAATCTATAAAAAAAATTGTGCCTTGGTGAAAACCTGGAAACAGGTGCCTTGCTAGAAAAAGTATAGATAAATAAATTTGTCCTATAGTGAAAATCACTTCTTGTGGAGCCTTGGAAAAGTACCATGATGAAAACATAGCAAAAAGGTGTCATGCATAATTATTCCATATTTCCTCTTTGATTTTAACACCTTTGAGTTATTTGTGAGCATGAGTTATCTGATCCACTAGGCTTCCTGTCACCATCCTCTGTATCCCAAATCACTCACTTATAGCCCCATTATCCTTAATTCTAATCATATTATCCTATCACTATCCTATCTGCTTGACCCCTTGGTCTTGATAAAAAGAAAAAGAAGAAGAAAATGGTTCTTAGAGACCTCTTGACATGTCCACTCTTTTGGATTACTTTCTTTCATGAAATCATCCTATTTCACTCATTGAATTTCATTGATTATCCAAAACCAATTTCATATGGCTATCTTACATTTTCCTTAGCTTAGGTACTCATGGAGAGCTAGTTCTTGAGTATCACTTTTAGTCACTTCATACTCCTTGCCTATCCATCTCTTCTTATCCACCATCTTGCTACTACATCTTGTCCTACACCTTGCTAGACACTAGAACAAAATGATATGATCCTGCTTAAGAGCTACTAATCTCTACAAAAATTTCTAAAATTTTGAAATGTCTTGAAAAAGGTCTAAAAATTGCAAAAAAGTCTTGAAAAAAAATCTATTATCTTGGTGAAAACCTAGAAATAGGCACCTTGGTAATACCAAAAAAATTCAAAAAGGTAAAATACAATTTTTTTTTTTAAAAAACAAGAAAAGTGTCATTGATAATAACCTATAAAATAGGCATCATGGTAGAAAAAATAGAATCTTTGCCAAAAAGGTGAAAACCTGGTAAGCATGCACCTCTTATTTCAAATGTTGCATCTTGCAGTGCATCTTTTGGTTCTTGTATAGTTTCTTTCCTGCTTTAGTTTGTTGCTTTTCTCATGCATACACTCTCAGTTAAATTTGAGACTCTATTGAAAACTTACATGGATTGATATTGGTCATAGTCTCAGAGGAAACACCCTATGGTTTCTTAGAAAATATCTCACCATATGTTCTAGTTGTGTCTATCTAGTCTTGCTTACTTTACTATTGAGATTCCTCACAAAGAAGATCTCCTTAGTGTCAGTCACCAGTTGTTCTAATTGTGTCTATCTACTATAACTTACTTTACTATTGAGATTCCTCTTGAAGATGATCTCCTTTACCTCAATCACCTATTGTTCTAGATGTGATTTTCTACTATCACTTACTTTACTATTGAGATTCCTCTCAAATAAGATCTCTTTTGCATCAATCACTACTTATTCTAGTTGTGTATGTCTACTGTCACTTATTCTCCTACTAAGACTCTTCTCAATGAAGATTTCTCTATGACATCAGTCACTAGTTGTCCTATTTGAGTTTTTCTACTATCATCCTACTACTAAAGATATTTCTTACACATATGTTCTAAACATCAACACTTGACATCAACACTTGACATCAATCCATTGAACTTGATAATGAACTGAAAACATTGAAATTTTTTGTGGTATGTTGAACTTTTCTTTGTGTATTTTTATTTTTCTTTGTCATTCCCCTTTGAGAAACTCAAGGATGTCTATTTTGACTAAAGAAGCAAGGATTGGGGGCATGATCTTTTCTTTGTTTTTTGCTTGATGGTTTAGTTCCAATGATCTAAAGTGTACATATAAAAGGGGTATCCATTATAAGAGCCTCTATCTCATGTTGGATGGCCATGTGTACCTCAACTCATTTTATATGAACAATTTAGTGAGCTTGGTTCTTGTTCATTCCTATTTAAGTGAACTCTCTATGCTATAGTATAATATTGATACTCATCCAGATAAGTGAATGTATGGGTTTGTACTACCTTTCCCGTTTGATTTTTGTAAGCCATCCTAATGGATGCAACTGTGTTGATCATTCCTTGTGAAGTGATCATGATTGGGACCATGAGTGATCTACACCCTTGAGGTAATTAGCTTTATGTTATTGTATCAGTTTCTTTGATAATGTTTATGGCTGATTTATGCAATTATGATGTGTTAGATGGTTTCATTGAGGTTTGTGCCAGTGGTTACCTAGATTGTTGTGGTATCATGATGTTGTTTCATGAGTACCCTAAGATCACACTGTGTTGATCATTCCTTGTGAAGTGATCATGATTGGGACCATGAGTGATCTACACCCTTGAGGTAATTAGCTTTATGTTATTGTATCAGTTTCTTTGATAATGTTTATGGCTGATTTATGCAATTATGATGTGTTAGATGGTTTCATTGAGGTTTGTGCCAGTGGTTACCTAGATTGTTGTGGTATCATGATGTTGTTTCATGAGTACCCTAAGATCAAGGTATTTTTTAGTGGCTAATATTTGCAAAATGGCTAATTGTAGAATTTTTTAGCTAGTAATTCAAGGCTAATAATTTAAATTTGATACAACCTAAATTACCTTAGTTTTATAAAATTTAGTTCTAGAATATTTAAAATTGTTCAATAATTTGTTTTATTAAAAAAATTAAACTCAAATATTTGCCACAATATTTGTTACATGATTAGATTTGAGTCACCAAAATATAATATATTATTGGAGAAATTAAATTGAACTAACCAATAATTATCATAATTATTAGTTACTTTAGGGATATATCACCAATATTTAGTTTTCACTATTGATTTAAAGTATATGTAATGATCCTCATAATATTCCATGAGGCAAAAAAATGTTCAATTTTGATTTGTAATATTCCAGGTGATTAATAAAATTCCTATTGTTATTGAGATTTGTCAATATTTTATACAGAAAAATTATGATTCAAAAATAGTTGCCAATATTAATCATATTTAGAATAAAAAATTATGAGATTTGCTAATAGAATAATTTTTTCTTTCAAAATAATGAAATATTTGCCAATATTTTATATCTTTTTTTGGAGGTGGTTTTCTTAAAGTTTACCCTGCCCAAGATGTGTGCAAATATTGCATAGTGCATTATTATCCTACTACACTAGACTAGGTTCTTATAGCAGTGATTAGTCATGTATTTGACCATGTTCACTTATGTGTTTTAAGTGCCTTTTCATGTTTTTTAAACAACCATTATTAAATACTTAAATAATTAGAATGAATTTTCCATATTAGAGTACTATGTTGTTTAGTTGATCATATTTGCATGATCATTCCTTTTGAGATGACAGTATGTTTTATGATGATATCTAGTTATCTCATATTTGGACATATCATTTGATTACATTTTTATGTTGTAGTTAATACTATGGTTATTTACTTCATTCTAGCTTTGTGATACTTTATGCAAAAGTAAGTGATGTAAATGGATTATCTTAGTTTGATTAAATAAATAGTTAAAATAGGTTATATAATGCATTTATTAGTTCACCTATATTATTATATGCAATTTCACTTGATTGTGTTGTTTAGTGTGCAGGATTTATGTCCATGGCAGTGGCACATAGAGTTAGTGATTCAACTATTCATATCTAGCCAATGTCATCCTTGTGTGGTCGACTTATCCTATTTAATTGTCTAGATTAAACCTTTTGGTGCTTTGATAAATTCAAACTCATTTGAATTATGTGATTAGACCTATGAGTGTGTCTATACATTTAGAGGTTCACATCTCTTGCAAAAGTTATTAAGAAATTCTATGATTTTTGGTTTAAGGTATTTTTGGGCTTTATTTTATTTAATTATAATTCCTGACAGCTTTTTCATAGATGAATTCCAATTACTTGGAATAGCCTATTTTCATTTGGATTGAATTAGAGTTTAACTAGGTTACTTGGTTATTTACCCTAATTGATTATTCATTCGAAAAATGAATAAGCATCCAAAGAGGAATTTAATTCCTGACTTCTCAATTTTGAATTAGAAAGTTTGAGAGTAAAAACACAAAATCCTCTTCATGAGGAATTACTATTATGTTTTTTATGGGAGCTATCGGCATGGGATCTTCACGAGATCGGTCTCATTAGATCTAGCTTGAGAAGACCTTGGATTACCATAATTTTTGGCCACTTCTATAGAATTTTTATTTTACGGCTTTGATTCCCATTTTGCCCTTTTGGCTACAAGGTATGGCTCTCCCATTTTATGGTTTTAGGTCCTTTTATGCTTCTTCTTTTGGTATCCATTTTTTAGGAGGTGAAGAATCATTGTTCCCCCCCATTTCTATATACTAGCTCTACTTGGTTGGATGGGTATGAGCATTCCAAATTTTTTGGGATGAGGGTTTGGGGTTTTGCACCATTATGCTGGTCATTTTTTCATATTGACTCTAAACATAATTTTTATTGAATTTTCATGGCTTTTTTGTCCAAAGACCCAATGGGTTTTAATTTCAAAGTTTTTGAGTTTTGAGGTTTTTACCTTGATTTGTGTGCTACCTAGTTTTCTTGAGTTTTCTTGGCATGATGTTGGTTGTGGACTTGGAGTTTTCATAGGATGTTAGTCAAACCACTATTACACTTTTCTATTTGCAATGGGATGCATACCACATTCATACTCCTGACTTTGTGTTCAGTTGAGTGATTTTATATTTGATATTATTGTTGTGATCAAACCCTTGTTGTTATTATCATGGATGTTAGGATTTGTGTAGAATCCATACTCCTAGATTGAGGCTAGTTGAGTGAGTTCATTAGTTTGTGGTTTTTTATTATTATTAGGATTTGTACAAAATCCATACTCTCAAATTGAGGCTAGTTGAGTGAGTTCATGATGTATAGTTTTATTGTTCTTTGGAATTCATATAGAATCCATCCTCTTGAGTCTATTTTTGGTTGAGTGTTATTTTGCATTGTGTTCTCATCCAACCCTTGTGTTATGATCTTCATGATGGTGGTGTGCTATACACCAGCATGTGTATGTGCAATGGTCGGGTGACTTGTGAGGCCCAATCTCCCATTTGTATTTCTCTTGAGTTATGATCATTTGGGGTTGGTTTTGGGAATATGCATGCCTACAAGCACAAATCATTGGATGAGCATGGGTAGGGTAGGGTAGCATCCAAGGTGGGGGCTTCTATCTCTATAGGCTAGTGACTATTTCCCAAGGGTTAGCATGCTAAAGTTTTAATCAAGTGATAACTAAAAAAAATAATAGGTGGTAATAAAACTTAAGATAATAAAATGATTTAGTGTGAGAGGTTTCTGTTGGGAAGTTGATTCCGCACGATCCAATATTGGCCTATCTAATGCTAAGCAACTCTCCATGCAATTAGCCCCTACATCCTTTGAGTGGCTGACTAGGACCTCTTGTACTTGCATTATCTCATGATCTTGGTTTCAGTCATCTTACTGTCTGGCATGAGTGTTAGCCTTGGACATTTTATTTATGTGTGTTTGTGTTTGGATCATCATCTACATTAGCATGATAGGAGTGGACCTATAGGTTCCACATGGTTGGGAGTCATAGCTACCTATACCACTACTATTGATCAACGTACAAAGATGGTCTATTTTCCAGGTGAGACCAATACTTGATGTTCACTTGGTATTTTAGGTTTTTCATAGTATGTTTCACTTGTGATTTATGCTTTCATTGGGAATGCTTGGATATCATGTTTAGATGATGTTAGTTTATTCAATATATTCCTATATTATGGTGTTTAGCATATGTTTAGATGATGTGATTTACTTAGTTGGAGCATCTATTGCTTTATTGGATTAGCATGTTAGATTTCCTTGTGCTTATGATGTTATTAGATTTTAGTAGTGACACCCTCATATGTTTTAGTTGTGTTGGTGCTTAGATGTTTGGTTTATCAACCATGCATGTTAATTGCAATGTTTCTTTTCACATGTTCCTTCATATGTTGTTATGGATTAGATGGATAGTTTTATTATCCTCCCTATTGCATGATGTTTTGTATTCCATGTGTTTGAGTGTCAAAGCCTTGATTATAGTGGATTTGGTACTCCCCAATGTGGAGGTCCTTTCTCTTTTTCCCTTTTGATTGTTCATCAGATTGTTTCTTTTCAATCCTATGAGACAATGGTTCAAAATTTGGGGGGTAAAAGCACAAATTGTTGAAATTACAAAGGGAAAAAGTAAACTTCTGAGGGGGGGTGAATAAGTAGTTTAAACTTGGACCCATAAAACCTTCACCAATCATTCATCACATGCATAAGTAAGCTTAAATAACATGTAAAGGATATGCATCTAAACCTTATAACCATGTAAGAATTCACACACATAACACCATATATGATTACCCAAAAACCCTACAAGTGAGAAGGTAAAACTAGGGTGGGGATGACACCCACAAATCTTCACTACTATAGTAACAAAGTGTATGCAATTAAGGTTACAATGATTTGACCATGAAACATGATTTACCTTGGGAAAGGTCTACCCTATTAAAGGCTTACAAAGATTGTTAGGTCTCACCTTGTTAGAGGATTTTAAAACCCTATTAGAAGTGTGCCTTGTTAGAGGAGTGCAACTTACAATTAAGTAAGCACCCTATTAAAGGATTTCATATAGCCTGTTAGGACTACTCCATTAAGAGATTTAATTGAAATAATCTGTTAAAATGTCTTAGCATGGATACTATGATTGGCACTTTCTTGTCTAATAAAAAATCACCTCTAAACAATAATCTTATTGATCCTTTACAATCAAACATCTCAATGTTGTATCCTTTTCTATCCTCTGTTCTTCTCAAACTAATTCTGCAATTCACTCTATAACTTCTAAGTCACCTTGATTTCTTTGCAAACTATCTTGTTCACTCCTTCAATTCCTTCCAGATTCACTCTTCTCTATCAACATTGTTAAGGAGTTTGGGGCTTCATTCTCCTTAAGAAGACTTAGGTGGCTTAGGATTAGGTATGGATCTATGACTAAGATTCATCCATTTTTCACTTAAACCTTCCCTTTTTCTAATTGGTTGCATGTAATTGCTTAGGGAATCCAAATATAGATTTGTCCATATCTCCAAAATATTGAAATCTAATCTTAAGTCAGCTCAAAAATAGTTTACATAGTTTTTTGTACCATTACAAAAAAAATGTCAAAATTGTGTCACTCAGCATATGAAGTATTTGATGCTTGACATGCATTGTTATGTATACTCTGACTCGACACCTACATTACTTTGCATCCACTATTTACTTGGCTCCTAAATCACTCAGCATGATCTATCTACTCAACACCTAAGTGACTCAACACTCATTATAACTCAGCATGGTCTAATATTTACATGTGCTTGACATGTATTAGTAGTTTGGCATGAACTAAGTAAATGGCTTGAGTGTGTTGACACTCACTTGTCAAAACCAATCTGAGATCAACAATCTCCCCATTTGACATGAGTGTCAAAAACACTTGAATATTCATGGTCAACCTTAATCCCTTGAACATAACATATCCATGACTTGACATATATACAAAACTTCAAAATTCCAAAATTTTGCATTAACTTGTATACCTCAAAATTTTATAACTCCCTTGAGTTATTATGTTTAATTTGTATCCAAAAATCTATGCTCCCTTTGAATTCAATGTGTTGCATCTAATACTCTTTCATCTAATATGCTCTCTTATAGCTGATATTTGTCTCTATTTTCTTAGTTTATATAAAAAATGTATATCACCTAAATGATATAACTCTACTACTATGCTCCTCTTTTCATATTTCTTTTTCTTTTTTTAATACATATCATCTCCATATTCTCTATCTCCCCCTTTTTGTCTTTATTTGTCTCCCCCTTTTTGACACTTATGTAAAATGGGTTATACACTTATAATGTGTTTGTCCAAGAATGATATATGGACATCCATTACTATCCTTAAAGCTACATCCTAGTTATCACATACAACATCCAATGATTTAATTTAGATTGCAAGCTCAATAGCAAGGTGCACTAGACCATCTAAAGTAGAAAGATTGGGGTCTTTCTTCAATAGATTTTGAGCATATCCTAGCTCCTTGTGCATTATCTCCATGTGAAGTGAGGGTAGCTTGAATATTTGTTAGTTTGGCTCTAATATTTGCCTCATATGTTGTTAAGATAGTTAACTGACTTTGTGTCTGACATAGTGTTATGAAATGCTTCTCACTCTGAGCTATATTTGATGGTAGGCTTGCACCTAATGTAGATATTTTTCTCTCTAGAATCTAGGTTAAGAGTGTAGGGTTGCATAATTTTGTATACAATGAGAATATATTCTCAAGTACCTTCTTCACATCCTCAACCTTTTTTGCCAATGCAACTTGTTGCAGTGCTATCTCACAAGATATTTTCTAATTTACCTTGCCTTGAAACTTCTTTTTAGACCATTCTAAGAGTTTTTCATTTGTATCAAGGTCTTCATTAGTAACCTTTTCCACTTTATCAGTTTGTTTTTCTATGAGTGGCTTGGTCTCTTTAGGAGTTGGTAGGCTAAACACATCTAAAAGGATGTCTTTTATATCTTGAAGTGCTTGCTTCTGCCTGTGTTCTCTCTGAAGCATTGGTTGATTCTTTTTCCTCTCTAAGGCTTGTTGCAAAATGCCTATTTTATCCAATGTCATAGTATCATAGTCATACTTTGGAATAACAATTTCTTTATCAAGACTTATGTCTCCATAATGAATTACCTTTTATATCTTTGATGAGTTGGGGCTTGGCATTGAGATTCGCAATGGAATGGCTTCTATGCTCAGCCTTTGAAGAGTTTGAGTAGAAGAAGTGGAAAATGTTGGTAAGGCTTCTAGTTCTTGGATGGCCACTTGTTCCTTCAACTTTGGTGTTTTCTCACTCTCTTCAAGATTTCCCTAGTCTATCACTATGACTTGGCTAGCACCTTGTTCCTATGTTGTAGGTACAGATGAATCTATCTATCATGTTTCCTACTGTTGACCTGTAGTAGTGTCTTCCTCTTCTACCTTCTTCTCAATTGTATCAATTTTAACACTTGTATCAACCTTGGTGGATGTTTATACTATTGTTTGAATTAATGGTTTACATTGGTGACTAAAGGGATGATTGAAGGTTCTTCTTTTGGATTCACCTTTTCCCTTGTGGCTTCGGTCACTACCTTCTGCAATTCCTCTACACTAACCAAAATTGGATTTTCACAAATTTTAGCTTGAAGTGAAAATTGATCCAATATCTTCTTTATATCTTGTATAGTAAGTGGATTAATGTTCTAAGCTAATGCATTAGAAACATCCTTAACAATTATAGTTTAAGAGATCTTGGTTCTATCATGGGGAGGATGGACACCTGGCACTTGTGTGTCTTGCACACTCTGTTCATCTTGTTGTTTCTTATCTATTGTCTTGTCATCATTTTTCTTTTGTATTTCTTCCCCGACTATAGTCTCTTTATCATCATATTCCTTTTCATCATCATTATCATTA
The DNA here is from genome assembly GCA_028749045.1 of Cupressus sempervirens. Classification (NCBI taxonomy): domain Eukaryota; kingdom Viridiplantae; phylum Streptophyta; class Pinopsida; order Cupressales; family Cupressaceae; genus Cupressus; species Cupressus sempervirens. The sequence goes on along the minus strand of CM053785.1, from coordinate 10,025,734 downwards.
TCCTTATCTTCATGTTTTTCATCATCTTTACGCTCTAAAGGGTCATCTTCTCCTTCCTTGACAGTGGTCAACTCATAGATAAGTTTCCATATCTGAGTTGATTTCTTGATCACATCTTCAATGTTATTTTGAAAAATGTTGAAAGCTCTATATTTAGGTGTGAACCTAACTACATATTTCTTAACTATCTTAGCAATTTGTCTCTTTGTCAACTTTGGCATCACTTGGGCTAATGTTGTTTCCTTGATTTATCTTTCCACATTTAGACAATGATGCCATTTTTTCTTCACAATATCATATAGGCTTTTTGGTATTGAGTTGGAAAATTTTAGTCGAGTGTTCTTAAATTTTGACATCATGGCATACATTGCCTCTTCCACTTGGTTTTTCTCTTCTTTTCCCAATTTATCAAAATCAATATGTCTAAAACTAGATAAATCAGCATTACTCTTGACATTTTCACATAAGTTCTGAAGATTAGAGAGAGGATTGTGATTTACCACTATTGGTGTAAATAAGAATTTACTATTTACACTTAAGTTTACTTAGATTGTGACTTACCAAATTCTTACAACCACCTTGAACTAATTGTTATCATCTAATTTTGTATTCTCTTCATTAGAATTTGGTTGTGCCACATATTTCCTTCTCTATCTTTTCTACTTTTGTCCACCTTGCTTTGTTTGCTTTGACTTTTCCTTGGCCTTTTGAGTATTTTATCATGTGCTGGCTCAAGTGGTAGGTTTTGACAATCTTCTTTTCCTTTGTCATAGGCTGTGCCTTTTCTTTCCTTTTCTTTAACTCGGTAGTAGTAGGTGCTTCCTTGGCTTCTTCTCCCTCAACACCTATAGTCTCCTCTTCTTCCTTATCTTCTCCTTTGCCTTGAGTCAGAGCTAGAGGTTCTTGTGCTTGTGTTTGTTCTTCTTCTTCATCTTCTTCTTCTTCTTAATCTTTCTCCTTGACAACATCTCTAAATTTGGCTTTCAATTTCGTTAGCTATTTATCATTTTTCTTAATTGTGGAGGCAATCTTTATTTCCATGGCAATCTTTAATTTCACCATCTCATAGTTTCCAAAAACTTTAGCGATCTTATCTACTTCCTCTTCAAGTAGGGTTGTTATGACTACTAAGGCTTTATCTACATTTACCTCATAACCTAAGGGTCTCAACCATCTTACCCTTGGTGTGGCATCTTGCACAAAAGTGAAGTCAAAATCAACAAGAAAACATACATCATTATAATGTTTCTCCACTAGGGAAATTGGTATCCTCATCCTTGCCTTCATTGACTTCTTGAGATCTTTAAAGTAACTTGTTATTACAGATTCAATTTTTTCTCCTAGCTTTTCAATGTACTCATTAATTTGCACTACAATTGACCTATTTGTCTTACATCCTACTATACCAAATGAGGGAAATGTATTTTGTACAGAACATAATATAGAAACCAGCATGGAACCAAATTTGTACTGTGCACTCTTGGTTTTCTTGATTGCTCCAAGATTCTCCATTAGTTTTTGTAGTTGTAACTCTGCCAAATCATATGTATGATCTTTCTTTACAATCTTGTAACCAAAATCCACAGCTATGCAAGATATACTATTCAATCTGCTAGATTGATAGAATTTGTGTGAGATTACTCTTATAGCAAAATTTAACAATGGATCAGCAATGGTATCTATTGTTGTGCCTTTCTCATTCCATTTTTCTCCAATGTTCTTTTCAATGACTTCCTTGGAATCACTCTTGAGTGTCTTTGGACAATCTAGGGTTGGATAGCCAATAACCCTATGGATTATTCTCTTGGATATTTTGATATTATTATTTCCATGTCTCCAATGTTTCCTATTTCCATGTTTCCAATGTTTCCTATTTTATAATTGTAGCATATCCTCATATCTTGCACCATTATCACATTTGGCAATATTATTGACAATGTGCTAGAAGGGTCTTGTTTATAGGCTATGTTAGGCATGACTTTAAGTATAGGCTATTTAACTTCATTACTAACAAGTTAAACATTTAAAAAATCTTTCCCTTCAACATTTTTTGAACTAGATGCCATCTTGTCAAACTAGGGTTTATGAAAATTAAAACTGAGTAGCTTAGCTTCTGATAAATACCATAAGAAACTTGTTGAACTAATGATGAATCTCTACACAAATCTTCTATAATTTCTTCTAAAATTTTTGAGGTTGCTCCTAGCTCTTCTCGCTCTTTCTTGATTTCAAAATGATGACAAGATGAGCTCAAATTGATCATAGACATATACCCTATGAAAACCTTGCATTTAATGTTGAGTGCTTATATAGATGTAAGCTCAGTATCAACCAATTTTGGGTTCATTTGGCATCTATTGATGTTTCCATTACTCAACAACTACTATGAGCTTGACATCCAATAAATAGTTTGGTAGCTCGACATCAACTAACATTCCACTCAACACATACATGAAACTTTTCATACTCAACAACAACATGAAAAACTTAAAGATTTTTCTTGAATTTCTAACAACATCTTGCATTTTCATTCATGTTAATTTAGTCTTTTCAGTAATATATCCTTTTGGAACTGATGCATGATATAACCTTTAAATGCCATTCCTACATACCTCTTGTTTTCCTAGTATGATGAGGTGTGATCACCTGACCCATTAGGTGAAGTGATCCCTTCTCCATTTGAAGTGTTGCAAACATCTTTATTTTTCCATGTTTTGTTAATCTCATCTCTTATGTGTTCAACATCTTCCTTTCCTTTACCTTTATCAAATACACAACTTGGTGCCTTTGACCTAGTTGGATAGTATTTATTGATGTGACCAATCTTCAAATAGCTAAAACATGTAGTTTGACTCAACCACCTTTTTTAGTTACCGCTGAAGTGTTTCCTAATACAATTCTCAAGAAAATGTCCATATTCTTGACAATAATGATAGTTATATCTTGAATTATAATCCCAATTCTAGGAATTCCCATTGCTTCTTACCTTTTTTGGCTTGTTTGATGACCGCATAGATTTTGGATCTGCATTCAAAAGTTCTATGTCCATACTTTTGATAGTTGTAGAAATAACCTTCAAATCTTTGTTTATGCATGGTCCTAGTTTATCATTCATGTGCTTGATGACCATGTTTTTTGCACTTATGACAATAAGTCATGTTCTTAGGCTTTACATTCTGATTTGTAATTTTTCTCTTGTACACAGTAGTAGTATGCCTTTTCTTACCACAATTATAACAAGTAGGTTTGGAGTTGTTACCTTTAATGTTTGATGGTGTAAATAAGTATTTACTATTTACACTTACTTAAGTTTACTTAGGTTAATGAATTATTTTATTATTTTACATTATTATTTATTTAGGTGAGAAACTTAGGAGTTTGTGTACTCTCACAAGTTGTCATGTTGACAACACAGAAGTACACAACTCTATTTCAGTACATGGTGTCTACAACACTGGAGTTTTCATCATTCACTAAGTTGTCATGTAGATAACACAGTTATTCGCACTCCTAATTTAGCACATGTTGTCTACACCACTGATTTGTGTGCTACACCATTGTAGGCTTATCCTTAGATCATCACACTTACTTCCATGCTTAATGGAGGATAATCCATATCTGGTGGACATGTGCCTAGTTGTATGACTTATCATGTTGCTAACTTCTATGCATTGTAGAAGCTCTCAGAGGCCTTTATATACAGGCACTCCTAGTCTACTTTCTTATGGCATATTGAATGAATATATTGTCATTCTGACCATACTCTCTCTTTGGTTACTGTTGTGCTTGTGTTTGAGTTCCTTGGTCTTTTTTGGACTACTTTTTCAGATCTACTTTTTAAAACTCAAATCCTCAGGTAGTCTGAGTATACAAATAAAGCTCAACTTGAAATGGCTAAATGCCACTTCCAAAGTGCAACCCTTTAGAAGGTCTTTCACTTTCTCACTTATGAAATCTCTTGAGAGGTATTGTTCTCAAGGATTATGCTAAATATTTATAGACCTAGATGGTGCCAAAAATGCTCAAAGAGAATGGTAGTAGAATCATCAATTCCCGTTTGTCCAAATGAGAGGCCAAGCCCTCTATTTATTTACTTTTCTAAGAAGTTACTAAGGACTTATAGAAGCATCCTTTTCTAAGAATTTATCAAGAACTTCTAGAAACATCCATTATAAAATCCCGTTATAATTCACTTTTATAATAAAATAAATTTATAAAATAAAAAGTGTAACTCAACTTAAAATTATAACATGTAGGCAATGTATAAAAAGTAATGATAAATAAATATCTCCAAGAGCATAATAAGCCATCCAATCCTCAAATAAATTCTAGAATGACTCTCTCATCACAACCACTAGTCTATGAGAGTCCATGATAGACTAATCTAGCACACAAAATAATGTTAGCCAAAATGGGGACATTACAGTCTGCCCTTCCTAAAATTGCTTGTCCCCAAGCAATGGCCGAACAACAAACCAGTCACTCCACCTGGATCCCAAATGCAGTCATGAACTATACTGCTATCAGTCAATGTAGGCTCCTACAACAACCTTTGAAATATAACCAAGAGGAATCCATGAATAAATTGTGAATCACTATGCAACTGAACTCCAAATCCACTACTGCCACATTCAGGAACCCACGACACACAAAATCTTGAAATATCGGACCTGAAGTAGAGTCGATCACCCAAATTGTCAACATAATAAACACCATCCACACAACCCATCATGTTATGTGGTATGCACACTCCAACTCTGCTACAATGGTGACCACTCCCACATGAAACTGCACCAAATATAGAGAATCCACACACTGTACATCTACTGCAGTTAACACAACTTTGCAGATCACCAACCAATATCTCATAACCATAACACCCATGCATTGCTGATGGTGAATAGTCATTACATGGTAGATAGCAAAAATGAGATCCCAAACCAAATCTGTCTGCCATCAACTCCTCAACACATGGATCAAAAGAAAATCAATGAACATATCCTGTAGTATAATGCTAATAAAAAGAACCAATTCTGTTTAAAGACTCATCCTGTAGATGTGATATGACCAACTATGACTGATCATCAGCTAAGTTAGAGGATGATATAGCCAAGGGCACGTAATAAAAAACAACATCACTAGTCTCTATGCCCTCCAAGTCAAACATACCACAATGCTCAGTTGTAGCACCCAACTCAGCTGAACCTGCCTCCACTGGAAATAGACCAAATATGCCAATACTAGTGTCATGGATAGATATATCCTCATCTCTATTGCCTCAGATCACCAGACACCACAATTTGTGACTGTATAGAATTTGGTAAAGACTGAAGTCATTCTAACTCCATGGTCACCTCAGCTAAATGAAACTGTGACTCCTTGAAAGCCAACTATGTACTCTCAAGAAACTCAGAAGTCACCTCAAGTTTCTGAGTAAGCTCACTCACCTCATCTTCCTTGACCAATAATGCATCATATGCTATATTGCCCCACTCCATAAGATAATCTTTCTCTACTACCAACTATATATAATTCTATCTTAGAATCTGAATAGCCTCCCATAAAGAGTGGATCTTTGTCAAGGAAAGATAATTGCCTCCTTGCTCATCACTAGTAGGAGAACTTCATCCATAAACTGCTAACAACTGATGAGTAGAATCGAAATGCTCATAAGCGATAGACATGTCTCACTTGCCAACTCTTAGCTGACTAGACACATGATTGTGTTGACTGGTCAAACTCCTATACTCTACCCCTAGTACACTATCCATAGAAGTAACCTCAAAATAGCTATCGTCTGTAATACTGCCATCCAAATTTTGCATACGAACTGCTAAACTTGTATCATCAAATGGAGCGACTGAAGCATCAACATCAAAAACCTCTGTATCAAAAGAAACTACTGAGGAGACTAAGTCCTCAAAACTATCCACAACATCCCCCTAGGTGTCATCTATAATAATAAGATCCTGAGACTCTTCTATAAACTCTGTCATATCTAAGAAATCATCAACCCATTCCAACAAGAATGGTCAACTGGATACATGAACAATGCCCAACACAGGTGTGTAAAAACTAATTCTAGCATCAAACAAGCTGCTGGCATGGATGAGAACTACACCTAGAAAACTACTAATCAAGTCCATGATGGTGCAACAAATACTACTACCAAAGAATGATAGATATCTCTGGTCAAAATGATCCCAAGTACTAAGATAAGGATCCCAACATCTAATCCATGAACGGAAACCAACTTGCAATTCAAGTAAACTTCTCACCTGAGTAATGTGAAAATTACCAACTGACTTCATGTGCCTATCTACAATCTCTAAATCTAGAGCTTGTGAATGCTAGACATACTCATATCATCATCAACATGTGACCTGACTGTAAAAGAAAACTGAGTCCCTGCTATATGCGCTAACTCTCAAACTGAACTCGCCTCAAGAAAAAGCTTATCCACATGTCTCTCAAAATCTTGGAGAGCCAATTGAGTACACACCAAGGAATTTTGAGTATCCTCCAGCTCATCAAAAATTTGGTCAACCTCCTCCTCCTTCTTCTTTAATGCATCTATATAGATCCCTGCAAGATTAAGGAGATGATCGTGATTTGAAAATAGGTGTATGTAACTTACCTTCATTGCCTCCATGCCTTCCTTGATCTACTATAAGTCATTACAAGAAGAACCTATTGTGACTCCTTTCTATCTCTCCTATAGTTGAATCATCCAAATGTGATTCTCAATCAATCCATGCATCTTATTATGATGAGATAAAGCTGCAATAATATTCTTGTCCCTTGTCTTCAGCTAGCTTGCCAAACCAAGTGAAGAGCTACTAGCCTCTATCTCATGTGAAGAAGCATCCAACTGTATCGATTTATGCTTTAGCACCTCAACCTGAATCCATAGTATCTATAGAAATTGGGAGCATCTAGAGCCAGATTTGACCTCACCATTGTGTTTGGAATGTCGATTCGGTGAAGATCGACTATAAATTTGCCTATGTTGGGCTAAAGTTGATCATGAGGCAAAATTTCTTTACAAACTAGCATTCGAAGGCACCAATTTGCAAACCATATATGATCATTTAATTTATTTGATTTTTTATTTTTGGATCTAAATTATTTAATCTCTGTAATTTTATATTTTGAATTTCTATTTTTGAAATTTCTCTATTAGTTGGCCAGTTAAAGATTATTTTTGTAGAACTGGGTTGTCACATCCTAGCTTTGCAATTTCAAAAGAACGTTTCACATTTATTGTAGCGAATATTATTATTTAAGTTTGACAGGTATCATCATAATCAATCAGTGGGTTGTACCATAAATCTGAACTGCCTACACAAATCTAGCCGCACTTTATACATTCTAGTAGCGTGCTCAAATTTTCCCCTAGCCACAATCCTTCCACAATTGTGACTTTTTTATTTAATCTGTAATTTTATATTTTGAATTTCTATTTTTGAAATTTCTCTATTAGTTGGCTAGTTAGAGATTTTTTTTGTAGAACCGGGTTGTCACATCCCAGCTTTACAATTTCAAAAGAATGTTTCACATTTATTGTAGGAAATATTATTATTTAAGTTTGACAGGTATCATCACAATCAATCAGTGGGTTGTACCATAAATCTGAACTGCCTACACAAATCTAGCTGCACTTTATACATTCTAGTAGCATGCTCAAATTTTCCCCTGGCCACAATCCTTCCACAATTGTGACTTTTTTAATTTAACATACCTATCGCATTCTATTTAAGCTACTTTTTTTGTGGACATCCCACAAATGTGGGAATAAACCACATAAAATGCGAGCAACGGAATTACACTCTCTGGCCCTACTAACAACACTTACTAACAATGTCATCTCCATTCTTGGCAGCGATCACAACATATACTTTGACAACATTGAAGCTCCACGCAGTGTCCATGGAATTTGACATGCATCTCCATGCAAACATGTACACCACTATAGATGTGCAACACACCTAGTCAAACACATAGGACCCAATGCATGATTTGACCCCTCTACATGGTGTAGTCTGCAACTGCCACATGGCAACAACAAGTAGTAACCCTCATACATGCGACCCTCCACCTCATACAAACATGTGGCATACTACACAGTTAGATAATGACTCAACAATCTGACATCAACATATTGTACCATTCCAGTCATTAGACCATATAGTGACTTAGCCAACCTTGTAAGCTTTTTTCGTATAGTTTGAATGATCCATACAATGTTGTACCATGCTGATGTCATCACAAGGGTGGAAGGTCACTGACATCATCATTTTATGTGCCTAAATTTGATGGCCATCTGACCATCATTCCAAGGCAAATTTGAACTTCTATGACAGTGGTATGACCATCAAATTTAATCCTATCTTTTTCTAATGCAACACCTCTCTAGATTGATTTTTGATATTGCAGTCCAAGTTTGGGAGGCCATATCTTAGTCATCCAGACTCCAAATCGGGAGTTTTTTTAAAAAAAAATTGGGTAGAATTTTCTCAAATTTTTAGTGGTGTAGCTCTTTTCTATTTTGGTGCATGGATTTGTCAAAATTTGTGATTGTACTTGCATAATCTTACATTTTGCAACTTCAAATGCTTTGTATGGGCACATCTGGACTCAAAAACAAGTTCCATTTTTTTTGAAAGTGCATTATTTTTCATTTACTTTCTAGATTTGTAGTCAAATTGTAGGGTTGTGTGGAAAAAAGTGTCACTTTCAGCATTAGGGCCTTTCTTTGATGTGTATTACTTTAGAATTGTAGCACATTGTAAAGTTCTAGATGTTTAATCTATTAAGAGTTTGTAACAAGCAAAATCAAAAGTCCATGAAGGCCAAAAGTTGGCAAGTAGCCATTGTAATTGCACTACTTATAAAGTTCCAAAAGAATCTTTTTTTTGGGGGGGGGGAAGGGGGGCAAGGGGGGTGGGTGGGTGGGTGTTTCTTGATTTAGTGAAAAGGGGGGGTGTTCTTGGTGTTGTCTTCTCTCTTTTTTGCTCTCTTTTTTTTGCACTTTTCTTTCATTTTTTGCATTATAGGAAATTTTAAGTCTCCAAAATTAACTCCAAATAACTATGATACATGGTCAATCAAAATGTAGTATCATTTAATGCACAATCAATTTTCTTAGTATGTAGATGGTATGCTTCCTAAACCAACAGGTGATAATGTATCAGCAAGTGATATTTCAACTTGGGTAGCAATTGACAGGAAAGCCCTAGGTGATATATGTTTGGGTGTTGATGACAAGATCATGTATCAAATTAAGAAGTGTTCTACATCCAAGGAAGCTTGGGATACCCTTGAAAACCTATATGGTAAAATTTCTAAAGAGGATGTTTTCAAAATTAAAGATGAGCTTGTCTCCTTAGATCCTAAGTCACTTGATTCTATACAGGATTTTATCATTAACGTGAATGAACTAAGGACAAAGCTTACTAACTATGGGAGTTCTATCAAAGATGATATATTGATTTATCTCATACATAACAAGCCTCCATTGGAGCATTCCACATTTGTTTATTCTTCTAACACCTCAAAGACTATTAGGGACTACCTATAAGAAAGTTCCCTTTGATGAATATGCTGATCTATTGGATATAGAAGAAAATAAGTTGAAATCAATAGGGATTCTCAATTCACCTAAGTCTAAAGCATTGATGGCCAACAATGATGGTTCTCAAAATTCAGCTGGGCAATCTTCAAAAATAGGAAAGAGTAAGAAAAAGAAGTAGAAGAACAAATAAGAGGATGCAGAAAAGACAACACCGCAATCCAATAAACAAGGCAAGTATTCCTCAAATTCCAACAAGAAGGGGGACAACAATAAGAAGAAGAAAAAGTGTGCCTATTGCAAGAAAATGGGTTATGAAGAACATGAGTGTTATCATAAAATGATTGATGAGTTGGCCAACATCATGAAGAAACATAATGTTCCACTACCTAATGCTTATAAAGATAAAGGGTCTTCTTCAGATTCAAACAGAATAGGTCAAGCACTCATGGAAAATTCAAATTCTTCAAAGGAATGGATTCTTTACTCCAATGCCTCCTATCACATGGGTTCTTCAAAGGAGGATTTTTCTTCAATGAAGTAGTCAAAGGTACCATACATGTTTATGGGAGATTATACCAAAATGAAAGTTGAAGGGAAAGGAAATGTGAAAATGGAAAATGGAGATTTTCAAGATGTTTTGTATGTTCCAAACCTAAGTTCAAATCTCTTATAAATCTACCAAATCACTCACCTTAGAGATGGACATAGAGTTGAGTTCCTTTTAGAATTAGTATAGGTGTACAATCTTAAAGATGACTCATTGGTTGCAGTGCAGAAAGTGAATCATAACAAAAGGTTGTACTCTTTCTCCCATTTAGTGCCCAAGTCTCCTTCAAAGGCCTTGTTATCTCAATCCAATTCAAACATGAAATTATGGAATGAGTAGTATGGAAATCTTTCCTTCTACTATCTTCAACAACTTTTCACAAATACAATGGTCAAAGGTCTACCTCAAATAAACTTTTCCCACAGTGAATGTTCAATAGATTTAGTGGATATGCATCCAAAGGGGAAGTTACAAAAAGGGAAGTCTTCAAGAGCACTAAGTGTTCTACAGATGGTTCACATGGTATTTGTAGGTCCTTTTGTAGTGCCATTAGTTAGCCAAGGTCGATATATACTTACTTTTGTTGATGACTTTTCAAGATACACTTGGGTCTACTTTCTTCATAACAAGAATGAAGTGTTGGACACATTTCTAGCCTTCACGACTTATATTGAACAAAAATCAAGAAAAGCCATCAAAGTTCTCCGAATGGGCAATGAAAGCATGTATGTGAATAGAAGACTAAAAGAATTTTGTAGACTTGAGGGAATTGATCTTCAGAATCCACCAGCATTTAGTCCACACAAGATAGATGTTGAAACTATGAGAAGTAGAACTCTCAAATCCATGGCAAGATGCATGATAAAGGCCAAGTCTCTAGATCCATCATTAGAGGTCAAAGAAATTAGTAGTTGCACTCACATTCTTAATAGGTCTCCTCATCTAGCCCTAGATGGCAAGACTCCTTTTGAAGCATGCTGCAACAGAAAACCTATTATGACACACTTCAAATTCTTTGGTTGTCCTACATGGGCAAAGATATCTTCTAGATGATGCAAGGCATAGTCACCTCAGCCTTGTACTTTCATTGGTTATGAAGATGGTGTGAAGGCATATAGACTATTGGATCTAGAGACACATTAGATTTTTGTGGAGAAGGATGTACAATTTGAGGAAAGTTCACCAAGATTGTCTTCTAATCCTCTTCACACATCATATCATGTGGAAAATAATTGTGAAATTAGTGATAGTGCTTCAATAGATTTAGACACATGGGGTTCTATCGATAGTTGCAGTAATAGGTCACTATATCAATCCAGTCCACATGCATATATAGCCATAGTGATAGGTCCAACATAGTAGGGTACATCCACTCTTCCAGCTCCAACATCAGTGATAGATTTGGGGGATAGTATTGATTATTTGTCTCTTCTTTTTGATGTAGCAGAACCTTCTTCAGTTGTCATGAGGGCTCCATCTAACCCTCTTGTTCATTCTCTACATGATAAATCATTATGGGTTGAAGTGATTGTGGATACTTATGATCAGTAGTTGCTGAAGGGTTCTTCATCAATTAAGCAGACAAACAGTTCTTTGAGACAAGTTCTTCAGCCAGTTGATTACGTTTCAAAGACATCACTTATCTATGGGATTCTTTTCATGCATAGTAGAAGCATCTCATTTATACCCTTGGTCATGTTTGTTCCTAAGGGGAGGAACACCATGTAGTCTTGGATCAGCTTCTTCATCAGAGAAGTCATTGGCAGGCATTCTTCTTTGTGGGGGGGAGCCTATTATATCTCTCTTCCTCTTATCATTTTTCTCTTATGTATATACTAGATGTATGTCATAATGGGGGGGTCTTGATTACTCTATCCATCCATACATCATATGTGTTTTTCATCTCTCTTTTTGGGGGAGGGTTTTTCCCATGAGGTTTTCCCTCTTTCTTCACTTTATGAGAGAATGCATTTTCATTATGTACATGGGTACCTAACATGGCCTAGTAGATGGGACCCATCATGCACATCATCCTAATTTTTGTAAGCTTAAGGACATTACCCTAAGTTGCACTTAAGGGGGGGGTGTTGGTGTAAATAAGTATTTACTATTTACACTTACTTAAGTCTACTTAGATTAGTGCATTATTTTACTATTTTTCATTATTATTTATTTAGGTGAGACACTTAGGAGTTTGTGTACTCTCATAAGTTGTCATGTTGACAACACAAAAGTATGCAACTCTATTTTAGCACATAGTGTCTACAACATTACAGTTTGCATCATTCACTAAGTTGTCATATAGACAACATAGTTATTTGCACTTCTAATTTAGCACATGTTGTCTACACCACTAATTTGTGTGCTACACCATTGTAGGCTTGTCCTCACATCATCACACTTACTTCTATGCTTAATGGAGGATATCCCATATCTAGTGGACATGTGCCTAGTTATATGACTTATCATGTTGCTAACTTCTATGCATTCTAAAATCTCTCTAGAGGCCTTTATATATAGGCACTCCTAGTGTACTTTCATATGGCATATTGAATGAATATATTGTCATTCTGATCATACTCTCTCTTTGGTCTACTGTTGTGCTTGTGTTTGAGTTCCTTGGTCTTGGGTGAATTCTACCCTAAGACAAATTCTTACAATGTTTTTTTCTTCTACAACTTTGGATGATTCTCCTTCTTTAGTGCTTGTGTAGCCCAATCCTAATGTATCATTGTTAGGTCTAGGGGATCTCAATAATTGCTCAAAGTATTTGATGGCTTCATTTGGCTTGTTGAAACTTTCAAAAAATTCTTCTTCTCTCTTTAGATCACTCTACAATTATTCATTCTACAACTTCAATGTAGTTATCTCAATGTTCTTGACATTTAATCCAAGTTGACATTCATCATTTGACTTAGAGTATCCAATTGCATGTTGGAAATCTTGGTTAATTCTATTGACTTTTCTTCCAATATGTTGGCTAGAATTCTTTTGCCTTCTTCAATCATGTTTTTGTCTTCCATAGCCTTCTTCTTTGTTCAGTTACCTCACATAGTATTATAGCTTGTGATTCTTTCTCTAACTTGAGATTTCTGATTTCCTCAGCTTGAATTCTATTCTTTTCCATTAGATTTACAATTTCTACATCAAATTCATTGGAGTCACCATTTTCAAATAGCTTGGTAGTGTCTATCTCTTTATATAGTGTGTCATTCTTCACAATACCAATCTCTTTCCTTCTCTTCAAGGATTTCTTTAGTTCCTCTCTTGCTTCATTCAATTGATGTAGTATGAGATGTATTTTAGTCTCTTGGCTCTCAACAATTTTTTCCAACTTGTAGAATTCCATTTCAAGATCTTTCCTCAAAGCTACAAAGCTTCTCTTTAGAGACCAAAGATCTAATACCAATTGCTGGAATTACAAAGAGAAAAAGTAAACTTCTGGTTGGGGGGGGGGGGGGGGGGGGGGGGGGTTGGGGGTGGTGAATTAGTAGTTTAAACTTGGACCCATAAAAATTTCACCATTCATTCATCACATGCATAAGTAAGATGAAATAACATGTAAAACATATGCATCCAAATCATATAACCATGTAAGCATTCAAATACATAACACCAGATATGATTAGCCAAAGACCCTCCAAGTGAGAAGGTAAAACTAGGGTGGCGATGACACCCACAAATCTTCACTATTGTAGTAACAAAGTGTATACAATTAAGGTTACAATGATTTGACCATGAAACATGATCTACCCTAGGAAAGGTCTACCTTGTTAAAGGATTACAAAGTCTATTAGGTCTCACCTTGTTAGAGGATTTCAACACCCTATTAGAAGTGTGCCTTGTTAGAGGACTTCAACTTATAATTAAGTAAGCACCATATTAAAGAATTTAATATAGCCTATTAGGACTACTCTGTTAAGAGATTTAACTAAAATCACCTATTAAAATGTCTCAGCATAGACCTTGTGATTAGAACTTTCTTTCCTAATAACATATCACCTCTAAACAATAATCTTATTGATCCTTTATGATCAGATGTTTCAATGTTGTATCCTTTTCTATCCTCTGTTCTTCTCAAATTGATTCTAGAATTCACTCTATAACTTCTAAGTCACCTTGAATGCTCTAAAAACTATCTTGTTTGCTCCTTCAATTCCTTCCACATTCACTCTCCTCTATCAACATTATTAAAGAGTTTGGGGCTTTTTCCTCCTTAAGAAGACTTAGGTGGCTTAGGGTTAGGTATGAATCTATGGCTAAGATTCATCTATTTTTCACTTAAACCTTCCCTTTTTCTGATTGGTTGCATGTAATTGCATAGGGAATCCAAATATTTTATCTCCAAAATATCAAAATAAAATCTTAAATCAGCTCAAAAATGGTTTACATAGTTGTTTGTGACATTAAAAAATTTTGTCAAAACTATTTCACTAAGCATATGAAGTTTCTAATGCTTGACATGCATTGTTCTATATATTGTGACTTAGCACCTACATTACTTTGCATCCACTATTTACTTGGCTCCTAAATCACTCAGCATGGTCTATCTGCTCGGCACCTAAGTGAATCAGCACTCATTATAACTCGACATGGTCTAATATTTACATGTTTTTCTCATCATGTATTACTAGTTTGGTATGAACTAAGTAAATGGCTTAAATGTTTTGACACTCACTTGTCAAAATGAATCTAAGATGAACACAAACTTGTGTCACCCTTTTGTAAAAGAAAAGGCTAACAAAAGTATAATTATTTGCCTTCAATGCTATAAAATTGGTATTATTATTTAGAATTTGAAAGTGAAGTAAACTAATAAAATGTGTAGAAATGGATGAAGTTTAGGATTATAATTTTTAATAATTATTTGGAATAAGAATTGATATATTTTCCTAATTTTTATAGATGATTTTTCAGTTGCTGGAAAACATTGAAAATTAGGAGTTTAGTTCCCACCACAAAACTATATAGAAATAAACTTATTTCTATTTGAGCTCAAACTATGTTATATATAACATATATAGCTAGAAAAATCAAATATAAAAATTGACTTTAGACCTATATTTTCTCTTTTATAACTATTCAAATTTCAACTCACCTGAAATTGATAGTTTTCATCTCCCACCACATTTTTGAAAACAAATCTGTTCTAACCAAAAGAAAAATTATACATTCTTGAAGAGGACTCTCTTCTCTAGAATGCCGTATAATTTTAATTTTTTTTAATATGATTTAATATTTTTTTCTTTCTCAAAATTGACATCTTTTCGAGTGTTTAAATACGTGCTTGTAGAATTTTTTAATTACAATATACTATATCTAATTAAAACATAATAAGCTCTATATGAGAATATTCTTGACTTTGAGCTCTATAAAATGGTGTTCATATGTTACTAAAAAAATATCATAAAAAATAGTAAGAGTTATTGAAATGTCAGTTTTTTGAATTAATTTTATTTCTTTAGTAATTGGATACAAAGTAGTATAAAACATGCATTTAATAGACATTTTCAATTGGAAAAATGTGAGACCATATATAACTTATCTAGATCATATGTTTGATCATAATTTATTTTTGGATAGAAATACTCAAGTTCAGTTATTTTGATAAGTCAGCCTGAAAGGTGACACAACTTTGTACTTTTACCCTAGGTGATATTAAAAGAGTATTGCATGCCTTAAGGAGAAATCTTGTACAATACTGGAAAGTATCACACCACAGTAGTGCAAAATATCGTATGATAATAGTGAAGTATCACATGGCCATACTGAGAACTATCGCCTAGCCATACTGAGAAGTATCGTCTGGCTATAGTGAAAAGTATTGCTTGGATTTAGTAATAAATGTCATTTGGATACATTAAAATGGCACTTGTTTTTCTTACAAAAAAACCTGTTGGGGCAAATAGTAGGTATCTATGGACTTTTTGGTTAAGAGTTATTTGGTGTTTTGAGTACCTTTTAGGGTTGTAGTCCTTCCTAGTTCAACAATTATTTCTTTGGGGTTTAAAATATATTGTTTTAAAATATATTGTTTAAGTATAAAATTCTTTATAATTAAGATATATTTTAATATATGTGATGATTCATTTTAGATAGGTTCTAGAACTCTCTAAGATAATATATATTCTAGGAAATTTTAGGGCTTTAGAAATTCAGACTTAGCCAATTTTCTGGGCTTCAAAATTTTAGGAATCAACATTTATCTTCTAGCATGGTTTTTAGTAGATGAGTGGTGTTAACTTTGAGTGCTCATATTTTTCTTAACCATTGTTGGTCTCAACTTGTGAATCGTGATTATGATTTGATTAGTGTATATAGACTTGTATGTCTAACCATGCTAGGACCCTTTACTTGAGGTTTGAAAGAGAACATCACCTTGGTATATTGTCATGATTTGTGTGGTTTTGGTTTGTGCATTGTAGTTTAGAGCTTGGAGATCATTGGAAGTAGTTGTAAGACTTCCACTAGTGTAGGTGAACATGTGAGTTTTTCCATGTTCCCTATTCTCGTCACCTTGTCCTAGTGTTTCATTATTGAACTTGATTAATTTTGTTGTTATTAAGTAACTTTTCTTAACAAAAAAAATTATTTAGTGCATGTTTTATCCTTGCATTCCAAGGATCTCTAGGCGAGGCATTACAGAGTCATTGTGAGTATACTTAGAACACTTTTGTCTCAGGTTACAAATGTAAGGGTCATTCCAGATAAAATACTTACTAATTAATTAGCATGAGAAGGATCTCTCATATTTCTTGTGTGTTTGCATGCAAGAAACATTTTGATCATCCTATTATGCTTTGATGCTTATGTTCACTTGCTACATTAAAAGGGATAGATGTTCTAGTCATTCTAGCTTCTTGTACCTTAATTCTTACATGTAATTCTAACAAAACTAAGACACATGTCATATTCATATTCTCATGATTGCAATATCAATGAGAATTGTATGACATTCACTGGCCTAAATAAAAAATATCTATGATGATAACTATCTTATGAGTTTAGTAACCAATCCTAGGGATTGCATCTAGCATTAGATTGCATTTCATACTCAAATTGCATTAGGAAATAACTTTGGTACTTCTTTACTTGTATCATTTGACTTGAGAGTTTTCTGATTTCTTCAATGTATTATGTTTCATCTTAATTACTCAATTGATCCATTAATCACCCACTTGGCTAATTAGACCATTATGAAATCATTTTTAGAATAAAAATTGAAATCTAACACACTTAAATAGCTCAACCTCACATTTTAAAATTTTGGGACTGACATGATTGAACACTTGTGCAGTCTATCTATATAATACTTTATGAATCTCATAACATCATTGTATCAACATTTTCCTGACATTTTCTCAAAATTCTCCACCTTTTATCAAAAGTCAATCTTGATCAAACTTGGTCAATCAAACCTTGAAATCACTCTAAATCAACTCTAAATTTTCTTTATGCTCTTCTGATCTATTCTACATTCTTTTTAATCTCTAATCACTTTAGTTTCTTCTAATCTATGGCTCTATATCATTGTTTTAGTGTGTCATCTTTCAATTTCACTCCCAAGGGGGTAGGATGATTACATCATTGAATATTTCAAAATTGGCTTCAACTTAATCTAAACATGATGTCCTAATCACTAAGGGAATCTCATCAATTGGGGCATATTTTTTCCCTCTATCTAGCATCATATGTCATCTATCTTATCTTTTGATCAATTGGTCACACCTATAACAATCCATATCATAGTTCAATGGATAGGTATCTAGGTGTTCTATCTAGATTCCTAAGGATTAAGCCTTGTTCTAGGGATAATCCTATGTCTCATGATATGGCCTTGTTATTATTTTGATGGACCAGTATTTAGGTGTTCTATCTGGACTCTAGAGGATTAAGCTTCATTCTAGGATCATTCTAAGCTTTCTTTCAATCACTATTTAATGGATAGGTATTGAGGCAACCTAACCTTGACTCCTGAGGATTAAAGCCTCATTCTAGGGACAATCCTATAAATTGTGATTGATATTTTCATCTTTTAATGGACTAGTATTCAGGTGTTATATCTAGAGTTTGGAGGATTAAACTTCATTCTATATATAATTCTAAACTTTCTTTCAATGACTATTTAGTGGATAGGTATGGGGCATTCTCACCTTGACTCCTGAGGATTAAGCCTTATTCTAGGGAAAATCCTATGAATTGAGATTAATATTATCATCTTTCAATGGATAGGTATTGGGGTATTCTAATTCCGAATCTTGAGGATTGAACCTCATTTTGGGGATAATTCTATGAATTTTGACAATCTTTGTTTTGTTAGACCCATATCTAGGTGTTTTGTTTGGACTCTAGAGGCTTAAGCTTCATTTTAGAGATAACCCTAAAAATCTCATCAATTGGTCTTTGTATCATCAATCTCATAACCAATCTCATTTCTCGTTCTATGCTTTAGACTTTAAATTTCTTTGAATCAATGTGTTGCTTGCACATCAATTCAAAGAGGCACAAATGTAATACCCCTAAATCGGCACATTGGGATTCTGAACCAATTTTAGTGCATGAATCTCACAACATCAAATGCTTAATCATAAAGTCCTATTTTATTAGGCACTTTTGACCACTTGCCTTTAATTGGCCTAAGTGTCAAATATAGGAAACACTTAATCTATATTAATCACAAACCTTATTTAATTCCTAACTATTGACTTAAATTGGCTAAGTTAACCTTTTAATTGAATTAATTTAATTACAAGTCCTAATACTTCAATTTAATTAAAACACCCCTTTAGCTAAAACACATGTGGAATTTAATGTATTTAATTTAATTAAATACCCTCATTCTAATCATTGAATTTAACTATTCAATTAATTATAATATCCAAATATGAGGTCATATTTAAGTGTTTAAATCAAATATCTTCTCCAATATTCTCTCTTCAGTTTAGAATTGGAAACACTAAGTTTACTAAAATCAATAAATCAATTGAATTGGTTAGATGCTTATTCCACTAAAAAATAATTAGTTTAAACTTCCTTTTCATAAGTAAACTTTCTATTCTAACAAAATCTTCTTCAAATCTCCACCATTCATTTAGTTTAATCTCAACCATTGATTGGTGCTAAGATTCTACAAAAGAATCCTTCTTCTTCTCATTTCAAAGGATGCACATGAAGAGTATTGAATTGCCATTGGATTGATCACTCAAGTGCTTTTCATTCAAATTTCCTTTGCTTATATGCTCATCATTTAGACTAAAATGCATTCATTTAGTCTAACTTACTTTTCATTGTTCTTAGATTAATTTGAAATTCATTTAGATCAATCCATATCTTGGCATTCATAAAAGTCAAAAACATAGACTAGATTGCATTTTGCATTCATTTAAATCTTGTGTACTAGTTTGGTCTAGTTACTCAACTCTCATTTCTAAGAGGGAATAGTAAAACCCCATCTAGTTAGAAGGCAATAGATCACCTTGTGTAGACATATTGAATGGAAAATCTCATGTACATTTTGGTATTTTTTTGATGAAAAATTATCACATTGAAGTTTGTGTGGATTTAGAGGTCCATAATTAGCACTCACAACACCTACTAAGAATGAAGAACTTAATAGAAAAGTGCAAGAGATTTTGTAGAAAGGTTTGATCATAGAAATTTTGAGTCCATGTGTTGTACCTACTATATTGGCACCTAAGAAGAATGGAGAATGGAGAATGTGTACTGATTCTAGAGCTATTGATAAGATAACAATAAAATATAGGTTTCCTATACCGATGATGGATGACATAATGGATTGTTTGAGTAGAGAAAATTATTTTACCAAGATTGATTTGAAAAGTGGTTATTATTAAATTAGAATATGAGAAAGTGATGAGTGAAAGAATTATTTCAAGAAAAAGGGGTGGTTTGTATGAGTGATTGGTAATGCCTTTTGGTTTGATGAATGCACAAAGTACTTTCATGAGGTTCATGAATGAAGTTCTAAAGAGATTTTTGGGTAACTTTGTGATTTTTTATTTGGATAATATTTAGATATTCAGTAAAACTAAGGAAGAACAACTTGAGCATATTAGACATGTAATGCAAAGGTTAAAAGAGGAGAAGATGTTGGTTAATTTGAAAAAGTGTTCCTTTATCCAAGAGGAGATTGTGCATTTGGGATTTATGATTTTAGATGATGGTTCGAGAATGGATCCTGAGAAGGTTAAAGCAATTTTGGAATGGACTACACCTAAGGATGTGGGTGAGGTAATATCATTTCATGGTTTGGCTAGTTTCCATAGGAAGTTTATAAAGAATTTTAATTCTATTTGTAATGCTATGACTGAGACTATGGGAGGAGATAAAAAGTATTTCAAGTGGACACACGGAGCTGACAAGAGTTTATATATTTTCAAACAAAAGGTTGATGATTTACATGTATTAGCTTTGCCCGATTTCAATAAGGTATTTCAAGTTGAATGTGATGCAAGTGGTAGTGCAATAGGAGTTGTGTTGAGTCAAGAAGGTAAACCAATTACCTTCTTTAGTGAGAATTTGAATGACACTAAGAAGAAGTATTATGTTTATGATCAAGAGCTCTATGCTATTGTTTGATCCTTAAAGAAGTGGAGACAATATTTGATTCCTAAGGAGATTTTGTTTTACACCAATCATAAACCTTTACAATATTTAGGAAGTCAATATAAGTTGAATCGAAGACATATGAAGTGGGTTGAGTACTTGCAAAGTTTCACATTAGTGATAAAATATAAAAGTGAAGTTACTAACCAAGTTGCAGATGCATTAAGAAGATGATGTTCTTTATTGACCAAGATGAAGGTTGAAGTTCTTGGATTTGATGAGATGGAGTTGTATGACACTGACCCTAATTTTTCTAAGGCATGGAGAGCGTGTAGAGCACCAAATCTATTAGATCAACTAAGTATGATGACTATTTCATTCAAGAAGGTATGTTTTTCAAATGAATTTAGTTGTGTATACCAAGGAGCTCTATGCAAGTTAATTTGATTAAGGAAAAGCATTGCAGTGGATTGGATAGACATTTTAGAATTGATAAGACATTGATTTTTCTTAAGGATAAGTATTATTGGCCACAGATGTATAAGGATGTTCATAAGTTTGTAAGTAGTTGTTGAATTTGTCAACTTGCAAAAGGAGTAAGTGAAAATACTGGATTGTATACACTTTCTATTCCTAAGAAACCTTGGAGTGATATTAGGATGGATTTTGTTCTTGGATTACCTAAGACAATAAGATGGTACAATTCCATATTTTTTATTGAGAATGGATTTTATAAGATGACACATTTCATACCATGTAAGAAGACATTAGATGCAGTGCATGTTGTAGACATTTTTCTTCAAAGATATTGTTAGATTTCATGGATTACTAAGAAGTATTGTCTCTGATAGAGACAACAAATTCAAATTGGTTACTAATATTTCCTACTCTTGATCTTTATTATGTGAATACTCATTCAAATGTTTCTAAAAGAGTGCATCTTCAATTAAATATTGTTGACAAGAAAGACTTGCATACTCCTATTAAAAATCTTCTTTCCAAATTTACACGTCCAATCCATTACAATGATTCTCATATGCTTGTTGTTTGAGCACTTCCTTTTGTATGTAAGTCTAGGAATTTACCTTATACATGGGGGGTGTTACAAATTCTTCATGAATTCACCTACTCTTTCCTTTTATACCTATTTGGAGTGTTCCTCATGACGTGATGTATTGAGCATTTGGAATCACCCAACAATTTTCTATTTCTTGACTCAAGGGGAGGGTCAAGATTATTTCTATCTTTTCTTGTCGGATCTAATTTTCTTCCTATATGTATGTATTTCATTTGGGAATCTTGTGTGGGGATATTAATTCATTTTCTTCTATTTTCCACTTTCTTATCTATTTCTAGGATTCAAATTTCTTTTTCTTTTGAAGTTTTGTTCCTTCTATATGTTGCTATCGTTTCTTGCATACATTTTTTTATGTTTGTTTGAAAGTGCATGTCTTGTATACATCGACACCACTAAGGGAGTTAGTGAGCTCCTCCTTGTCATCTAATATTTTACTCTTACTTGTGTCTTCTTGTAGTTTGATGTTCTTTATTTCTAGCTAATTTTTTTTTACTTTCACATTGTAAGATTATGATTATTGACAATATATCCATATTGTGAGATAGTATTGTGCTTGAGAGCATATAGAATTTCCCCCTTTTCTTTGGATGCATTACTTAAATATGTTACATCTTTATGAGTTATGTAGATATTGATTCATTTATTCACTATGTTGCTTATATATGTAGGATGTTCTTTTGATGGTATGATGGTGTTCCCACCCCTCTCTCTCTCAAGACTCATTTTAGGGACAAATAACACACATGGGTTTTATAAGATTACAAATTGTATAGCTTTCTAACACTATGAACATAATTTATTTAATTATCATTAAAAATTGATCACATTTTGTTTTAATGAAAACTCGTGTGGGTTTTGTAATCTAGGCTCAGTAATTTACTAAATCATAACTCAAATGAGTTATTGGTATTTTTTGAGTGAGTGGCCACTTTTTTGTACACCATCTTGGTATACTTAGATACTGAGTAATTTTTATGTTTCATGTTAATAGGATTACATAAGATTCATCAATTTGGGTTTGCATGCCTTGAAGAAGAGATATTTCTCATTTCTAAGGAATCATCAATCAATTAGCCATTGACTTGCTAATCCTTATATTTATCTCACAATATTTGATCTATAAATTAGAAATCAAATAATCTTTTTTGGATAAGATGTGATGGTGTGGATTGATAGAAAGAAAATTATAAAATTTTGGGTATTGATTATTTGGCTTGATTTAGATTGTGAGCCTTGCATTAGCATATTAATTGCATAGGTACTAAGTATAAATAGCTTTTGAGATTTCCAATACAAATATCTATTGCATATTACTTATAAAAGTAAATAATATTACATTTAATTTAGATTAAGTTGTAAATATATTTATTTGTGAAGAACTATGTACATTGTGTATTATTAATATTTAATATTCAAGTGTCAAAAATTTGACAATTTTGTTTATGTAATTTTAAAAATTATTAGTAGTTAAATGTGTTTAAGCAAGCAATCCTATCAAATGTCTTTTGTTTATTTCGATCCCATCTATTCCAATAGAAATTTTTAGAGAACGTGAATATAATAATAGTAGATAAAAACAATAATCATTTTATATGATACTTTTCTAATTAGCAGTGTGTTTAAATATGCCCAAATATAAGCCGATAGAAGTCAAATGTGAATAAAGTGCTACTATTTTTATACAAGCTCTATTAATAAACAATTTATAACTAAAACATAAACTTTTGAGCAAGCTATCTAACCATTTATTTTAACATGAGTGTTAAAATACATGATCAAATCTTACAATGTAAACAACCTAATATATATATATATATATATATATATATATATATATATATATATATATATATATATATATATATATATATATATATATATATATATATATATATATATATATATATATATATATATATATATATATTTTCAAAATTAACTTTTGACAATTTCTTTTGCATGGTTGAAATTAAGAAATAAATTTAAAAATGTTTTTAAGGGAAGATTGATAGATTTTTTTTCTATAATATTGAAATTATAATTATTTATGTTTGTATATGAAATTTAGTATTTCAAAATATTATTCATTTGACCTAGAAAAATAAATAATTATAATTATCATAAATAGTAGCACTATAAAATACTGAAATTTATACATAATTACTTAGAATAAATATTAAAAAACACATCCAATTCAGAAAAAAAAAAAAGAGATTAGATTTTTTTATTATTATATAATTGTATTTTCAACACAATGGATTCATCTCAGTAATATTATTATATTTTTAACTATCATACACTCTTATTTATCAAATAGATATTTTAGTGCAGGATTATCAAATAGATTTTCTTAGCAGAGGACACCCACGTCTGTTAAAGTATTGCAATAATTAGTAGATAATATTATCTTGTATGGATTTATTATCTTGTTTCTTCATGATGCGCTTATTAATTTTTCCAAAATAATATATTTAGGTATGTTGCCTGAAATTCTTGAAATTCTTTTCATTTTTAGAAATAAATGTAAGGAAGATTGACCAACATTTCTGTGAGGTGGGAAATTGTTAATATTGGTTTTAATTAATTTATTCAAGAGAGTTAAAAAGTCATATATAAAATTACAAGTGATTATTGATTTCTATTGTTATGGATAGATTAATTTGTAATACTTTTGAAATCTAAATTGTTTCTTGATTCTAATGAAGATTAGTAATCTACTGATGATCATCGTACACTCTTTTACATAAATTTACCAATCTTTCATTATTATATCTAAATTTAGGTATCTTTATCTTAGCAACTACCAACAAAGAGAACATAGACTTCTTGGCACAAGTTCTCCAACTTTCAAATATTGGATCTCTTAAGGACCATATTGACTATAAAATTCAATGTCACTAATATCCTTGAATTACAATTTGAAACTTCAAATTTGACATCTTGTAACATAGATGGAAATTTTGTAGATTTAATTTCAACTTATTATTTACAAAACTTATCAAATTTATCTAAACAATATATTGTTGGGAACATACCAAATTGGCCATGAAACTCACATACTTTCTTTTCATATCAACATTTCATTTGGCCAATTTGTAGGCATTTCTAAATTTGAGCACAAAGGAACAATCCTAGTGACCAATGGGTTTTCATCCATAAAAGATATTTAAACACAAGTTTTAAGAAACTAAAATGTTCTATCCTAGATTTTCAAAAATTAAATATTTTTCTAGTTTATATATGCTATCAAAATAACTTGAGGCTAGTTAGCCTAAGCCTAAATGTTAGGTTTTAGGTATACCAAAGCAATAGATAATATATGTAATGCATAATTAGGTAAACCAAAGAAATAGACAATAAATGTAATGCATAACAAAATAAGAAAAAATATTATATGATTATGACAAAAATATTTAATGTGGTTCACCCAATGTAGGCTAGTATGAATAATGTGGCATATAGGATCTTCAAACTTTGACATCTCCCTAGAACATATGAAGAGAAATTTTGATAAATAACCTAAAGTAAATTGGGACATGACCAATCATATAATTTGCACTAAGCCAAGATATATTTGTAGGTATAGGAAGATTATTGACCCAATTAAATAATAAATCACCATCTCTTATTTTCTTTAACAAATATTTTGATCATATCCTAGTTAACCTATAATAGTATTATCGGTTATTGAATCATCAAACGTATTCCAACATCAAGTATGTTAGGATAAAACCATGGACAGAAATAAAAACTACATGCAAATATAACCAATAATAGAAAATAATAGATCACACAAAAATGAACATAAGGCACCAAGATTTAACGTGGTTCACCCAATCCTTGGGCTACGACCACCAAACGACAAGTTCGATCTTATTACAATCTAGTAATTACAACCTAATTACAATCTGTAATCCCTTATAGCTCAATACTACCGCAAGAAGCAATATCACACCACAAAAAAATACAATCCCTAACCCTAAGCCCTTTTATACAAAAATTAAACCGCTTTAGGGTTATAACATGTTGGCCCGAATCTACAAATGGTGAATCTACGAATCTTGATAAAATAGGGGCCAATTTTTTTTCTGGGCCGATGCCCCAAACCCACTAATTATGAAGTATGTATAGTACTTTCCTAATCAGTCACCATAATCTAACAATCTCCCACTTGGGAACTAATTAGGCTCCACACTAAACAACAATCTCCCACTTGGAGACTGATCCTATAGCAATACCACTACAACATGGGGCTCCCACTGGATCAAACCATCTTGGACTCTGCTATTCTTTTATTCATGTTCAGTCTAAAAGACCAACTGAAGCTGAAGAGGAGTTTAGCTTCTCCCTTGTTACAACCTTTGTCAACATATCTGCTGGATTGTCATTGGTATGCATCTTCTCCAGCTTTAACTGTCCATCCTCCAAAACTAACCAAATGAAATAGTACCGCAACTGTATGTGTTTGGTCTCAGAATGTAGAGCTGAATTCTTTGCAAGATGAATGGCACTCTGACTATCTGTGAACAAATAATTATCCTTCTGAGGATGTCCCAATTCTTCCAAGAAGAACTGAAGCCATATCATCTCCTTGGCTGCCTTTGTAGCAGCAACATACTCTACCTTTGTAGTGGATAGAGCATTAATCTTTTGTAACCTAGAAACCTAGCTCACAACTGCCCCACCAATAGTAAAGACATAACCTGTAGTACTCTACCTAGTATCGATATCCCATGCCAAATCTGAGTCAACATAGCCCTATAAATTAGTAGTAGAGCCTCCAAAGTGTAAACACTTATTGGATGTTCCTCTCAAATATCTGAGAATCCACTTGACAGCATTCCAATGCTCAAATCCTAGATGACTCATACACCTACTAACGACTCCCACTACATGGGAAATATCTAGCCTAGTGCATACCATAGCATACATCAAGCTTCCTACAGCTGAATCATAGGGTACCTTGGACATTTTATTCTCCTCTTCCTATGTCTTAGGAAACATCTCCTTAGTCAATTTCAAATGACCAAGTAAAGGTGTGCTGACAGCTTTAGCATTCTCCATAGAGAAACGTTGCAACACTTTCTCAACATAATCAACCTAAGATAGCGTCAATGTTCTATTCTTCCTATCTCTATAAATCTTCATACCAAGGATTTGTTTTGCTACCCCCAAATCCTTCATAGCAAATGCATCTGCTAATTGGCGTTTCAACCCCTTAATATGGTCCATGTTAGACCCAGCTATAAGCATATCATCAACATATAAACATAAAATAATGTAGCTATCATCATCCAACCTCTTAAAATAAACACAATAATCTGAATGACACCTGTTATAGCCATGCTCATGCATAAACCTGTCAAATTTTAGATACCATTGCCGAGGTGCTTGCTTCAAGCCATATAAACTTTTCTTCAATTTGCACACTAAGTTATCCTTACCTTTGACCTCAAATCCCCATGGCTGAGCCATATATATTTCTTCATCCAAATCACCA
Organism: Cupressus sempervirens; assembly: GCA_028749045.1. Taxonomy (NCBI): domain Eukaryota; kingdom Viridiplantae; phylum Streptophyta; class Pinopsida; order Cupressales; family Cupressaceae; genus Cupressus; species Cupressus sempervirens. The sequence continues at coordinate 9,998,469 of CM053785.1, read as the reverse complement.
TGAAGGAAGGTTGTTTTAACATCCAGCTGCTCTAAATGAAAATCTTCAGTAGCCACAAGACTTAAAAAAATACGAATAGAAGTCATTTTAACAATAGGAGTAAATATCTCATCAAAATCAATTCCTTTTTTCTGTGCAAATCCTTTTACAACTAACCTGGCTTTAAATATTTTCTTGCCTCCTTCCTCTTCTTTCAACCTATAAACCCACTTATTTTGTAAAGCCTTTTTACCTGTAAGCAACTTGCACAAATCCCATGTCTTATTCTTCAACAAAGAGTCCATTTCATCTTTCATTGCAGACTCCCACTGAATCTTAGTATCCACCTGTACAGCTTCATCATAACTTTTAGGTTCACCAACATTAGTAAGTAAAATAGAATACAAAGAGGGAGAAAATCTTTGTGGAGGTCTAACTTGCCTTGTTGACCATCTAATATTCATTGGTGTGCATGGTATTTGTTGTTGTGGTTGTTGCAAATCATGAGGAATGGTTGGAACATTAGCTTTTGGAGTATCATCCAACACTACATAATCATCTTCTTTTTTCTCATGTTGCTACAACAGATCTTTGTACAACACTTTCTCATTGAATATAACATCTTGACTTCTAAAAATTTTATGATTTTCAAAATTCCAAAACCTATAACCAAATTCATTAATGCCATATCCAAAAAAGACACATTTCTTTGATTTAGCTTCTAGCTTGGTTCTATTTTCAAAGTCTATATGAATAAAAGCTTCACAACCGAAGGTCTTGAGAAAAGAATAACTCACCTTCTTACTAGTCCATGCCTCCTCTAGAATACCACAGCCCAAAGGAGTAGAGGGACCTCTATTAATCAAATATACTATAGTATTGACAAACTCTGCCCACATGTGTAAGGGCAACCTAGCATGCAACCTCATGCTCCTTGCGCGCTCCATTATAGTCATGTTCATGTGTTTAGCCACTCCATTTTATTGTGGAGTCCTTGGAATAGTTTTCTGCCTATGAATACAATTAGTGGAGCAATATTCTTCAAATTCATGACTGCAATACTCACCACCATTATCAAATCTGAGACATTTTAATTTCTTACCAGTCTCATTTTCAACCAAGCATTTCCATTTCTTAAAAGTTTGAAATACATCAGATTTTTGTCTAAGAAAATAAACCCATACTTTTCTAGTTGTGTCATTAACAAATGTAACATAATAATGAGATCCACCAAGGGAAGATACCTAAGCTGGTCCCCATACATCTGTATGCACAAGCTCTAATTTCTCCTCTTTGTTTTTCTTCCTAGTCTTTACAAAACTCACTCTCTTTTGTTTTCCATACACACAACTTTTACAGAAGTCTATATTAACACATTTCAAACCTAGTAAAACTTTCTTTGAATGAAGTACTTTCATACCTTTCTCACTCATGTGCCCAAGTCTTTTGTGCCACAACACTATATCAGAATCTACAGTAGCTATTTGTTCTCTCTGGTCAACTGGAACAATTATTCCTGAACATTCATTTTTCTCTGAAATAATCAAAGTAGAAGGAACAGTATGACCTCTACAAATATATAAGGTGCCTACTTTCACACCTTTTTCTGCTACAAGGGAACCTTTTGAAACCTGTCAATTTTTATCATTAAAAGTAACTACACAACCCTCATCACTGAGTTGCCCCACTGAAATTAAATTCCTACTTAGCCTTAGAACATGTCTGTAATCACCTAAAAATGGTCATCTAGACTATTAGCCCCCCTTTCAACATTTTGGCTAAATTAATTTAATCACTTACCTAAGCCAAATTGCTAATAATCAATTTATTTGATTATAACCTATAGTTTGACTATGCTATCCTAAGTTCATTATTTGATTAAAAGAACATGTCCCCTTTTAATTAAATAAAAGACCCCATTCTTATAACCCACTTAAAGTGCACACATAAAGTCCTTTTTCTATTTTGCAATTAAAAGAAAAGGCTTTGTGACTTTTGTCTTATATGACAAGTCAACTTGTATTCTATTGGTTGATTTGTGTGTGCACATGGATCACTCCTATTTTCTAATTCCACCGTTGATCATCCACCATCTTCATCTTGATCTCCACCATCCGTACATTTTTAAAAGGGAGAGAGCTTTCCCCCTCAAATCCATCCTAATCTTTTGAACATTGTTATGCTGCAGGTTTTCTAACAGGTTTCTTTGGAGCTTTGTGGAGAACTTCTATTTCTTGTCTACATTCTGTCATACCATAGCATCTTAGCTTAGCTTTCATTTTTACATGTAGCTTAATCTCACACAGCTTAATAATGGTATTGTAACACTCTCATACATGCTTAGAATAGCTGCACTTTGCATTTCATTCTAGCTTAATCTTCATTTGCCTTGCATTCTTGAGGAACTCTTTGGGACATTTGCATTCTTGCATCTTGTCTTTGGAACCTCCCATTGCATGGTTTACTAGCAAGAAGAGTATCTCTAAGGCTCATCTGAGAGCCCTTGAATTTGAAATACACTCTCTTGCACTCCGTGGATAGGGAGCTCTAAGCTAGCATCTAAGCATTCCGAACTCATGGAATCGTTTGGATAGAAGGGTTTAGAGTGGGACACTTTCGAGTGTACATGTCTTACCTCATGTAGTAGCCAATGATTCCCATTCTACAACTTATCTTAATTTTTCCCTTTCCAACAATTTGACAAGGTTCATTATCCCCCAAATAAACAAGCCCAAAATCCCCTTGGACATAATCAATGAAATAACCTCTATGAGGTGTAGCATGAAATGAAGCACCAAAATCTAAAACTCGTGAATCATCAACACTTTCTAAAGACAAAAGCAAGCATCCTCTTTGGATTTGTTACTCACCACATTTGCCTCCTTGTCTCCATATGATTTATCTCCTTCATTTTTCTTGCGATTCCATCAATCTTTCTTTTTATGACCTGGTTTCCCACAATACCAATAGTCGTTTGGTCCTCTTGATTGAGACCTCTTCCCCTTTGACTTTCCTCTTGATTTCCCACAATTTCTAGTGTTATTTCCTCTCTTAGTTGTTCTGCCCCTACTTTGTGCATTCAAAGCACTTCCTGATGTAGATCCACCTGAGGATTTCCTATGAGTTTCCTCACTCAAAACAACATCGATCACATCATCATATTTTAGGGTACTAGATCCAGGAATAGAATTACTCGCCGCCATTACCAAGCCATTCCAACTTTTAGGAAAAGAACACAAAATTAAGAGAGCCCTGATTTCTTCATCAAAATTTATAGCCACAAAATATAACTGACTAGTAATAGTATTAAACTCATTTAAATGATCTACAATAGATCCACCTTCTGTCATTTTCATATTAAATAAATGCTTCATGAGAAATACCTTGTTTGAAGCAGAGGGCTTTTCATACAGTGTCGCTAGGGATTTCATCAACTCTTCTATCATCTTTTCTTTTGTAATATTAAATGCAAATAATGGTGTCAGGCATAACTGAATACTTCCAAGTGCCTTTTTGTCCAAAAGATCCCATTCAACATCTAACATAGTTCCTTGATTCTTGGCTTTGCCTTCCAAAGGCTTCCATAAATCCTTCTAATAAAGATAGTCTTCCATTTGCATCTTCCATAATTGGAAGTTCTACACATTAAACCTATCAACCCTCAACTTACCCTCATCTTCCATCGCTCCCACTCAACTATGAGACTCCCACTTAACCATGAGACTTTCTTGTAGAGGATAATTGAAAGACAACCTCGCTCTGATACCACTTGCTAGGATAAAACCATGGACATAAATAAAAATTGCATGCAAATATAACCAATAATAGAAAATAATAGATCACATAGAAATGAACACAAGGCACCAAGATTTAACGTGGTTCACCCAATCCCTAGGCTATGTCCACCAAACAACAAGTCCGATCTTATTACAATCCAGTAATTACAACTTGATTACAATCTGTAATCCCTTACAGTTCAATACCACTACAAGAAGCAATTTTGCATCACAACATAATACAATCCCTAACCCTAAGCCCTTTTATACAAATATTAAACCACTTTAGGGTTATAACATGTTGGCCCAAATCTACGAATCCCAATAAAATAGGGCCCAATTTTATTTTTTTTGGAGCGATGCCCCAAACTACACTAATTATGAAGTATGTATAGTACTTTCCTGATTAGTCACCATAATCTAACAAAGTAAATAGTCACACAAGTATAACACTAGTATTTAGCTTGTAGAGACCTAATTAGTGTAAAAACTGAATGCCTATTAGAATGCTTTAATGGAGGTTTAGAATATGAATGAGGGTGGATGAATGACATAGAGGTGAATTAGGCAAAGAACCACACAAACTATAATTATATATCAACTTTGAATAAACCAAACAAAACTAGTCCTTAATCCATGGAGAAAATGGAGTCAACCTTACGAGAAGAGATGACCGATCACACCATCAACTACTAGAAAGAGACCTTAAAACTTGAAAAACCAAAATTGATCCAAATTGAGACAAGAAACAATATATTTTATTAATTCAGAAAAGAAGAAGTACTATATCCTTTATTGTAACACTTCCTAACTATAACCTAAAGTGCATCTAAACACAAATTATAACAATGCAAATTCTGTCAAATAATAATCAAGCCATCATCACAAAGATCGGGTCTTTTGGTTTTGAAAAATAATTAAATCTTTGATAATATATCTTTATTCCTGAATTGCTTTGATACCCATTAATGTTTGATAAGTGTGAACTTTTAGATTAATGATATGGATATAAGTAAAATATATTCTCTCACTTGAAGCATATATGGCTATAAAGAATTAAAATTTATTAGAATTAATTTCAAAGGATATAAGTCAAAAGTAAAATATATATCTAATAGGGAAACATATTATACTTTTTGATATAATAATCATTTAAAACTTTGAAATTAAAATATTTTCAATCAACTAATGTCAATTTTACAAAGCTCAAAATAAGCTAATATTTTACAAAGCTCAAAATAAGATAATATTTCAAAACAATACACCAATAATAATGTTTTCATCCATCAAATCTATTACTTGAGATATTCCCTTAAGATAAAAACTTAATTTTAAAACACACAACAATAATGTCAAATCCAAAAGAATAAAATAATTCATTGATAATATTTAAAAGAATAAAATAGGTTATTTAAAACTAAAATTGAGGGCATTTGAAAAATAAAATGATTTTCCCCTTTTTAAAACAATTAAAAATAATGAAAGAAATTTCTAAAAGATTTACTATATCTCAAACATTTTCACTTACTTCTTAATCATTTGGACAAAATGTAATGTTCATATAAAAACCAACACTCACCCCTTTGCATTTTGGCAAGGGCTTTCATACATGCCTTTCATTTGGTGATAATTGTTTTATTAAGGCTAGTTATAAAAGTTACATTAGATATGGAGAAACTATTAATTACAAAGCTCTTTATTATTTTAAATTTATTATATATCAAAATGAGTCTTCCATTTTGAATATAAAAAGTTTATAAAATTTGATCACAATTACAAATTAATTCAAATGTATCAAACAATAAAAAAAAATCTTAATTCTTGGAGAGAGGAATAAAATATTACTATATCCATGATATTTAATCACATAAATTTTAAAATTTTAAACTACATTAAAATAGCAATAATATTTGCAATGAAATAATGTTCCCATTTTATTTCGCATTTTGAAGACCCTTCTTTCGTATGTGCTCTGTAATATCTCAAAAATAGTTTAAGGTTTCAATGGAATGCTCTTTTCAATACTTACCACATCCATGTATTGGTCAAATGTTTCTAGTCCACATAAATCAATGCTAAGCATGAACTTGGTCATTCAATGTATGTGAGAAGATTGATCTGTTGATTTACAGTTTATCAAGGAAGAATTGCTCATGGGAGAATCGATGGGCTCCTACGAGATTATGCTCGCAATTTCTCGAAGCCTCATATTCTAACTACCGATCATGTGGGGTGATTTTATATCATCACCTTAAACTCCTTTCATTATTTCTCCATGGAAATCAAAAATATCAGACATTCTCACTAAAAATAATGTGGAAATTGTGAGAAATAAATCACAACTTCAAAAATTTTCTTGGTACATGAAGGTGTTGAGTGACAGTTTTTCTCGACACTAACTATTGCTGAGTGCTAGTTTTCTCGGCACCTTAAGGAGCTGAGTGGCAGTTTTCTTAGTATGTCAAGGTGCCAAGTGATAGGCAGTAGGTGTTGAGTTAGCTCAACACAAGAAGAAGCTGAGTAAGCTCGACACACAAAGGGCAATGCTCAGTAACAATGGATTCCAAGTGAGCTCGGCTCAAATTGGAACAAATATAACTTAGAAAACCAGAGAGCCAAAGCTTGAAGCTTCTAAAAAAAATTCTCAAATGCAATGAATAGGAGAAGAACAATGGATTCAAGTATTCCTACTTGCTTTCTATTCAACTTTGATTATAAACATTACAAAATCTAGGAGCATTCGGCTTCAATCAGAAAATCCTAAAATAACCCTAAACTAGTAAAACTTCAAACTTCAATGAACTTTAAACATGCATCTCTAATGGCTACATACAATGGTGTTTGGAGCAATCACTACTTCAACAAGACAAAACCAATAGTAGCAAACTTACAGAGTGAACAAAGGAAACACGTGCAACTGGAACATGACACAAACTTCCTTTTGTCTCTACTACGACTGATCTGCTGATCAACTTCTTACTTCTTTCTTTGCTCTAAAACTCTCTGCTAAACTTCTAATCTGTTGAATCACTTGAATGAATCTAAAACATTCCTTTTGTCATATTTTTCCACCTCTTTCCTGATTTCAAAAACTCACCCACCACAGTTATTGTTTCTATCTATTCTAGAGTCCATCAGGTGGTAGGTGGGCATTTGGCTCCAGGGACAAATGGCCATTGCATTTAATATTCCAACACTCCCCCTTTGTCCTGAGCCAAACAAAATAAGGATCACTACTGACCCACATCAACTACACCAAGACTCTCTCTTAGGTGTACAAAAGCTCCAATGCCTAATGGCTTAGTAAAAATGTTTGCTAGTTGCTGCTTAGACCTACAAAATTCCATCTTGATATCCCCATTCTCCACCAACTCTCTGATGAAGTGATATCTGATCTCAATATGCTTGCTTCTACCATGGAAGAATGGATTCTTAGATAATGGAATTGATGAGATGTTGTCATAGTAAATTGTGGTTCCATCCTCTTGCCTTTCATTCAAATCTTTCATGATTCTCCTTAACCAAATAGCCTGACGTGCTGCTACATTTTCTGCTATATATTCAGCCTCTACTATAGATTGAGCAACAATAGGTTGCTTCTTGGATGCCCATGAAATTTCACCTGATCCCATATGAAACATGGATCTAGAAGTGCTCTTCCTATCATCTATACTTCTAGAGCAATCACTATCCATGTAACCAACCAACTTGAAATCATTTGTTGCAGTATACAAAATACCAAATCCCTTGGTACCTTTCACATACCTTAGGATCCTTTTTCTTGCTTGCCAATGGGAATCCTTTGGTGTTTCCATAAATCTAGAAATCAAACTTACTATATGCATTATCTTTGGCCAAGTTGTAGTCAAATACATCAAACTTCCAACCATGCTCTTGTATAGTGTTGGATTCACACTCTTGTTGCAATCTACCTTACTCAACTTTAGACCTACTGCTATTGGTGTTGGGGATGCCTTACTGTTCTATATTTTAAATCTCTCAAGATCTGACCTACATATTTTTCTTCAGAGATGAAAATGCCATTATGCATTTATTTTACTTCTATGCCTAGAAGGTACTTCAAGAGACCAAGGTCTGTCATCTCAAATTCATTTTTCATGGCCTCTTTGAACTCACCCATTAGAGCCTTGTCATTACTAGTAAAAATCAAATCATCTACATACAAGACAACGATTAACACATTTCCATTTTTTCCCTTGATGTAGAGAGTAGGCTCACCATTGCTTTTGCTAAAACCATTGCTCATCAAATATGAGTCAATCCTACTGTACCATGCCCTTGGAGCTTGCTTGAGCCCATAAAGAGCTCTCTTCAATCAATATACTTTATTCTCTTTACCTACAACTTTATAATGAAGTGGCTGCTCCACATATACTTCTTCTTTCAATATACCATTTAGGACGGAAAACTTCACATCCATTTGATATACCTTCCATTTGTGTTGAGCTGTTATTGCTATGATAGCACACACGGTTTCCATTCTTGCAACCAGGGCATATGTATCTTCATAATCTCTTCCATACTACTGTTTGTAGCCCTTGACTACCAGCCTTGCCTTATGCCTATCAATCTTGCCTTCAACATTACATTTGGTCTTGTAGACCCATTTCACTCCAATTATTTTCTTCTTGAAAAAAATTCAGTTAGCTCCCATGTCTCATTCCTTTCTATAGGATCTATCTCCTCATCCATGGCCTTACACCATTTATTCTCCTTAATAGCTTCTTCAAAATATATTAGATCACTATGAGAAAATAATGTAAAATTAACACTCTCATTAGAATCTTCATCTTTCATCTTGGTATATCTCCTTAATACTCTTGGTCTTTCTTGGTAACAGGGAGGAGAGTGTGGGATCAGAATCTTCACTATTACTCAGCACTAACACTTGATCATGCCTAGAGGAGCTCAACTATGATTGTGGCTACTTGCATTTTCTTCTATCTGCTCCTTCTTCTTATTGTTCATTAGCATCTTCTTCACTCATAATTGGCACTTTACTTGAGGTGTTTGGTGATTCATCAGTTAGTCCATACCATGACTAATTTTTAAGAAATTCTACATCTCTTGAGAGAATCATCTTGTTGTTCAATGGGTCATACAATCTGTATGCCTTTGATTCTGAGTTGTACCCTATGAAGATGCACTTCACACCTTTGTCATCCAATTTCTACCTTTTCTCTTTAGGCACATGTGCATATACAACACATCCAAACACCATTAGGTGTTCAACTGTCCATCTTCCTCATGACCATGCTTCTATTGAAATTCTATCATGGACAACCTTTGTAGGACACCTATTAATTAGGTAAACTACTGTTCTCACAGTCTCTCCCCAAAATTCAGTTGGGATACTTTTCTCTTTCATCATGCTCCTTGCCATTTCAACAATGGTCCTATTCTTTCTTTCAGCCACTCCATTTTGCTATGGTGTGTAGCTAGTTTTGAGCTCTTTCTTTATAACATGTTTTCTGCAAATATTTACAAAAGAATTGGAGGTATGCTCCCCTCCTCTATCTAATATTAGCACCTTGATATAGTGTCCACATTCTCTTTTAGCCTAGGCTTTGAATTCAAGAAACTTATTAAATGCTTCAGATTTAGATTTCAAAAAATAAACCCATGTCCTATGACTGAAATCATCAATAAATGTCATGAAATAACTACTCCTCCCAATGGATTTAACTTGCATAGGACCGACTAGGTCAATATGCACTAACTCTAATGGATATCTAGCCCTCCTAGAATTTCCAAAATTAAAGGGAAGCCTATGCTGCTTACCCAAAATACAAGTCTCACACTTGTCACATGAATTTCCTATTCGTGGCAAACCTTCTACCATTCTTTTATTTGACAACAAATTGAAACTAGCATAGCCAAGATGACCATAGTTGAGGTGCCACAGCCATCAAGGGTCTTCAATCACACTCCTTAGAGATGATTGTGTGGGAGGTGCAACACCAACTTGAGAAGAGAAATATGTCTCTATCCTCAAGGGAAACATTTTGTTCTTTGTCATTTGAACTGCTGCAAGTAAGTTCTTGCTCCCATCCTTTTCATGAATGACACACGTGTCATTATCCATCAGCACTTTGTATCCATTTTGAATGAGCTAACCAATGCTCATCAAAATGTGCTTTGTACCAGGGGAAAAATATACATTTTGTATTTCCTTCTTCTCACCTTTCTTGGTGTGGACCATAATAGATCCTTTGCCCACAACTGGTAGGGTTCCATCGTTACCCATTTTAATCTCAGATTTGAAACCTTGTCAATGAATGAAAACAAGATTTCATTACCACTCATGTGGTTGCTACATCCACTATCGAGGTACCAAACCTCAGGGATTCATTCTTCACCAACATTACACATGATGAAGGCAGTGGCATTGTTTCCACTTCCCATGTTCACATCAACCACATTTTCTTGTCCTGACTGATCATTTTGCTTCTTCCAGCATTCACTTGCATAATGCCCATATTTATGATAGTAGTAGCATTATACATTACTCTTATTGGAGTTGTAGTTTTTCTTACCTCCTCTTGAAGTATTTTGTGAGCTACTTGCTCCATCTGCTTTTCTTGAGCTTTCTGCTGCAACATTTCTTTGTCCTCCATTACCTTGGCCTCTGCCTCTAGAGTTTCTGCTTGAGCCATTTCTTTCTCTCCCCCTTCCTCTTAGATTTTACTGAGCCTTGAATGCTTGCTCTTGGGAAGAATAAGATGCAAATCTATTGATCCTATGTTCATGGGTTTGAAGAGTACCCATCAACTCATCCATTGTCAAAACAGTGAGGTCTTTTGCCTCTTCTATGGTCATGACCAAATTTTCATATTTACGAGGTAAACTCCTTAATATCTTTTCCACTATCTTCTACTCTTGATAGTCTTCTCCATTTTATTTTAGTTTATTAATCACATTTGAGGTCCTTGAATTGAAATCTGTAACTGATTCATTTTCCTTCATCTGAATGTTCTTAAACTCCCTCCTTATATTTTGTAGCTTTACTATATGGACTTTATCAATCCCCTTGAAGTTTGTCTCAAGGATATCTAATTCTTCCTTTGCATAATTTTCTACTACAATCTTTGGGAATACTGTCTCTATCATTGTTTCCTCAATCAAACTTAATACCTTTGCATCTTTCCTCCTTGACTCTTTCAAATGAGTCTTTTGATTATTGGTAAGAGTAGGATATTGAGATGGGTATGTCACGTCATTGAACCCATTTATAACAAACTCTCATAAATCATTTGCAACCATTATGATTTTCATCTTCTTTGCCCATGTATCATAATTTTTCCCATTAAAGGATGGTGGCTGCTGCCATATCTTTCCTGTATCTCCTACCATGTCAAATATCCTGGAAAAATTTCCCTAACTCACTGTGGATGTGGGGCCTCAAAGCTCTGATACCATGTGAGAAATAAATCACAACTTAAAAAATTTTCTCAGCACATAAAGGTGCTGAGTGATAGTTTTTCTCAGCACTAACTATTGCCAAGTGCCAGTTTGCTCGGCACCTTAAGGAGTCGAGTGGTAGTTTGCTCAGCATGTGAACTTACCAAGTGATAGGCAGTAGGTGCTGAGTTAGCTCAGCACAAGAAGAAGTTGACTAAGCTTGGAACACAAAGGGAAATGCTCGGTGACAATGGATGTTGAGTGAGCTCAACTCAAATTGAAACAAATATAACTTAGAAAACTAGAGAGCCAAAGCTTGAAGCTTCTAAACAAACTTCTCAAATGCAATGAATAGGAGAAGAACAATGGATTCAAGTATGCCTACTTTCTTTCTATTCAACTTTGATTATAAATATTACAAAATCTGGGAGCATTCGGCTTTAACCAAAAAATCCTAAAATAACCCTAAACTGGTAAAAATTCAAACTTCAATGAACTTTAAACTTGCAGCTCTAATGGTTGCATACAATGGTACCTGGAGCAATCACTGCTTCAACAAGACAAAACCAAAAATAGAAAACTTATAGAGTGAACAAAGGAAACATGTGCAACTAGAACACAACACAAACTTCCTTCTTTCTCTACAACGACTGATCTGCTAATCAACTTCTTTCGTCTTTCTCTGCTTTGCAACTCTCTGCTAAACTTCTAATTTGCTGAATCACTTGAATGAATCCAAAACATTCCTTTTGTCATATTTTTCCCCCTCTTTCTTGATTTCAAAAAATCACCCACCGCAATTATTATTTCTATTTGTTTTGGAGTCCGTTAGGTGGTAGGTGGGCATTTGGCTCTAGGGACAAACAGCCATTGCATTTAATATTCCAATAGAAATTACCTCTTGATGTAAGCAATCATATCTTGCAAGCATGGACCCCAAGTGTACTCATCTGAATCCTCTTTTAGGATTCTTCATCAAAACTTCAATTATTAATGCATGCCTCCATAAGGGGAGAGGCTAATGTGTGCTCCTCTTGTGTGTGAATATTGCTAATTTATGTGGCTTAAATTTCACATTAAGGGTTGATTTCTAAGCTAAGAGTGTTAAATAATCAAGATTGATGTATTTTTTAAAGCTTAATTTCTTCCTTAGTATATCATATTTAAGTATTGCCAAAAAAATATTGTGCACTCCATTACTCTTGTACCCCAACCCTATGAGATGATGATTCTACACACCATATGATCAATGTATGATTTGGCAGAATGCTTGCCACATCTTTCCCTAGAATCATTTCTTTTCTTGCTTATGTGGTGAATGTTGACTTGGTCAAAATGGATTCAATCTTAATTTAAGATAAATGAATGAGTTATTTTATGGAAATACATGAGATATTACGTTATGATGATGATGTCACTGAAGTGTTTTAAATGTCATGATTTCATAATGTGATTATGTAAATATTTTATTTCTTAATGATGATGTAATTAAGATGTGATGTTTGGATTATGATGGATACTGACTCATTTTTGCTTGCGAGTGTTTGAGTGGATGTAGGGATGGTCACGACAAGAGTGTGGTTGAGGTAGAGAGGGCTAGCCTCTCAGAAGGGGATGTGTCAAATGCGTATACTACCACTCACACACCACATAGAAATCCATATTATTTATTTGTGATTTCATTATGAATTAATCTTGAAAGTTTGAAATGAAATATAGAAGCTATAGTTGATTGGTTTGATGAAATAGAGATGCTTTGTTGATTAGTTATAAACATATAGAAGTTGCTATTTAAATTTGTTTGTGAAATATGGAGAGAACAAATATTTTTATTACATTTAATCACTAATGATGAGTCTTGATATTTTATTTTGATGCATATAAATGAACATTCTATATTGATTTTTAATAGGAACTTAGATGTGTTTTATTTATTTAAACAAAACTTTTCATATATTTGTTTAATAAAACAAAAATTATAATGCAAATGTGTATTATCCCTTTAACAAATTTAAACCATGTTACATTAATTACTAAACCATGGTATGGGGAGGTAGAATTAGGTTAGTTATGAATTGTTGGGAAGTTATTGTTTAAAGGAAGAGGCTGAGGGTTTTGAAAAGGAGAATAGTAGCAGCCGGTTTGGAAAGAGGGGGAAATACAATTAGAAGAAAATGACAAAAGGAGGCTGGAGAAAAGAGAAGACACTCAACAAAATCTTTACCAAGTTCTTTTTTTTATCCTTTGTTGTTGAACTTCTTATTTGTACTATTAAGGAAATATTAATGGATGTGGAGTGAAATTAAGTTTGTAGCTATTGTTTCTCCTCCTATTTACTTTGTATTTCAACTTGTATTCTATTACCTATCTGCAGCACATGGAATTTTTGGGAATATTCATTAATTATAAGCTAAGTTCAAGTGAGGGTAAAAGCTTGGTTTTCTATTCCTAACATAGGGTAAGTATTAAACAATGGTTGGGAAAATTTCATCCTCAGTAATGTTGTGACAACTACGTGAGGGAAAGATAAAATATTGAACTATATATTGCTCCCAGCCAGTCCTGCCCTCTTTCATATAGACATCTTTCTTATAATTGTTTTATTTTCTCCACCTATAACTTTCACAATTCCTAGTGCAATTTATAGGGGTCTTTACAATTTTTGTTTCCATTTATATATGTGTGTTTTGATGCAATCTGATACACACATTTAAGTTATTTTACAATGGAGGATAGTATCTTGTCTGAGGTAATGTGATAGAAAACCTAATGATAAGTAAAAACATTAAACAAGTCGATAACCTCTAGATATCAAGGCATATAAAACTATTAATATGTAATCCATTAGTGCATTGGTTCTCATTCAGAACCCAATGTGAGCTCATGATTACTTGTCTTATTTTGTACCAATACCATCTTTGATCTCAATAGTCCCTATGTGTTGTATTCACACAAAAATGGCATTATAATTAGTGATAAGGTACATGCATGATGATATTTAAGCTCATGTTGGCCTATTTAAACAAGATACAAACAATTTAGTTCTTTCAAGGTGTTCTATCCTTATTCATTATCTACTCAAATTAAGTATGACATATAATCTGTCAAGATTTGTATTATCTAGGAAATAGAAAAACAAAACCCCTAGCAAATTGATGACAACTTCAGGTGTAATTCTAAGAATAGTTAGAAGTTACTACTGCCAGAGATTCAATATATCTCAAGATTAAATTGTGGATATCTTTTTTCCTTGTTTTTATTTAATCTTTACAATGGAAATGTTAAATTTCCCTGTGAGGGAGTGCTAAGTTTTCTTTATTTGTATACATTTTAGCATTGTTGTAGTTGCTTGTACTATTGGAGATTTACTCAACTATGTTTAATTGATTACAGAAGTATGCAATCAGCATTCAAGTGTAATTAAGAGAACCTTAATAATAGAATGAATATACCTTGTATTTTTATTTATTTATAGGTTGTAAGAGCATCCTTTCAGCATTAAGTATATGTTGAACCATAAGAACAGGGAAATATGGTGGGTCTGAAATAGTTACAATAATTTCAATTTTAAAAAGTACATGATTGGCACCTTAGAATAGAATGAATAAACATGTTACATGTTATCATCTGCAAAAGAATTTTTGTTTTTTATTCCCAAATGTAAATCAAATATCGTTTATACATCTTATTGTAGTATAGCATTGAGACGTGTGATTTCTTCATGGTTGGGTGTAATGTAGCAATTATGGGACAAAAAGATGGATACTTCATGCTTAGTTTCTCTATCTACCAGTTCTATAGAATGGATACATGTTGTTCTTGTTTCTTCTACAAGTAAATTTGGTTTTTAAAGTGCTTGGCCAAGCCATTTGTTTTCTAGATATTGCATATATGTATATGGTTGTGCTTATTTGGTTTTACTACATATGTGTAGATGTGTAGTTAATTTTTTTTATTATTCCCTACTACATTCTATGATTAGGCTACTAGGCACATGGTTGCAATGTAGTGTGTTT
The DNA here is from genome assembly GCA_028749045.1 of Cupressus sempervirens. Taxonomy (NCBI): domain Eukaryota; kingdom Viridiplantae; phylum Streptophyta; class Pinopsida; order Cupressales; family Cupressaceae; genus Cupressus; species Cupressus sempervirens. The sequence continues at coordinate 9,983,276 of CM053785.1, read as the reverse complement.
CACAACTACACCAGATCCATCTAATCCATCTTGTTACAAGAAGCTAGGCTTCTTGTGCTAGGGTCGGGGAATTCTTAGTGTTAGGAAGAATCTTGGGGGATTACTTCACTCCATGGTTCGTGAGATTAAAGCACCTGGGCCACACTCTTGTCTTAGCTAGCACGTGGGAGATGTACTACGGCTTTGGAGATAGGAAACACTGAAGAACACAATGGGAAATGTTATCTCTTTCTTATTGCTTTGTTCATCATTGAGATGTACAGATGTATGTAATTAATTATGTAAAGCTAAACTGATGTAAAGAACTAAAAATTATGTGTAATTACTATAATTGTTGTATGCTGGATCAAAAATCTATTTAATCTCACTTGTTAAATCATGAGATTTGATTAGTAATAGTCATCACCATTATTGATGTATCATTGGAAATTTCTGAACATGCATAATAGTGGAATTGCTGAGTCAACATCTTTTGTTTTTGTATTGTGTATAAACTAATTGTTATAAGTAATATAGTTTGACTATTCCACATTGTTTTGATTGGTTCTCTTTCACAATTTCCATATATTGATGATGTGGAAAAGTTAAATAGGACATGGCTCTTACATATGGTATTAGATCATGGTTTAAACTTAGACCCTTGGGCTACTATGTTAATTATGCCAATGTCTAACAGGTGTTCGAATTATTACTATGGGTACAAGATCTAAATGAAAAGTTAGGTCCAGTAGTAGTGCATGGGCTGAGGAACCTAATGAGAGGTTAGAACAAATAATGGCATAGTTGACCCAACAAGGGGCTTTGTTACAGCAACAAGGTCAGAGGATGGATAACCTAGAGAAAGGGGCTTGAGGTAGACACATCAAAGAAGAGGCAAGGAACCATGATGAAGATCAGCACTTTGAAGCCCTATGTAAGGAAGAAGAAGAATTAAAGAAGAAATGTGAGGATGAGTAGTTTGCTAAGGCTCTTAGGAGATCTAAGATGTAGTAGAAGGAAGAAGCTGACCATCAGAGTGCTCTCCTTAATTTTGATAGGATTCAGTTAGTTGCTAACTTGAGCAAAGATCTCAAGAAGGTGACTCCACCCACGTTTCATGGTAGAGCTTCTGGGGAAGATACAAAGGCATGGATTACTACCATGGAGTACTTCCTAGTGTGAAACTACATGGGGAAATCTAGTGTAGTTTGGGCCACCTATTAGCTAATGGGTGAAGCAGCTACTTGGTGGGAAAATGTCATGGCTGAAAAGAAACTCCTGCATGGGGAGGTAAACTAGGAAGAATTCTTGTAGCTTTTCCACAAACAATGGTTACCTCAGGTGTACTATGACAAGAAAACAATAGATTTCTACAAACTAGTATAGGTGAACATGAATTTTATACAATATCATGAACAATTTTGTCATTTGGTGAAGTATGTTCCTCAGTATCAGCATGATAAGCTATTTAGAACTTTGAAATTTGTAATGGGCTTGCGACCAGAGATCTATTGTGAGGTTGAGATGCAGTAGCCAAAGACCATGGAATTTGCACTATGAAAGGCCCTTAAGTAGGAACAAATGTTGAAGGATGCTTCATCATATAAAATTTCCAACCAAAACTATAAAAGGAAGTTCTAGGATAACAGGTCATATTAGGATAACAAGGGCTATCAGGATGATAGGGAAAAGGGGAATGGAAAGAAATAACAAATCAGAATTATGAAAGGTAAAGGATAAGAGAATTTTTATAGGAACAAGGAAAACTAGAAAAACAACAACCAAAATCCTAGGAATGGAGGTGGAAGGAATGGAAACAACTGAAGAGATTAGAATAGAAATGAGGATAGAAGAACACTTAGGATACGTTGTTTTGTATGTGGCAGTAACCATTATGCTGCTAAATTCCCACAATGAGCTAATAAGAGGGACTTTCCTCCACAACACCACATTCATGTTGCAGTTGATCATTGACAAGCGGATCATCAGACCACTCCTATACAGATAACTGGAACACTTTTTGGTCACCCTATTTCTATCCTTATAGATACTAGTGCTATTGAATGTTTTGTAGATCCTAATATAGTAGCTAAGATACCTATTAATGTTGGTTTTATGGTTGAACCTTAGACTATAGAGTATGGTAACAAGGCTAAATGTAGGGTAGAGAAATGTTTGTTTTGCAATGAGTTGGAACTCCCTAGTTTTTGAATAGAGGTCAACTTGTATGTGGCACCTTTGGGCTCATATGATGTCATCCTAGGTATCAATTGGTTAAGTGAGCACAAGGCTTTAGTAGATTGTTAGGATAAGTTGATTAAATGTCTCAATGGCACAAGATATTTAGTGGCACTAAATGGTGTCAAATGACCTTTTGAGTTCAGGAAAATTTTAGCAATGTAGTTGAAGAAAGCCAAGAGCAAAGGATGTCAGTTATACATTGCCCATGTTAAGAGTTTGGAAGAGACTCCACCTCAATTTAAGGATCACCCTATTCTGTAGGAGTTCAGAGATGTGTTTCTAGATGATTTTCCTGAACTACCCCCTAAGAGGGAGTTTGATTTCTCCATAGATCTTATACCAGGAGTAGAACCTCAATCAAAGGTTCCCTACCATATGACTTCTATAGAAATGTATGAGTTGAATACTTAGTTATAGGAACTCTTAGGTAAGGGTTTCATTCACCCTAGTGTATCATCATGGGGAGCTCATGTAATCTTCATAAAAAAGAAGGATGGTACCTTAAGATTGTGCATTGATTACCACATGTTGAATAAGGTGACCATAAAGAATCGATACCCTCTCCCAAGGATTGATGAACTTTTCGATCAAATGAAGGAAGCAATTGTATTCTCTAAGTTTGATTTGTGATTTGGATACCACTAACTTTGGATTTGAGAGGAAGACATATCTAAGACAACATTCAAAAAAAGATATGGCCATTATGAGTTTGTAGTCTTACCTTTTGGACTAACAAATACACCAGCTACTTTCATGAACTTGATAGATTCATGGAGATATTCATAGATGATATACTAATATACTCCAAGAATTTAGAAGAGCACAAAGAACATTTGCACATAGTGTTGTAGCATCTGAGATATATAAAACCTTATGGAAACTCTCTAGGTGCTCCTTTTATCAGACAAAGATCCACTACTTGGGATACCATTTTTCAGTAAAAGACATTGCAGTGGACCCTGCAAAGATCAAAGCCATCCTTGAATGGCCAACTTTGTAGAATGTAAGCAAAGTTAGGAGCTTCATGGGTCTTGCTGGATATTATAGGAAATTTCTTGAAGGATTCTCTCACATAGTAGCACTAATTACATCTCTTTAGCGCAAGGGTAAAAGGTTTGTGTGGACAAAAGCATGTGAGAAAGCCTTCTAGTTACTTAAGGAAAAACTTAATACAACTCCTACATTGATTATACCAGACCCAAATGGACATTTTTCTATCACCACAGATGCTTCTAGAGATAGGCTTGGGGGTGTTTTGATGTAGATCGATAAGGTTGTTGCCTACGAGTCTAGGAAACTCAAATCACATGAAGTAAATTAGGCTCCTCACAATTTAGAGCTGGTTGCAATAGTACATGCCTTGCAGATGTGGCAAGATTACTTATTGGGGAAGCCATTTGAGTTCAAGACTAACCATATGGGGTTGAGGTACATTTTCACTCAACCTAATTTGAATGCCTAATAGAGACGATGACTTGAGTATTAGATGCACTTAGCTATAGGAGACACATTGCTGCTACCTCTACATCTCAAACTTGAATAGAAAGTATATCCTTTAGTACCTTCCTGGAGATACCCATTATGAATGGCTGAAGTCAGTATTGGATACTGATGCTTTTGACTCATGGTTTGATGATTATTATTTTTGATGAAGATGCTCTACTTAAATACTAGAATAGGATTTATGTTCCCAACCATTAAGGCTTGCAAAAAGTTGTACTTGAGGAGGTGCATTGCACTCCATTTTCAAGGCATCCATGGGTAAACAAAATGATGGCTGATTTGAGGCCTTTATATTTCTAGCCAGGACTCAAGTAGGATGTGAAAAAATATGTAGCCTAGTGTTTGGAATGCCAGTGTGTCAAGGCCAAGCATGCCCATCTGACAAGTCTTCTGTACCCCCACAAAATTCTACAGTATAAATGGTAGGTTATCAAAATGGATTTTGTATAGGGTTTACCCATGACTCGATGTAGGCATGATGTCATCTTGGTTGTAGTTGACAAGTTAACCAAAGTTTCCCATTTTATTCCTCATAGTCTTAAGGATGGATCTCCAGTGTTAGCAAACAAGTTTGTTTAGGAGATTTTTCGACTGCATGGTATTCTAGAGACCATTATTTTGAACAGGGACACCTAAGTGACTTCAAGGTTTTGGACTATCTTGAATGCCACTTTGGGTACATATTTGAATTTCAATATAGCATACCACCTTGAGACTGATGGAGAGATAGAGTGAGTGAATCATGTGTTGGAAGATTTGTTACAAATGTACTACATGGATCAGCAGTCCAAATGAGAGGAGTATCTTCCATTGGTGGAGTTTGCCTATAATAACTCCTATCATTCTTCTTTAGGTATCGATCCATTTGAGTCACTCTATGGATAGAGATGTTAGACTCCTATCAGTTGGGATAGGGTTGAGGATAGGGTTATTGTGGGTCCAGAGATGCTAAGAGAAATAGAAGAATAGGTAATCTTAATCCATAGCCCGTTGAAGGAGGCAATAGATTGATAGAAGAGTTACGTGGACAAGAAACACACTTTCCACTAATTCCAAACTAGGGATAAAGTGTTTCTAAGAGTTTGACCACAAAAGAGTTCAATCTCATTCGACAAGAGTTCAAAGCTTGCTCCAAGATTTTTTGGCCCCTTCAAGGTCTTAGAAACCATCAACCCAATTGCTTATTAGCTTGCTCTGCTACTTGCTTTAGCTCACATTCATAATATCTTCCATGTGTCTTTTCTTAAACGCTATCATCCTAAGATATCTCACATTTTTGACTAGTGTGCGTTGCAGTTGCAAGACCCAGAGGTGATGGCAGTGTAGCCCATCTAAATCATTGAGTAGCGTACCCTTAGGGTATGAGACAGGGATGTACTTTAATATAAGGTCCAATGGGACCAATTTGGCATGGATAGTGCCACTTGGGAAGATGTAGAGGATTTACATAAATCTTTTCCCCATCTTTTTGTGTAGCTATTTTCTTTTAGATTAGATGAAAATTTTGGTAAGTGTATATTAAATTTTGTTGTGGAAGACATCGGGATGATGCCTTTTCCTAGTGGGGAAGGATGTCATGTCTCACCCTAGAATCATTTCTTTTCTTGCTTATGTGGCAAATGTTGACATGGTCAAAATGGACTCAATCTTAATTTAAGATAAATGAATGAGTTATTTAATGGAAATACATGAGATATTACGTTATGATGATGATGTCATTGAAGTGTTTTAAATTTCATGATTTCATAATGTGATTATGTAAATATTTTATGAGTTTTAGTTTCTAAATTCGATTGTGTGTATTTTTTTATCATCAACATTTTAGATCATACTACATGATCCATCATCAGGATGCTAGAGAACATGAAGAAAAAAAAATGATAAGATGCAAATCTAGCAGACCCCTAAAAGGAACAAGAGAGAGGGGGGAGCGAGTTAGGTTGAAGAGATAGAAAAAAAAGTACCAGGGGTGACAAGACACTAATCTACTGATATATATATATATATATATATATATATATATATATATATATATATATATATATATATATATATATATATATATATATATATATATATATATATATAAGAAAGACAAAAGATGACCTCAATAATAATAGAAAATGACAAAAAATAAATAAATAATAATGACAAGGGAATAAATACAATAAGAGAAAACTAAAAAATATATATAAAGGTATGTATATACTCATGTATATATGTATATGTACATATATATATATATATATATATATATATATACATACATACACACACACACACACACATATATATATAAGCATGTATACATATACATATACATATACATATACATATACATATACATGTATATATATATATATACATATATATATATATATATATACATATATATATATATATATATATATATGTATACATGTATATGTATATGTATATGTATGTGTGTGTGTGTGTGTGTGTGTGTGTGTGTGTGTGTGTGTGTGTGTGTGTGTGTGTGTGTGTGTATACAAAAATAATAAGGGAATAAATATACAAGAGAAAATGAATAATTAAAAAGAAAAATAACACAGGGAGAGATAAGGGAGAGAAGATAGGAGACCGAGCTAAGCCCTACCAAATAAGACAAGAAAATAAAGTGCAAAGAGGTGACCTAAAAAATATAAAGAGAGAAAAGGGGGATAAGAACCAAGAGATTAAAACATAGGAAATGGAGTGAGGACCTCAACTTGGGGTAAGAAGATGAGGGGAAGAAGGGATGAGGAGGGGGGAAGGCCAAGGCATGAGGAAGAGGTGGGGGGGGGGAGGTGGGGGAGGAGGAGGGGAAGGAGAACCAAGGAGATACTCAAAAGGGGGAAAAAGAAACCAAAGAGAAGGAGCAAGGATAGAAAGAAGGTCAGGACATAAGATTGTTGCTATGAAGGGAAGATAATAACAGATGCCAGGATGTGCTCAAGCTCCAACCCTCATCTCAATTGAGGGTAGAGGGGTTGTTATTGATTTGAATGGCCTCTTTGAGCTTACGCTTGAAGAAATTTTCCTCTCTATACATGATTTGGGTGTCCTTTAAGCATATGTGATGCTTGGTCGAGGAAGAATGCTCAATAAGTGCTGACTTAAGAATTCGTTCATGTTTGATGTTAGTGGCATGCTCTTTGATTCTAGTGTTGAAAGAGTGACCAATTTGTAAGGAAACTTGGCAATAAAGAATATAACCATTTCCACATAACCCATAATAGATCTAAAATAAACACGAAATTAAAATCCACATGCAAGAGAATAGAAAACATACCCACAAAATTGTGACACAAGATATACCCTGGGAAACCCTCATTGAGGGAAAAAACCCAGCCTCCAAAAGCATCCATCATCATGTATTATTCAGCAAAAATACCATTTCCATACAACCATGGAAGCCTTCATGGCCATAGCCACAACCGAGAAAACTATGTGAACAAGCATGAATCCACACATCCCATGCCATGCTTTCAACCTTCACAAATACTCCCTTGGCTAACCTATCAAGCCTTGTCCTGCTCGACTCTTGCCTTTTGTCTTCTCCTTGTCACTCTTTTTTTTCATCTCTACAACAACTACCCTTGTGGCTGCTTATATAGTAGCAAGTCCCACAAAACCACTAAGTGGTATTACATAAACCATGTGCTAAAAACATGTGCTACCTAACCCACTGACCCCACATTTAATAATGGGCATTTAATTCTTTTCCCCAATATTAAATAATTACATGAAATATTTTCACAATGTTACAATACAACTCACCAAGAATATTCCATGGGAATCTTTACATGTTGCACGTCCATCTAGGTACAACATTACATAATAAAATAAAATAATAAAATAACAATATTATGCAATGTGTGCAACACCCATTATCTCAACAATCTCTCACTTGTTGTATACATTGCATAGGGTCAATCTGTAGCCACATAAATGAACAAGGGAACAATCCCTCCCAGCACATCCACCATCATGGATCAAAATACACCAAGTGCTCCATCCTGGTACCCACAACAAAATCAAAGTATCCAGCATCTCGAACATGAATGATCTCACCTCCTATTATGCCACTCCCACTGGACATACATAGAAGCCATCCAAAGAGAAAACCACCCAACCTATTGCATTAGAAGATCATAAAATCCTGTACCAACTGAAATTCCAAGCACAAAAAACCTGATCCAAAGGTAATCACATGTATCCGTAGTTGTCAAAATATCCATAGCTGAAATAGCACCCACAACAAGTGCCAAACCCATCCAACTATCCATACCTCAAAAGTATAACAAGTGAATCTCATATCATCGACATATCCAATCTATAACCTACAATCACAAGCCTCAAGAGCAATACCTGCCACATATATACCAAGAAGCTCCCACTGCAAAAGATAATGTTAAATCTATAACCAATCCACTCACAACATCTCAAAGAAGTGAATCCATGTAGTATCAAGGACATCCACAATACATAAACCAATATCCTGCAAGAAAAAAAACTCTCATAACAAGTCTCCAATGCTCTCCCAAGTTTACCACAACCAACAAAGGAAAGAGATAAAGGAATAACCATGTCATCTCTCACATGACATGCATGAGCACAAACCAGTGATCACAATCTCTAACCAATCTCAAATCCAATGTAGGCAAAACTGAACATCCAAGAAGATAACCAAGACCAGAGAAACCATGCAAATTAAACCTGTATCATGTCCTTCTACACACACCTCTAGATGTAAACTGTGCAAGTATGATCTCCTCCATAAAACCCCAACAAGAAGCCTCAACAACACCCAAACCATACCATATAACTCATCATGGATGTAAGCCTCTCACAAGAAGATCAAACTCATAAAACCATTCCTAAACCAAGGAATAACCATTCCTAATCCAAGGAAAATGCCCAATATAAAACCATCTCCCAAACTCAACCAGAATAACAACATATGCACATGGAGATAACCAATGCTAAACTATCTCTCAAATGAACCCTCCAGAACTAACTCATGTATCATAGCTCAAGATCCATATCCATGAAAGACAAGCATAAATATAATGTAACTGAGAGAAACAATGGGCTATACCTCTCAAGTAGCAAACCGCCGAGTAGACCAAGAGTGGGGAATGAGAATGCTCATCAAGATACCCAAGTCTCCAACCAAGACTCATCTAAGAACAATCTCCTCTCAAGTCCATATCAGGTGACTGCCTCTCGGACTTCCTGCTGAAACCATCAACTGTCCCAACAAATACTTCTCTAATCCAAGACAAATCAGCATCACCACCGTCTCTAAGTATCCATGAGCACTTGTAACCAATCAATCTATGCCAACTCCAAATGCAACATAGCAATATCATCATGTATTCAGCTTATGATCAGTGTACTCAATACCAAGAAACTAAACCAAAATCAATTTCAAAGTTCCAACCATGGCCTTAGGAACATAAACATGACAACATGATCTTACCATCTCAACTAAAGAGATAACATGCTTCACATGAACACACCATAACATGTCACAACTCTAAAGGAGTATCAAGAGTATACCATGACATAATAATGAAACCATCCTCATACCAAGGATAACATGCCAAATAAAAGCATAAACCACACCTTTTCCAAGAACCCTATGAGTCCTCAAGATGCAACCATCTCCACACACCATGAAGAAAACCATCTCCACACACCATGAAGAACCATCTCCACACACCATGAAGATAACCAAGAACTCTATGAGTCCTCAAGATCTAACCGTCTTCAAACACCATGAAGATAACAAGTGCACCATACAAATGTCAAAGACGCTTCTGCAACAACAGGATCTAAGACAAAACCTCCAGCATCTGTATAACCAATCATGTCATGCCAAAAATCCATGACACCATGATCACATCCATGAACCGAGCATCTGGCTCTCAATATGTCCAACCTGTCAGCATAGTCAACCACAATCCTCCACCATGACTGTACCTGGTAACAACATCTCATCCCTTCTACATGAAGAAAATAGTAAATCATGTGACTTAGGGAATAGACAACCCAAATCCAAGCCACCAATCTGAATATGCATCAATAATGAAATATCAATGGGCAAAGACAACCCATAACCAAGCTATAATGCAACATGTAAGTATAGACCGCTTACAACACTGCACAACTTGTAGACCCAACAAGTCATCATACATATTCAAACCAAACACTGATAACCATATCATCATGAGACCGATCTGAAATATGAACTGAGTATACAATGACATCAAAACTTAAATCTCCAATGCCATAAACTCACAATGTTACCATAGTCAAAATATATACCATAAACTGTTCAGATCAATATATCACCAAATAAATCATGCCAAACTTGCACCAAATCTAAACCAATGTGTAGAGCTCTCCAAGAGCTTTCCGTTGACTACTCGAAGTCCAAAATCCGACTCCGTATGCCCAAGTTATGCCCCAATTCGTGCTCAAAATAAATAATATCTGACTTTAGGGCTCTTAAAACCTAAAAAAATCTCAAAATCATAGAACCAAACCTACACAATCTTTTAGTTCTCTGAATTAGCTTTCTAATGCCTATAAGAACTCTGAAATCCGATATTCTGAGAGAAAGTTATGGCAATTTTACTAAGACAGTCTTTTTACCATTTTCAGTACAATTTTTTATTTTTTATTTTTTCAGTGACGAAAATTCCGACGGGATTAAATTTGACGGCCATCATGGGCTGAAACTAAAAAACTCTTTCATTTCCTCTGAACATAGTCAAACTAGGGCATATTATATATCAAATTTTATGGAAATGTCAACCCGGATCCAATGGCGAGGTCTGTTTTTACCCAGGAGGTCATTTTTGCAAGCTACCCCCAAAACCCTCATTTAAATGAAACATCCGAAAAAAAAATCCTTTTCTCCAACAATTTCACATGCCCAAATCTTTTAACATCCCATCATAACAGCAAATCCAAAAACCCTCAGATCTGCAATAAAACATTCATATATCTTGCCCTTTCTTTTATCCTCTCATGCATTCCCATGGATTCAATCTAGGGTTACAATAATAAAACCATAGCTCTGATACCACTTGTAAGGAAACTTGGCAATAAAGAATATAACCGTTTCTACATAACCCATAATAGATCTAAAATAAACATGAAATTAAAATCCACATGCAAGAGAATAGAAAACATACCCACAAAATTGTGACACAAGATATACCCTGGGAAACCCTCATTGAGGGAAAAAACTCAGCCTCCAAAAGCATCCATCATCATGTATTATTCAGCAAAAATACCATTGCCATACAACCATGGAAGCCTTCATGGCCATAGCCACAACCGAGCAAACTATGTGAACAAGCATGAATCCACACATCCCATGCCATGCTTTCAACCTTCACAAATGCTCCCTTGGCTAACCTGTCAAGCCTTGTCCTGCTCGACTCTTGCCTTTTGTCTTCTCCTTGTCACTCTTTTTTTTCGTCTCTACAACAACTACCCTTGTGGATGCTTATATAGTAGCAAGTCCCACAAAACCACTAAGTGGTATTACATAAACCATGTGCTAAAACCATGTGCTACCTAACCCACTGACCCCACATTTAATATTGGGCATTTAATTCTTTTCCCCAATATTAAATAATTACATGAAATATTTTCACAATGTTACAATACAACTCATCAAGAATATTCCATGGGAATCTTTACATGTTGCACATCCATCTAGGTACAACATTACATAATAAAATAAAATAATAAAATAACAATATTATGCAATGTGTGCAACACCCATTATCTCAACACAATTTCTCCAATGTAAGGGGTTCCGCAAGAGCACACGACTTTGTAAACCCCAACCTCAGTAAGGATGTCCTTGTGGTCCTTAGTGAGAGGGATGCAGTGTCTTAGAGTGGATATGGGCTTGAATGCCACTCTAATGCCCTTTATTTTGTAATGATGATGTAATTAAGATGTGATGTTTTGATTATGATGGATACTAACTCATTATTGGTTGAGAGTGTTTGAGTGGATGCAGGGATCGTCATGACAAGAGTGTAGTTGAGGTAGAGAGGGCTAGCCTCTCAGAAGGGGATGTGTTGGATGCCTATGCTACCACACACACACCATGTAGAAATCAATATTATTTATTTGTGTTTTTGTTACAAATTAATCTTGAAAGTTTGAAATGAAATATAGAAGCTACAGTTGATTGGTTTAATGAAATAGAGATGCTTTGTTGATTAGTTATAAAAACATAGAGGTTGCTATTTAAATTTTTTTGTGAAAGATGGAGAGAACGAATTGTTTTATTATATTTAATCACTCATGATGAGTCTTGACATTTTATTTTGATGCATATAAATGAATGTTCTATATTGATTTTTAATAGGAACTTAGACGTGTTTTGTTTATTTAAAAAGAACTTTCCATATATTTGTGTAATAAAAAAAAACTTGTAAAACAAATGTGTATTATCCCTTTAACGAATTTAAACCATGTTACATTAATTACTAAACCATGGTATGGGAAGGCAGAATCAGGTTAGTTATGAATTTTTGGGAAGTTATTGTTTAAAGAAAGAGGCTAAGGGTTTTGAAAAGGAGAACAATAGCAACCAATTTGGAAAGAGGGGTAAATGCAATCAAAAGAAAACAACAGAAGGAGGCTAGAGAAAAGAGAAGCTACTTAGTGAAATCTTTATCAGGTTCTTTTTTTTAACCTCTATTCCTAAACTTCTTATTTGTAGGACTAAGGAAATATGTATGGAGGTGGAGTGAAATTAAGTCTGTAGCTGTTGTTTTTCCTCTTATTTACTTTGTATTTCAACCTATATTTTATTACCTATTTGTGGCACATGGAATTTTTGAGAATATTCATTAATTATAAGCTAAGGTGAAGTGAGGTTAAAAGCTTGGTTTTCTCTTCCTAACATAGGGTAAATATTTAACAATGGTTGGGAAACTTTCATCCTCAGTAATGTTGTGACAATTGTAAGAGGGAAAGATAAAATATTGAATTGTATATTGCTCCTAGCCAGTCTTGCCCTCGTTCACACAAACATATGTCTTATAATTGTTTTATTTTCTCCACCTATAACTTTCACAATTCCTAGTGCAATTTATAGGGGTCTTTACAATTTTCATTTCCATTTATATATGTGTGCTCTGACACAATTTGAGACACACTTTTAAGTTATTTTACAATGAAAGACATTATCTTGTTTGAGGTAATGTGACAGAAAACCTAATGAGAAGCAAAAATATTAAACAAGTCAATAACCTCCAGATATCAAGGCTTATAAAACTATTAATATTTAATCCATTGGTGCATTGGTTCTCATTCAAAACCTAATGTGAGCTTGTGATTACTTGTCTCATTTTGCACCAATACCATCTTTAATCTCAATAGTCCCTATGTGTTGTATTCACACAAAAATGGCATTATAAATTAGTGATAAGATTCATGCATCATGATATTTAAGCTCATGTTGGCCTATTGAAACAAGATATAGACAACTTAGTTCTTTTGGGGTATTCTATCTTTATTCATTGTCTCCTTAGATTAACTATGACATATAATCTGTCAAGATTTGTTTTACCTAGGAAATAGAAAAATAAAACCCCTAGCAAATTGATGGCAACTTTAGGTGTAATTCTAAGAATAGTTAGAAGGTACTACTGCCAGAGATTCAGTATATCTAAAGATTAAATTGTGGATATCTTTTGTTGTTGTTGTTATTTAATCTTTATAACAGAAATGTTAAATTTCCCTATTAGGGAGTGCTGAGTTTGCTTTATTTGTATACATTTTAGCATTGTTGTAGTTTCTTGTACTATTGGAGATTTACTCAACTATATGTGTTTAATTGATTACAAAAGTATAGAATCAACATTCAAGTGTAATTGATAGAACCTTAATAATAGAATGGATATACATTGTATTTTTATTTATTTATAGGCTATAAACTGTAAGAACAAGGAAATATGATGGGTCTGAAATAGTTACAATAATTTCACTTTTAAATAGTACATGATTGACACCTTAGAAAAGAATGAAAAAACATGTTACGTGTTATCATCTACAAAAGAATTTTTGTGTTTTATTCCCAAATGTAAATCAAATATTGTTTGAACATCTTGTTGTAGTACAATGTTGAGATGCATGATTTCCTTCATGGTTGGGCGTAATGTGGAAATTATGGGATAGATAGATGGATACTTCATGCTTAGTTTCTCTATCTGTCAGTTCTATAGAATGGATACATGTTTTTCTTGTTTCTTCCATAGGTAAATTTGGTTTTAAAAGTGCTTGGCCAAGCCATCTGTTTTCTAGATATTGCATATATGTATATAGTTATGCTTATTTGGTTTTACTACATATGTGTAGTTTATTTTTTTATTATTCCCTGCTACATTTTGTGATTAGGCTACTAGGCACATGGTTGCAATGTAGTGTGTTTCATGGCCACACCAGATCCATCTGATCCATCTTGTTCTAGGAAGCTAGGCTTTTCGTGCTAGGGTCGAGGAATTCTTCATGTCAGAAAGTGATAGGGACACAACCCAAGAATAGAATGGACACAACAGAAAAGGGAAATTGTATTAATTGAGAAAATAAGCTAGTACAAATAGTACAAAGAAAATAAACTTCAAAGCATGCCCTAAGGGCTTACAATAGCATAAATCTGGAGATAATTTCTCCTTTCAATACCTCCTCTCAAACTCCACTCCGAACTGCCTTTTACAATGCCAGAAATCTCCTTAAATAGACCCCGGAGGGTTAAGGACTAGGAGTACATTCTAGAAAGTGCTAGTAGGCATCCACCGACCAAATAGAAGGTTCCAAAAGCTATGTTAGAAGTCAGTGCAAATCTAGAAGAATCCAAAAACAGTAATCAAACTTTTGGGAGGCATAACTTTTGAACCGTAGCTCCGATTGACGAAACATTTACATTTTCAGAAAGATCTCAAAGTGCTCTATAGCCCTATGGACAAGCTTCACTTGTCCCCCATTTTTTAGCCCTTTTCAAGGTCATTTAATGCCCCTAACCTGACTTTGAAGCATTCTTAGGAGGTCTCCAAAACTCGAAAAACTGCAATAACTTTCAAACCGTGGGGTCTTTTGACCTGACTCTTTTTCTAGAATGCTCTAAATCACAATTACATTCATCTAGCCAATTTACACCTCCTAGTTCACCAAAATGATGGCCCAATTACATGCTCCTATTTTTTTGGGATTTTCTAGCTCACTAATAGTGGAACTGTGAGAGTTGGAACCTTTATTTGGCCCAAATGGGTATCCAAAAATGAAAACACATGAAATAGAAACTAAGTCTAAGTACATTTTTTTGGGTGACATAGGATTGCCCTTATACCTCTGGATGCTCCTGCATTAGACACCCAAGGTAGATTGAAAAGTGACCCTGTCACTTTATGGATTGTAGAGGAAATCCCAAATGGGAAACCTCAGCTGCTGAAATCCAAGTTGAGTCCTCGATCGGTCGTCCTTTCCATTTGACCAAATACTCTTCATACTGCCTTTTTCTAGTACTCCTACCCACACGATGATCTAGAATGTCTTCTATCTCTTCCTTCTTAGAAGCAGGAATTGGACATGGCTCTAACACCAGTTCCTCATATGTACCATCATCATGATACTCTGTTAAATCTGCAATGTTGAAAATGGGACAAATCCGAATACCATCTGGCAGCTCCACCTCATATGCATTTCCTGAGTCATGTTTCTTCAGAATTTTGCAAGGGCCAAATTTCTTCATTTTTAGCTTGTAAGTACCGGCTGGAAATCTTTCTTTTCGTAAGTGCACCATGACTAGATCCCCTACTTGGAATTCCTTATGTCTTCTCCTTTGATCAGCCCTAGCTTTATACTCTTGATTCATCTTGGTAATCTGTGCCTGAACCTCCTCATGTAGATGCTTAATATGTCCAGCAAATTCCTCAGCTTCATCACTTTTCCTCTCCCCTTGTTTCATCTTCCTCAATTCTGGTGCAGTCCTTGGGCTATTCCCATATACAATTTGGAATGGTGATTTTCCAGTACTCCTATTTATAGAGTTATTGTAAGAAAACTCTGCTTGTGGTAGAATCAAATCGCATCCCTTGGGCTTATCCCCAACTAAACATCTCAGCAAATTGCCCAGACTTCTGTTTACCACTTCTATTTGGCCGTCAGTTTGTGGGTGATGCGTGGAACTAAATTTCAAATCTGTTCTCAACTTTTTCCACAATGTCCTCCAGAAATACCCCACAAATTTAGTATCTCTGTCAGAAACTATACTCCTTGGAAGACCATGTAGTCTTACCACCTCTTTGAAAAACAAGTCTGCAATATGGACAACATCATGAGTTTTGTGGCATGGAATGAAATGTGCCATTTTGGAGAACCTATCAACCACCACGAATACTGAGTCATTACCCCTTTGTGTCCTTGGCAATCCAAGAATAAAATCCATACTTATGTCCTCCCATGCCCTTGATGGAATAGGCAATGGCTGATATAGGCCAGTATTGTGACTAAACCCCTTGGCAACTTGACAAACTTGGAAACTCTTTACAAACTTCTTCACATCCTATGAAATTTGAGGCCAAAAATAATGTTCTCTAAGAATGGCAATGGTCTTATCTCGACCAAAATGTCCTGCCATCCCTCCACTGTGTTTCTCCTTAATCAAATTTTCTCTCATGGAACTCCTTGGAATGCACAATTGACTACCATTGAACAACATGCCATCCTAAATTAGATAGTCCAACCACTTGGTTCTATCTATAGCAATAGGCTCTTTACAAGCTTTCCATGCTTCAGCAAAATCAAGATCCTCGGGGTACAAATTCTTGAGTTCATCAAACCCAACTACTTCAACCTGCATTACTATAAGCAACAGTTGTCTCCTACTTAGTGCATCTGCAACCCTGTTAGATTTTTCACTTCTATGCTTCAACACAAATGTATAGCTCTGCAAGAACTCTACCCACTTCATATGCCTCTGATTCAATTTACCTTGGCTATTTAGGTACTGTAATTCCTGATGATCAGTATACAAAACAAATTCCTTTGGAAATAAATAATGCCTTCATTTCTTTAAGGCCTAAACTATTGCATAAAACTCTTGATCATAAACAGAATACTTCTTCTTTGCATCATTCAATTTTTCACTAAAATATGCAATAGGCTTACCTTCTTGGCTTAATACAGCCCCAATAGTGCTACCACTAGCATCACAATCCACTTGGAACACTTTTCTAAAATCTGGAAGTGCCAACACAGGCTGTTTTGTCACCTTCTTCTTCAACAATTCAAAACTTCTCGTAGCTGCTGCAGTCCATTTGAACTCTTTTCTATCCCCTCTTATTGTATCAGTTAGGGGTGCACATATGCCACTAAAATTCTTAATATACTTCCCATAAAAACTAACCAGACCATGAAATGATCTTACCTCGATAGCAGACCTTGGAGTAGGCCATTCCAAGATGGATTTTACCTTCTCCGGATCCATTTTGAGACCTTCAGGTGATATAACAAACCCCAAATAGACTAACTCCCTTTTTGCAAAGTTACACTTCTTTAGATTAATTAATAGTTTCTCTTCCCTTAGCCTTTCAAGGACACTACGAATATGCAATAAATGTTCTTCCAAAGTCTTGCTGAAAATTAAAATATCATCCAAATAAACAATAACAAATTTTCCCAAGAACTTCTTAAGTACCTCATTCATGATCCGCATGAAGGTGCTTGGGGCATTCTTCAATCCAAAGGACATGACTAACCACTCATAAAGACCCTCCTTGGTCTTGAAGGCTGTTTCCCACTCATCTCCTTCTCGAATCCATATCTGGTGATAACCACTCTTTAGATCTGTCTTTGTGAAGTACTGAGCTCCACTCAAGCAGTCCATAATATCATCCATCCTTGGCAAAGGAAACTGATACTTGATGGTGATCCTATTTATAGCTCAAGAATTTGTACACATCCTCCACTCTCCATCCTTCTTTGGTGCGAGTACTGCAGGTACTACACATGGACTCAGGCTCTCTCAAATCAAGCCCTTCCTCAACAACTCTTGAACCTGTCTATTTAGCTCCTCTGTTTCAGTAGGAGTCATCCTGTGAGCAGCCTTGTTAGGAAAACTAGCTCCTGGAATTAGATCTATCTGATGACTAATTTGCCTTACTGGTGGCAATCCATCTGGAACATTATCAAAGATAATATCTCCAAACTCCCCTAGTAAATCTGAAACTTCAACTGGTATTTCACTACTACCTTCTTTATCTTTCCTAGGAATCAAAGCATAGCACATATGATGATGTTTCATGCCATCTAAAAACTTCCTTCCATCAACAAGACAAATCCTAGCACTGCTACATACCTTTTCACCTTTCTTTTTCATGGGCTTCAATTTGTGGCAAATTCCATCCTTTGTCAGAGAGTATGTGTTTGCATGTCCATCATGCACTACATGTCTATCAAACTACCATGGTCTACCCAACAATAGATGGCAAACATCCATCGAAATAACATCGAGGAGAACTTCATCATGGTAACTCCCAATTTTGAATTTTACTAAACATTGTTCACTTACTAGGACCTTATGATCATCTTTTACCCAAGAAATCTGATAGGGATGGGGATTTTTCTCCCTCTTGAGCTTCAGCTTAGAGACCATCTCTTCTGATACCAAGTTATCAGTGCTACCACCATTAATGATCACATCACAACATTTATCCTCACATTTGCATCTGGTACGGAACAAACTCCTCCGTTGTCCTGGTTCAATCTCACCACTTAGTAGGACTCTTTCATTTACCAAGGTCTCTCCTCTTTTTGCATCCTCTGAATGCGATGATTGTGCATCCTCATCCATATTAGCAACCCTAGCTTCACCCTCAGCTCTCCTATCTGTCCTTCCTTATCGTTTAGGGCATTCAAAGGCACGATGACCTTCTTCATTGCAATGGAAATAGGTACCACAGAAGCCTCCTCTTCCTTGTCCACATCCTCTACCTCTTCCTCTCTGATTTCCAAAGTCTTGGTCATGGGAGGGGTTGAAACCCTCATTCCTCTGGTTCTTGGGTTTCATTGTGGCCTCCAGACGACCTACCGCTTCCCCTTCCTCCTTGACCGCACCCTCTTTGTCTTCCTTCAAACCTTTTATTTAGCTTCTCTTCAACTCATAGGGCAAACCGGTATGCCTCTTCAACGCTGGTCATTCTTACCAGACTTAATTCCTCCTGGATGCTAGGTCACAACCCACTGATATAATGAGCAACCTTCTCCTTATTTGCTTCTACATGTCCTTCTCTAATCAAGAGTCGATAAAATTCCTCTGTATATTCTTGGATTGATCTTCCTGCTTGCTTTAACCAATGCATCTTCTTAAACAAATCAAGCTCATAGTCCACAGGAATGAACTGCTTCTTCAATTTGTCCACCGTGCGATCCCGTCTTGTGATCTTCTCCTTTCCTCTTCTGTTTCTTTCCAATTGGACCTCTTGCCACTAGATTTTGGCATGGCCTTTTAGTTTGTCCTTTGTAAACTTAACCCTATCTAGGTCCCTGATATCCTCATACTCAAAGTATTCTTCCAGTTCATTGATCCAATTGATCAACTCATCTGGTTTTAGATTTCCTAAAAATACACCCACTTCAATTGTGGGTCTTTTCCAAAACTTAGTAATGGCCCTAAAAAGCCTTTCCTCTACATGATTTAGAACTTCCCCATCAAATTCCCCTTTTGATCCCATAACATCTTCTTCATTGTCATCCTCACTATCATCACCAACAGAACCATTTGCTCCTCTACGAAGCTCCTCCAGCAATGCTTGTACCTACCTTTGGAGGGCTCTAACCTCCTCAAGATTAATAGCTCTAGCCCTTCCACCACGCTCTCTTTGTGGAGGTATCTTCTCAACTCAAACCCACAACCACACAGTCCTGGTGCAAACTGCCTCACAGTCAGCGCTCTGTCTACACACTCAGGAAAACCCGCTCTGATACCACTTGATGGGGACACAACCCAAGAACAGAATGGACACAACAGAAAAGGGAAATTGTATTAATTGAGAAAATAAGCTAGTACAAATAGTACAGAGAAAATAAACTTCAAAGCATGCCCTAAGGGCTTACAATAGCATAAATCTGGAGATAATTTCTCCTTTCAGTACCTCCTCTCAAACTCCACTCCGAAATGCCTTTTACAATGCCAAAAATCTCCTTAAATAGACCCTGGAGGGTTAAGGACTAGGAGTACATTCTAGAAAGTGCTAGTAGGCATCCACTGACCAAATAGAAGGTTCTAGAAGCTGCGTTAGAAGTCGATGCAAATCTAGAAGAATCCAGAAACGGTAACCAAACTTTCGAGAGGCATAACTTTTGAACTGTAGCTCTGATTGATGAACCATTTAAATTTTCAAAAAGCTCTCGAAGTGCTCTATAGCCCTATGGACCAGCTTTGCTTGTCCCCATTTTTCAACCTTTTCAAGGTCATTTAATGCCCCTAACTTGACTTTGAAGCATTCTTAGGAGGTCTCCAAAACCCAAAAAACTATAATAACTTTCAAACCATGGGGTCTTTTGACCTGACTCTTTTTTTGGAATGCTCTAAATCACAATTACATTCATCTAGCCAATTTACACCTCCTAGTTCACCAAAATGATGGCCCAATTACATGCTCCTATTTTTTCAAGATTTTCTAGCTCACTGATAGTGGAACTGTGAGAGTTGGAACCTTTATTTGGCCCAAATGGGTATCCAAAAATGAAAACACATGAAACAAAAACTAAGTCTAAGTACATTTTTTTGGGTGACACAGGATTGCCCTTATACCTCTAGATGCTCCTGCATCAGAAAGAATCCTAGGGGAGTACTTCACTCCATGGTTGGCAAGGTTAAAGCACCTAGGCCACACTCCCATCTTAGGTAGTAGGTGGGAGACATTCTATAGTTTGGAGATAGGAAACACTGAAGCACACAACGAGAAATGTTATCTCAGTCTGATTGTTTTGGAGAGATTTATGTAATTGATTATGTAAAGCTGAACTTATGTAAAGAACTAAAAATTATGTGTAATTATTGTAATTGTTGTATGTTGGATCAGCAATCTATTTAATTTCACTTGTTAAATCATGAGATTTGATTAGTGATAGTCATCACCATTATTGATGTATCATTAGAAATTTCTGGGCATGCATAATAGTGTAATTGTTGATTCAACATCTTTTGTTTTTGTATTGTGGATAATCTAATTGCTATTAGTAATATAGTTTGACTATTGCACATTGTTTTGATTTGTTCTTTTCCACAATTTACGTATATTGATCATGTGGAAAAGTTAAATAGGACATGATTCTTACAATGCTTGGTTAAGTACACATAATGCTTAATAGAGGTAGCACTTAGAGCTAGAGTGGTAGCTAGTTGCATTTAGAAAAGTAATCCTGATGCACAGAGAATAAGAACCATGTCCTAGACAAAAATGTCACATCCAAGAAATTCTAAGAAATTTAAATTAAACAAAATAAGACTAAGTTGAAAAGTCAATAGCCATTTGTCATCTAATAATCAAGATTTAACAATTTAGTTTGTCAAACTAAATATAATACAATATAATGACTAAGATGTTGATCTATACATCAAACATCCATTTTATGGTCATCATAAGCATGATCAATACTACGCCATGATCTCTATTGATATATTATCCATTTAAAATAATTACATCATAATATTCATCTTTAAGATGAATGTACAATCAGTAAATAGACTTCATAACACCTTGTCATGTGTGTTTCTATGTGACCTGGTCTCCAAAGCCATTAGACATCACATCATCCATTGGCTATCTATGATGAAAGTGTGGCCTAGGTGCTTTTACCATGCCAACCATAGAGTGTTTATTCCCTCAAGATTCATCCTGACATGAAAAATACCTCGACCTTGGCACAAGAAGTTTAGCTTCCCATAACAAGATGGATTCAATGGATCTGGCATAGCCATGAATCATACTATATTCACACATGTGCCTAGTAGGAAAAATAAAATAACCCTACACATCTACTCATATGCAGTAAAAAGAAATATGGAAACATATCTACCCATATGTAACATTTTAAGCATGTCTACTCATATGTGAGATAAAAGTAAACATAGTCACACACATATGCATTACATTAAAACAATCTAATTAAATGCATATAGATAAATGGCTTGGCCAAGCACTTAATTTTCCAACATTACTTAAAAGAGAGTCAAAATGTAATGAATCTTGCCTATTAGAATCTAGGGTTGAGATAAACAAAGACAAAATGCATCCATCCCTACCCTCCCTTATGCCACATTACACTTATCCATAAGATAGCTAAACATCAACATACGGGGAAACAAAAGGGTAATCAAATCACTACCTAACTTAATGAATGTGTCCAATTTAATAAGATACCATCTAAGTTCAAATTTTTACAAATATACCATATTCAACATGTCACTAACTTTTAGACAATGTACTAAGCTCAAAATAACCAACTTAACAAACATAGGTTTTTGGTTTGCAAAAAAAGGTTTACTATTGTTTTTGATAATGATCAAAGACCATGTCATGAAACATTTCATGGAAGTTTAATTTTTTATGAATTTTGCATTCCTACTGTGATAAACAACATACTCTGTTATGATTTTAGACCTTTATTAGATAGACAAGAAAATCTGCACATTATCTCATTTATCCCAAAACCAAACCAAACACTACAAAATTTCAAAGATATTAATTATAGATAGTCAATTTAAGAAAGGTGTTTGTCTATACTCAGTACACATTATGGAATGAAAATGAATTTTCAACATATAACTTGGTTTAGCAATTTGAATTAATACAATCAAACATTGCATATGAAAGGTCAATATGTTTAATGATTCAATGGAAGCACATATCTAGTATAACAACCAACATTAACTAGAAATATAGACTTTACATCTTTAGCAATACTTTTCCAATAATATCAATATGAGATTACATCTACAACCCTCATAGCTATTAGTGAATGAATCATTAGCTTAAATTTAATATTATTGTCTCGTTTTGGCAATGTGATTGTTTGAAACTATTAACCTGTTATAACATCTAGAAAAGGTCTTCACAAATGTTCAAGTAATGAAGAAAGGAAAATGGTAACTACATTTCCAATTTTATTTCAAGAATTCTATAGTCAAAGAAAGGCACGTTTCCAGTATGAAACTCAATTTCCTAAAATAGTGTGTCATGTCAAAGGAGTAAACAATGATCAGAGATAGTGTCTTAGAAGGAAAATAATTCACCACCATAAGTAAAGACTATGGATTTAAGATAGTGTATCACTCATTCATCTACCATGGTCCAGACTCGACATTGGAGAATCATTTATGTAGTTTACTACCAACCACTATTATCATTTGGTGTTAATACCACTGTGCTCAATGATTTATCTCTGTCATGATCAGGTAGATGGCTACGGTGTTGGTTTCAAGATGTGGCTAATCAAAATGTAGTAAGATGTATTTCCATCTTCCACTAACTCACATAGCCTAATAAGAAAATGTGAGAAATTAAAATCACAAACCTAAAAAATTTGCTCGAAACATAAAGGTGTCGAGTGGCAAGCGGGTGTCGAATGAGTTTGGCACAAGAGGAAGCTGAGTGAGATTAGCACTCAAAGAGTAACTCAGCACAAATAGATGCCGAGTGAGCTCAACAACAAGCAATGCTGAGTGAGCTCGGTGGACACTTCAAAGTGGTGCTCAAAAGAAGTGGGTGTTGAGTGAGCTTAGCTTAAACTACAAAGTTATAACCTAGATAGAGACTAGACTGAGTGACTAGATTTACAATGTGAATGTTTCCACCATTAAAACCAGAGAGCCAAAGTATGAATCTTTCAAAAATAAACTTCTCAAATCCAATAAACAGAGGAAGAGCAATGGATTTAAGTATGCCTACTTGCTTTCTATTCAACTTTTATTGAAACTATTAAAAAATTTGGGAGCATTCGACTTCAACCAAAAAACCCTAAAATAACCCTAAAAACTTCAAACTAGTAAAACTTCAAACTTTATACTTTATACTTATAGCTCCAATGGTTGCATACAACAATGCCTAGAGCAATTACTACTTCACAAGACAAATCCAATAAACAAAAAACTTATAGAATGACAAGAGAAGAAACATGTGCAACTGTAGGCACAAAGAAAAATTCCTTTTGTCTCTGCACTTTGATGACTAGATCTACTGATCAACTTCTTTTTCTTCTTCCTTCTCTGCTCTGCTCTTCTTTGATCACTTCTTCTTCAACTGACTCTATCTAATTGAATGGATCTGAAAATGTTCCTTTTGTCTCTTGCCAAAAAATATTTCCCCTTCTTTTCCAAGTTTGAAAATCTCACCTACTCGCACTAAATTTTCTAATCATTCTACTAGCCATCAGGGGGGTAGGTGGGTATTTGGCTCTAGGGAAAACCAACTATGCAATAAATATTTCAACACTCCCCCTTTGTCTTGAGCCAAAAAAACAAGGATCACTACTAATCTAGATCAACTACACCAAGACACTCTCTTAGGTGTACAAAGGTTTCAATGCCTAAAGGCTTTTTTTTTGCTAGCTACTACTCTAACTTGCAAAATTCCATCTTGATATTCCCATTCTCCACCAACTCTTTGATGAATTGATAGCTAATCTCTATATGCATGCTTCTCCAATGGAACACTAGATTCTTGGACAATGCAATTGATGAGATGTTGTCACAATAAATTATGGTTCCATCCTCTTGCCTTTCATTCAAATCTGTCAAGATCCTCCTTAACCAAAAAGCTTAGCATGTTGTTGCATTCACTACTATGTATTCAGCCTTTGCTATAGATTAAACAATAATAGGTTGCTTCTTGGATGCCCATGAAATTGCCCCCGATCCCATATGAAACATGTATCCAGAAGTGCTCTTCCTATCATCTATACTTCCAGCCCAATCACTATCGATGTAACCAACCAACTTGAAATCATTTTCTATAGTATACAAAATTCCAAATCCCTTGGTACCATTCACATACCTTAGGATCCTCTTTCCCACTTGCCAATGGGAATCATTTGGTGTTTCCATAAATCTAGAAATCAAACTTACTATATGCATTATGTCTGGCCAAGTTTTAGTAAAATACATCAAACTTCCAACCATGCTCTTGTATAGTGTTGGATTCACACTCTTGCTGCAATCTACCTTGCTCAACTTTAGACCTACTACTATTGGTGTTGGGGCTGCCTTACTGTTTTACATTTTAAATCTCTCCAATATTTTCCTTGCATATTTTTCTTGAGAGATGAAAATGCCATTACGCATTTGTTTTACTTCTATGCCAAGAAAGTACTTCAAGAGACCTAGGTCTATCATTTCAAATTCATTTTTCATGGCCTCTTTGAACTCACCAATTAGGAAATTATCATTTCTGGTGAAAATTAAATAATCAACATACAAGACAACAATCAACAAATTACCATTTGCTACCTTGATGTAAAGTGTGGGCTCACCATCACTTTTTCTAAAGCCATTTCTCATCAAATATGAGTCAAGCCTACTGTACCATGTTAGTGGAGCTTTCTTGAGCCCATAAAGATTTGTCTTCAATCTATAAACTTTGTGTTCTTCACCTGCAACTTCATAACTAGGTGGCTACTCCACATATACTTCTTCCTTCAATACACCATTTAGAAAGGCAGACTTCACATCCATTTGATACACCTTCCATTTGTGTTGGGCTGCAATTGCTATGACAACACACACAGTTTCCATTCTTGCAATTGG
Source organism: Cupressus sempervirens (assembly GCA_028749045.1). Lineage (NCBI taxonomy): Eukaryota > Viridiplantae > Streptophyta > Pinopsida > Cupressales > Cupressaceae > Cupressus > Cupressus sempervirens. Next base: position 9,957,706 of record CM053785.1, on the reverse strand, counting down.
TGCATATGTCTCATCATAATCTCTGCCATATTGCTTTTTTTACCCCTTGACCACTAAACGTGCCTTATGCCTATCTATATTTCCTTCAGCTTTGCACTTGGTCTTATAAACCCATTCCACTCCAATTACTTGTTTCTTGGGAGGCAAAGTAGTTAACTCCCATGTCTCATTCCTTTCAATAGAATCTATTTCCTCATCCATGGAATTACACCATTTCTCCTCATTCATAGCTTCCTAAAAATAAATTGGATCACTATTAGAAAATAATGCAAAATTTACACTCTCATCATAATCTTCCTCATACCTTTCATTTTGGTATATCTCCCTTAGACTTCTAGTCTTTCTTGGCAATAGGGAGGTGAGAATGGGATCTAAATTTTTATTATTGCTATTGCTACTATTTTGCATACTAGCTTGAGGCTATCTTGAAGTTCTTGGAGCTATTACTCAGCATGTTAAGGGTTGCTTCCCATTTTTCCTTTGTCTACAATCCATATTTGTTGCTCCATCTTCTTTCTAATCACTAATGTCATCTTCTTCCTCTTCAATGGTAGGCACTTTACTTGAATTGCTTGAGGATTCATCTACCAAGCCATCCCATGATTGATTTTCAAGAAACTCCACATCTCTTGAAATGATGATCTTCTTGTTAATTGGATCATATAGCCTATAGGCCTTTGATTCTAAGTTGTACCCTATGAAGGTGTACTTCACACCTTTTTCATCCAAATTTTTTCCTTTGTTCCTTAGGCACATATGCATATGCTACACATTCAAACACTCTCAAGTGCTCAACTATCCATCTACCCCTTGACCAAGCCTCAAGAAGTATCTTGTCACGAACAGAATTTGTAGGACACCTTTTGATCAAATATACTATTGTTGCTACAACCTCTCCTCAATATTCAGTCAGGAGTCATTTTTCTTTCATCATGCTTCTAGCCATCTCAAAAATGGTCCTATTTTTCCCCTTAGCCACTCCATTTTGCTTCAGAGTATAGCTGGTTGTCAGCTCTTTTCTTATGCCATTTTTCTTGTTAAAAATTACAAACATATTGGAGGTATACTCCCCTCCTCTATTTGATCTAAGGACCTTAATATAGTGTCCACACTCTTTTTCAGCTAGGGCTTTAAATTCAACAAACTTGTCAAATGCTTCATATTTGTTCTTCAAAAAATACATCCATATTCTATGACTGAAATCATCTATGAATGTCATAAAATAAGTACTCCCCCCAATAGAACTAGTTTGCATAGGGCTTGCTAAATCAGAATGCACCAATTCTAATGGTGCTCTAGCCCTTCTAGAATTTTCAAAATTAAAGGGAAGCCTATTTTGCTTACCCAATATGCAAGCCTCACACATGTCATATGAATTTACAATGCTTGGGCAAACCATCTACCATTCTTTTCTTGGACAACAAATTTAAACCAGCAAAGCCAAGATGTCCATACCTAAGATGCCAAAGCTTGGAGGGGTCTTCAATCACACTAATAAGAGCTGATTGTTGGTGTACTATTGTATATTCATGCTTGGGAATTTTCATTTTCCATCAACACCTTGTATCCATTTTGAATGAGTTGTCCAACACTCATCAAGTTGTGCTTCATACCGAGGGAAAAATATACATTGTGTATTTCCTTCTTCTCACTTTGCTTGGTGTGGACCATAATTGATCCTTTGCCCACTATGGGAATGGTTCCATTATTTCCCATTTTAATTTTAGACTTAAAATTCTTATCAATGAAAGAGAATAGAATTTCATTACCACTCATGTGGTTGCTACATCTACTGTCTAGGTACCATACCTCAGGGCTTCCTTCTTCGCCAATGTTACACATGATGAAGGCTATGGGATTGTTTGCATTTCCCATATTCACATCAGCCGCATTAGCATTTTACTTTGACTAATCACCCTGTTTCTTCTAGTATTCACTTGCATAATGCCCATACTTATGATAGTAGTAGCATTCAACATTACTCTTATTGGAGTTGTAATTCTTCTTACCTCCTCTAGAGTTGTCTTGAGAGGTGCTTGCTCCCTCTTGGTTGCTTGCTCTTCCTAAAATTTCTGCACCAACATTCCTTTGACCATTCCTTCCATGACCTCTATTTCTTGAGCCTCTACCAGAGCCATTTCTACCTCTCCCCCTACCTCTTGAATTCTCTTGAGCCTTGAAAGATTTCTCTTGGATGGGTTTGAAGAGTTCCCATCAACTCATCCATCGTCAATGTGGTGAGGTCCTTTGCTTCCTCTATGGTCATGAAAAGATTGTCATATTTTTGAGGTAAACTCCTCAATATCTTCTCTACAATTCTCTACTCAGCATATTATTCTCCATTTGATTTGAGCTGGTTTATCAAAGTGGAGATTTGTGAGCTAAACTCTATAATAGGCTCATTACCCCTCATCTGAAGGTTCTCAAATTCTCTTCTGATCATCTGTAGCTTTACTTCTCTATCCTTATTAGTTCTCTTGAAGGTCATCTCAAGGATGTCCCATGTTTCCTTTGCATAATTTGCCATTGCAATCTTGGGGAAGACTATCTCTATCATTGTTGCCTCAATCAAACTTAATGCCTTTGCATCCATTCTCCTTGATTCTTTCAACTAAGTCTTTTGTGGATTTGTGAGAGTAGCATACTGAGTTGGGTCTATTACATCATTGAACCCATTAATCAAAAACTCCCATAATTCATTTGCAACCATTATGGTTTTCATCTTCTTTTCCCATGTATCATAATTTTGTCCATTGAAGGATGGTGGCTACTACCATATATTTTTTGCATCTCTTATGATGTCAGATATCCTAGAAAAAATGCATTAACTCACTATAGATGTGGGGCTTCAAAGCTCTGATACCATGTGAGAAATTAAAATCACAAACCTAAAAATTTTGCTCAGCACATGAAGGTGCTAAGTGCCAGTTTTTCTTAGCACATGAAGGTGTTGAGTGGCAGGAGGGTGTCAAGTTAGCTCAGCATAAGAGGAAGCTGAGTGAGCTCGAAACTCAAAGAGCAACTTAGCACAAATAGATGCTGAATGAGCTTAGTAGCAAGCAATGTCGAGTGAGCTTGGTAGCCACTTCAGAGTGGTGCTTGGTAGAAGTGGATGTTGAGTGATCTCGGTTTAAATTGCAAAGTTATAGCCTAGACAAAGACCAAACTAAGTGACCAGATTGACAATGTGAATGTTTCCACCATTAAACCCAGAGAGCCAATGTATGAAGCTTTCAATAATAAACTTCTCAAATGCAATAAATAGAGGAAGAGAAATGGATTTAAGTATGCCTACTTGCTTTCTATTCAACTTTGATTAAAACTATTACAAAATTTGGGAGCATTCGGCTTCAACTAGAAAACTCTAAAATAACCCTAAAAACTTCAAACTGGTAAAACTTCAAACTTTAAACTTTAAACTTATAGCTCTAATGGCTACATACAACAATGCCTAGAGAAATCACTACTTCACAGGACAAATCCAATATAAAAAAAAACTTATAGAATGACAAGAGAAGAAACATATGCAACCGTAGGCATGAAGAAAACTTCCTTTTGTCTCTGCACTCTGATGAGTAGATCTACTGATCAACTTCTTTTTCTTCTTCCTTCTCTACTCTACTTTGATCACTTCTTCTTCAACTGACTCTATCTGATCAAATGGATCTAAAAATGTTCCTTTTGTCTCTTGCCAAAAAATATTTGCCCCTCTTTTTCAAGTTTGAAAAACTCACCTACCCACATTAAATTTTTTGATCATTTTGATAGCCGTCAAGGTGGTAGGTGGGTATTTGGATCCAAGGGCAAACCAACTATGCAATAAATATTTCAACAGAAAAGAGGCAGCTAGTTTCATAACTGATAAATATCTACAACTTAAGCCTAGTGTAAGGTGAAAATAATGCACAGAGCCACGAGTGAAATCCGTGATTATATTCATTCTTAGGCAAAGGAACAAATCAAAAATGAAATCTTCAAGAGGAATAGATCTCAATGAATCTTCTACCACTAATATGCATCAGGATGTTAATGTTGATTGATTAAATATTGAACATACACATTAAACACTTATTGATCAAATAATGATAGGACACATTAAATAGTACACATAATCAAGGCCTATGTTTGAAGTGACGGTGTTTTTCAAAGAAGCTCGACATTTTTTTTCTAACTCAAGAGATAAAATAAGAATAAGAGGATGCGTAGTTTGATAAGGGTGTAGATTAGGTGCCCCAACATGTTAGATATACAAGAAGTACCTTTAGAATAAAGGAGAGCATGAATTCTAAATACAATAATGAGAAGAAGAGAAAAGTTTTCAAAATTTTCATCTTGGTACTTGTCTCATGCTTATTTTAAACATATAGTGTTTTGGTATGCTATCTTATGCTAAACAAGAAATAAGACCCATAAATCTTCTAAATCAGAGTCAATCAGAGTTGCATTTCTTTAACCATTCAAGTACAAATACAAGGTTTTACCCTATCTACAACCAATAATATCAAAGAGCTACGAAGAAGATGTTTCGGAGATTCACTTTCATAGATTGACAATGTCTTAAATTAGACAATTTACTCATTAAATTAGGTCGGGCTTAACCAGTGCACATGAAGCTTTGACTACTTAGGTGGCTGGTGTGGGCCCATCCAACATTTGGTCCCTATTCCATTTTCTGTTATGTATCTTTTTAACTCTTGTGAGTGATACTAACATCTGTAGTTAGATTTGAAATTCATTTTTGAATTTGCACTCCCACCTATGAGAAGGGGTTATTACTTAGGCTGCTCATTTTCACTCAAGTCAAACCATTTGGAACTAAATGGACAATTATTGAAAATTTGGGAGTTGTTGGGATTTAGAGTGATGTATGTGTCATAATGGGCCTCTATTTTCTTCTTCCTACTTTACACATTTGTAAGACACAGGATGAATTTCTCTGGGTTACATTTGATAAAGTGTAATGACAACCCTTGCAAAACCAATGCCACATCAACAATCTCCATAAAATATATAAATTTCAATGCGAGTCAAAGTCATTTGAATATTGACCATTCAACATTAGCTGAGTAACTATCATTAACTTTAAAAAAATGATACATACACATATATGCTCAAATCTAACAGAAAACATAATTCTATTACTAGATTACCAATACCAGATATCAGATACCAGATGGTCTAACCATGATGACCAAGTTGATATGAGCTCTAGAACCTATCTAGGAACACAAGGATGAGAATATTGTAGGAGTTATTTACCACCCTACCACAAAGTTGTTAAGCTTCCCCAAAATCTTTCCTAACATGAAAGATACCCAACCTGACAACAAGGAAGTCTAAACATGTAATACTCAGAGTGGTAATGGAACATGTGGGTAAATAAAATCATATTCTAAAAACCATTCACGAATAACATGGATAGCCAAATCAATGTATGGAAAGAAAATCATCAACATTTCATGATCAACATGTACAAGTCAAATTTTCTATTTGAATTTCCACTATGCACTTTCAACATATAGACATACAATTAAATATACTTTCTAAAAACATAAACACTTAAAATGTAATTGTTCATAAATCAAGAGCAAGAATGATTAACAAGTTAAGCCACATCTTAATTAGTTCATCAACAATCAACTATCCAAAAGAGAGAAACATTACCATTTTATTCACATGTGGACTTATGGCACCATATTAGACACACATCTATTCTTCTGAGCTACTCTTTCCTGATTTACCCATAATTAGCACCCTTCTAAAATTCATCTTTCCCATAAAGAAATATTAATACCTATAGTTAACCTTTTAAAGAATAAAGCAAAAAGAACTCTCTAATGCACAAGGGATGAGTGCACTAAGTTTTGGTTCCAAAAAGATGACACCTTTTTCCTTTTTTCAAAATATCCAATAGCGTACATGCACTATAGTGCATACACGCTATAGTGCACATGTGCTATGATCTAGACCCAGGCCATAGTGTGCATGCACTATGGGATTCTCCATAGCTCGTGTGCACTATAGTACATACGCACTATTGGAAATCACATAAACAACCAAACCCTATCTCTCTCCCCCTTCCTCCCTCTCTCTCTCTCTACCTCTACCTCTCTCACTACCCCATCCCCTCTCTCTTTCTTTGCATCTTATATCATACTCTTTACCTCATCCCCCCTCTCTCTCTCCCTCCCTCTCTCCCTACCCCATCCCCTACCTCTCTCTCTCTCTATCTCTCCCCCCCCCCCATGCTCACCCATCCCCTACTTTATGTTCCTCCCTCTCTTTCTATGCATCCTATCCCATGTACTCTTTGAACCCCCATCCCCTACTCCCAATCAATCTCTTCCAATCTCTCTCCTATCCCTACTCTCTCTCTCTCTCACCCTCTCTCATCCCCTACTCTATGTTTGTCTCTCTATTTCTATGTATCCTATCCCATGTACTCTTTGAACCCCCATCCCCTACTTCCCACCTCTCTCTCTCTCTCTCTCTCTCTCTCTCTCTCTCTCTCTCTCTCTCTCTCTCTCTCTCTCTCTCTCTCTCTCTCTCTCTACCTCTTTCCCTACCCCATCCCCTCTCTCCTTCTTTGCATCCTATCCCATACTTTTTACCTTACCCTGTACTCTCTCTCTCTCTCTCTCTCTCTCTCTCTCTCTCTCTCTCTCTCTCTCTCTCTCTCTCTCTCTCTCTCTCTCTCTCTCTCTCTCTCTCTCTCTCCCTCCCTCTTCTATCTCCTCATTCTCTCCCCCTCTCCATCCCTCCCTCTCTCTCTCAGTCTTCCTCCCTCCTCTATTTCTCTATCTCCCTCCATCTCTCCCTACCCCATCCTCTCTCTCTCTCTCTCTCTCTCTCTTTCTCTCTCTCTCTCTCTCTCCCTCTCTCTCTCTATCTCTCACACATGCACACACACACACACTCACCCATCCCTTACTTTATTTTCCTTTCTCTCTTTCTATGCATCATATCCCATGTACTCTTTGAACCCCCATCCTATACTCCCCCCCCCCCCCCTCTCTCTACCTCTCTCCCTACCCCATCCTCTCTCTCTCTCTTTTCCTCATATCATATACTCTTTACCTCATCTCTCTCTCTAGATCCCATCCAATGTACTCTTTGAATTCCCATCCCCACTCCCTATCAATCTCTCTCCCTCTCTCTCCTATCCCCTTCTCCCTCCCTCCCCCTCTCCATCCCCCCCCTCTCTCTCTCTATCCATTTCTCTCTACCTCTCTCCCTACTCCATCCTCTCTCTCTCTTCCTTTTATCCCATACTCTTTACCTTATCTCTCTCTCTGTGGATCCCATCCAATGTACTCTTTGAACTCCCATCCCCACTCCCTATCAATCTCTCCCTCTCTCTCCTATCCCCTCCTCCCTCTCTCCTCCTCTCCCCCTCTCCATCCCTCCCCCTCTTTCTCTCTCTACATCTTATCTCATACTCTTTCTCCCATCCCGTACTCTCTCTTTCTCTCTCATGCTCACCCATCCCCTACTTTATGTTCCTCTCTCTCTCTCTTTCTATGCATCCTATCCCATGTACTCTTTGAACCCCCATCCCCTACTCCCTATCAATATCTCCCAATCTCTCTCCTATACCTAGTCTCTCTCTCTCTCTCTCTCTCTCTCTATATATATATATATATATATATATTTCACTCTCCTCTCTTTCTCTCTCTCCATTCCCTACTCTCATACTCTCACTCAATTGCATCCTATCCCATGCTCTTTCTCCATTCCCTTCTCTCTCAATACTCTCTCACACTCTACATCCTATGCTCTACTCTCTCCCCATCCTCTAGTCTCTCTCTCTCTACCCTCTCTACCTCTCTACCTCTCTCCTTCCATCTCTCCCTATTCATCCTCTCTTTGAAATAAAAAGCTTACAAAGCTTTTTTAAATTCAAGGCTTAAATAGCACATGCATGCTATATCGTGCATGTGCTATTTAAGCCTTGAATTAAAAAAGCTTTAAATAGTGCACACACACTATTGCATGCACGCACTATATAAAACATTGGATACTATCAAGCCTAGGGCTTGGATTTTCCTTGGGGATCCAACCCAAAGGTTTGGAAGCTCTAAACTAGTTTGAGATGTGTTTTATTAACAAGCATACAAAAAATGGTTGATTTTTCTTCTGTGCTCTCCTTCAAGTTTCCTCATGCTTGAGCATCGATAAAATTAGGTCACATGACATTGTAGGTCCCTGTGTTAGCTATATAACCATATAATTTATTTTTCATTTGAACAATTTAAAGCCTTTCAACTATAATTTCTTTTGAATGTATGTTTATTTGTTGTCAAAAACCAACATGTACTAATTGGGTTGTAGATTTTAGCTCATTCATAGAATTTTGCAACAACTTAGTTTTTTAGAAACTAGACTCCATTCTACACACTTTGAAAAAAAGAAGTTTTGATTTTAGATTAGTTTCAATCATTTCTAGGGGAAGCACACATATATTTCACATTTTTGGGATGTGTCCAATTGAAAAATTCATAAAAAACAAATACACATTATAAAATTACCCAACAAATCTAGGATAAATTGCACAGTGTTAGGCAACTTTTGACTAGAGTGATTAAAGAACTTCAAAAAAAAAGTTAAAATTTTAAGGGGGCTACACTTTGTACTATGTTATATTTTTTTTGAATAAATAGTACCACTTTTTGTGGCCCCCTTTTTTGAGGACCTAAAGCAAAACCATTTTACAAAAAAATAGTAGTTTAAAAACTAGATTCAAAGGGCTTCTACTTTTTTTTTGTCATATCATAAAATTTTGATTGTAACTATCTTCAAATTCTTGTTGAAGTTCAAAATTTGTTGATTTTTAAAAAGGGTGTCCACTTATACCCCCCTTTTGGCACCACAACTTGGTGTATTACCCTAAAGAAATATAACTATTTCATTCAATAGTTCATTAATGATCACAATCTTTCGCCTAGATATAAAAGAAAATGAAACATCAAGAAAATAAAATGGAACACAATTCCCCATTTTTCTTAGATTAAAAAACAAGAACAACAGGTATCCATTCTACAGATTTGACAGATAGAAGAAACTAAGCATGAAGCATCCATTCTATCCTTCACATTAATGCTACACTACACACTTCCTTAAGGAATTAAACATCTACACTCAAGCCATAGCATATATTAACCATTTGTTTATGAGAAGAAAAATAATGTAATTAGAACTATAAACTGAAGGGACAAGAATCAAATTCCAAATCAATATTTCAAATAATATTTCTTAACTATTCAACATTCTGAATATATATCATGAAGTGAGACACAAAATATTAAGATAAAACACATGCACAATTAGATCCAAAAACAACTACTTGCAAATCTACAATTATAAAAAAAAACCTGATGGCATTAGATAAAAGTTGGCCAATCAATGACCTTTCCTTTGAAATTCAGTAAATACCTTCATTGTGGTACTAAAATGGGGCCTTGCAATGGTTATAGCAATGGCTTCCTTCATCTCTCTTGTACTGATAACGAGGTCTATAGAGAGGGGAACCACAATCATTGCATGCAGAAAAGGGCTCATCATTTGCACCATTCCCAACAGTATCTTCACGAACTTGGTAGCATATCTCATGAACATTCATTTCAATTGTTAGGGTGGTTAGCTCAAATATTCATGGGTTGATTGAGTATTTTTTTGGTGAGCTTTAACCCTTAGAAGGTAAGCTATTACATTATTTTCCTTAAGTCCCACTGAATAAGTAGAGTACCGATTTTTTAAAAATATCTTGTCTGAACTTCTGGAAAAGAACATTTTTTTGTTATAGTCCAAAATGCTCTTATAATCTCCATCTTTTGAAATATGGGAAACAATGTATTACAATGCCTAAAACATGACATTCTAATAAATATTTGATAATACAATGATTAGTGATGACACATCTATTGAACAGGCATAACAAGGTTTTCAAGGGCTCTAGGTTTAGAAGCACTTAATATTGACAAAAAATATGGGTGGAGCTTTTGGGATGTGGGCACTCAAACCCACCCATTCATAATGTATCTAAATATTTTATTAGAACTACAATCTATTATACAATGGACTACCAGAATTTGTAATGAGTTTCTAAGGCAATAGTAGACTGTGACTAAGATAATAATGCTAGAAAAAGTGTAACAACACCCTATTCAAAGACATAGTACACAATGCACTTTAAACAATACCAAAAATTTCAAACTTAAACATTTAAGCTATTAAGTAAAGAAATTGACAAATTCACTGGTAACTGAATTCTACCTTTGTGCACTCCAGACTTCTTCCTTCTTCCAATGATGTCCCCAAGAATCCCTCTTTCGAGTCCTCTGATAGGCCTGTCCCAATTTGCTAATACAAATGCCAATTTGATAGTTATTAAATATAGTCTAATGGAGTTCTTTAACCCTTAATGATGTAGTGCCAATTGCAAAAGACCAAGGCATTAGAATGCCATCCAAAATAGGTGTCAAAACAAGCCCAAGCGCTCGGAAGTTAGGCTTCATAAAACTATGTCACTCAATCATAGAATATGGGTGCACGAATTGCTGGAGAAGGTGGTGCTCACTACCAAATAATTATACACTATTTTATCATGGGAAGATTGATTCCTAGGGAAAGATTCTAGGCACCTGACTCAAAGCCAAATCACACAATTTGAAAAAGCAATTCGAACTACAAATGATCCCCTGCATAACTAAATTGTTCCATTTATAACTTCCTATTTTGTTTTTCTTTTCAATTGCATAACTGGCCCAATCCACTATATCCAAAAAGAATGATAACAATTTCTAATCATTAATTATAATTATAAAATTGGTTCATTTTTTCATCTATGTGAAAATGTAATGTCGATTATTCGGTGAGAAAAAGTTGGTTGTGACATCCTTCTCCACATAGAGAATTCATCATCTCAATGTTGATATGTAAAATTTTAAAATCATACCCAATTATATATATAGGTTAATGAATCTACAAGATGAAGATCTAACTTCTATTTACACAATAACACATGCATCTACATTGAATTCTATAGAAAAATATTGATTTTTAGCTACTGTAATTGAAGTCAACTCTTCTTTTCCTTATATGAAATCTACATTTCATTAACACATTAACTCTCATGGATCTATCTCTTCAAAGAAAATATTAACACATAGTTGAAGTAATAAGCAAAGAGAAACTAACACACATTTTTATATAAGGACATGTATAAGTAATCATTTGAAGAACACTTTCTACGTGTGAGTGTGTGAATTCCATTACCATTCTATAGTTTTACAAGGTTAGACTACCTGTCTCCAACAATATTCCCCCTTTCTTATGATGTGTCATTCCCTTTGTTGCATTACAAGAACAACACCAAATGTTAATCCATCATATATAAGAAATCAAATTGATTTTCCAATGAAATATAAAATCAAATACTTCCTTATTTCAAGAAGTCTCAAAAGTAGTAACATATTGCCTCAAAATCACATGATATCATACACATACCTATGCACTTACCATACCTTGGTATCACCTGTGGATTTTTCCTTGCTAGTAGGTATGTCTTATCTGCATCCCACAATACTCATGCACTCACAATACCTTTAGCTCATTCATAATATTAGTATCTCAAGGAGATCAATTCAAATATTAGGAGTCAAACTTTTGTTCAACTTTATGACTTCTTAACTTATCTTTTAATACATCTTGATCATGAGTAACATAAATAATCAGCCATTCTTACTATACGTACTATCTAATATGTGGTTCTTGCTAAGTGAGTACTCATCCACATCAATAGGTTAGTGCCCATGAAACATAATCAACTAATGCAATCCCATTACATCTAATTCATCATCATTTGATTCATCATGAAATATAATGACATGCACATATAACATCATCAATGTAATAATTAACAGTTAATCATCATTATGCATCTAAATGTTTGTAAAAGTTGATATCCAGATCTATTTAGATTATAATGCATCATTTAGCTCAAAATTAATGACATGTATCCAATGACTATGAAAAGTAAATAAATGATATAAAAGCCACATAGTCAAATGTATCACGCAACATTGAACCAAAGTTCTTCATCATTAGATAAAAAACCCAAATCCCAATTAGATATATCGACCAAAGGTGTAAGTTGAAGACATAATTACCAAGTCTATATCTAACAACATATCAACTAAGAGTCCAAAACATACAACTCAAGACAACCAAATCATCGATTTTCATTCATCGACCAAGTTGACTAAATAAAACGAGTCAACAACTAGAAGTCACATGCATGGTGAATCATCACATATTCATAACACCAATGGAAAATATTGTCAAAATAAATAATAGAGGGATCTATACTTACCCATTTGCATTCTCATAGGACAATCACATATCCACACACTTGCCACATAGGTTAAAAGTCAAATCAAGTTAGTCAGAAATTTACTACACATAGTATTATTCAACAAGTAGAAGCAATATCTTCTAATTAACTATGCAACTTCATTCTAGTTTCCAACTTACATGTCAAAATGATAGGTATAATAATAATTTACATTTCATAAACCAACTATCAACCAAATTGTCGAGTACAAGATATCATTACATGAATATTCCATACATGAATATACTAAATAACTTGACCTACATGTCAAACTATATTTCATCATATGTAAGAACCATGTCCTACTAAACAATTGCCTCATTATCAATTGCAAGAATACATAAAATAATTTTAAAAAAAACCCTAGTTTGAATAGTCAACAACTATTTCATTCACTATGTTCACAAGTTATCAATAATTATTCATTTAAGAAGGTAACACATGACATTACCCAAGGATGTTGACCTACACATCATCCATCCATCAAAAGTATGATTTAATAAATACACTAAGTATAATTTAAAGCACCATACCTCAATGGGCATCATAGAAAATGTCGACCTACATGTTAGACACAAAATAATAAGCACATCATACAAGTGCAATGTCATCTACCATATGATCAGCACCATTATGTAAATCATCTAGGTATGCTCACCAATCACCTACAAGGATCAGTAAATCCAAATTTTGTCAATTTAGTGACCTTAGGCCCTCAAGCCCATCTTGTCACCATAGTGTGCATAACCAACATATAAGAATGTGTTGTGATGTATGACCTTCATGCCATTAAATCATCATATAAAATATGGTTTGAGGCACTTTAACCTTGCCAACCACGGAGTGAAACCTCCCCCAAGATTCTTCCTAACACGAAGAATTCCCCGACCCTGGCACAAGAAGCATAGCTTCCCTAAAAAAGATGGTTCAAATGGATTTGATGCAGCCATGAAACACACTACATTGCAACCATGTGCCTAGTAGCCTAATCACAAAATGTAGTAGAGAATTTTTTTTAAAAACTACACATCTACACATATTCAGTAAAACCAAATAAGCATAACTATTTACATACATGTAATATCTAGAAAAAAAATGGCTTGGCCAAGCACTTTAAAAACTAGATTTACTTGTGGAAGAAACAAGAACAACATGTATCCATTCTACAGAACTAGCAAATAGAGAAACTAAATGTGAATTATCTATCTATCTGTCCCATAATTGCTACAATACACCCAACCATGAAAGAAAATACACAACATTTTTGTAGTACTAGTATTACACTAGCAAGTAGAGTGGAAAATGAAAGAAACACTTCTACCCTTCTCTATTTGTCCACATTCGGTACCCTCATTGAAAAGTGTAAGCTTTCCAAAATAAAACATAATAAAATAAATGGAAAAGGAAGAATGGCATGTTCTTCACAATCTACTCCTTTCAACATCACATCAATGTTCCACACTAAACATAATAGATGACATCATTTTCAAACCAAAGGACTAGCATCATCAAAAATACATGCACACACCCTAGCCACCTCAAGATCAAAGAAATCTTGAAAACAAGATTCATAATTCTCAAGTCAAAGTCCAAAAAAGAAATATAAAATCAAAATAAAAGTGAACAAGAGTCACAGTATATAGGTCAAATAAGGAATTGGTGGCTCAGTGGTCATAAGGAACATAAAATTTCAAGCTAGTCCTTCATCACATCCAAGTTCATGAAACCGAACATAATAAAATGAAAACCCAATTCACTTAAAGCACAATGACTCTCACTAGTCACCAAGAGGAGTAGATGTTTAACGATACCATGCATCCAAGGACCACTACGAACATAACCAAACTTCATATTCATCACGTGCAATTTATCTTGATAATCACACATTTCTAAATGCATAATGAACATGCAATATTTTTGCAAATGAAATCCATGCTCTTCCTACTTATTATATTAGTTTAATCAATGAACTTCATGAATCTGGCATAATATAGAAATAAATTCTTGCACCACATGTGTATAACATGTCATTTACATAATAAAAAGACATTTTTCTTTGCCATCACAAGCTAAATCTTCATTTGGTAGGCTCTCATAGCCTAGTGCAAAAGTCAACCATCCTTTGACTATCTCAATAGTTCAATTTTAATACTCCAATACATATATTATACCATCACATGGTTTAAAATAAATATAATCATAAACATATGAGGTACATAATTTACGAGTCATTCCTTAAAATTTCCATTTTGACAATCTTTAAAGGAATACAATTTTTAACTCACAATGATGACATGCATAAGGAACATCATATCCTTCTATGTCAAAAGTAATCATAACTAAGAGACACAATATGTAACCCATCTCATCAATTCATACAACATAAAGGAAACAAGTTGACTTACAGTTGTATGTCTAGCATAGTGAACTCAAGGCCCAAGTGTGGAACCAAGACCTTTGATAACATATGTAATGACTGCCCCTGCAAAACCAATGCCACATCAGCAATCTCCATAAAATATAGAAATTTCAATTAGAGTCAAAGTTATTCAAATATTGACCAGTCATCATTAGTTGATTAACTATCATTAACTTTAACAAAATGATACATATACATATGTGATCAAATCTAATAGAAAACATAATTCCGTTACCAAATTACCAATACCAGATATCAAATACTAGATGGTCTAACCATGATGACCAAGTTGATATGAGCTCTAGAACCTGTCTAAGAACACAAGAGCAAGAATATTGTAGAAGTGCTTTACCACCCTACCAAGAAGTTGTTAAGCTTCCCCGGAATCTTTCCTAACATGAAAGATACCCAACCCAACAATGAGGAAGTTTAAACATGTAATACTCAGAGTGGTAATGGAATATGTGGGTAAATAAAATCATATTCTAAAAACCATTCAAAAAGAAAATGGATAGCCAAATCAATGTATGGAAAGAAAATTATCAACATTTCCTGATCAACATGTACAAGTCAAATTTTCTATTTGAATTTCCACTATGCGCTTCTAACATATAGGCATACAATTAAATATAATTTCTAAAAACATAAACACTAAAAAAGTAATTGTTCATAAATCAAGAGCAAGAATGATTAACAAGTTAATCCACATCTTAATTAGTTCATCAAAAATCAACTATCCAAAAGAGAGAAACATTACCATTATATTCACATGTGTCCTTATGGCACCATATTAGACACACATCTATTCTTCCAAGCTACTCTTCCTTGATTTACCCATAATCAAAACCCTTCTAAAATTCATCTTCTCCATAAAGAAACATTAATCCCATATAGTTAACCTTTAGAAGAATAAAGAAAAAAGAACTCTCTAATGCATAAGGAAATATAACTCTTTCATTCAATAATTCATTAATAATCACAATCTTTCTCCTAGAAATAAAAGAAAATGAAACAATAAGAAAAGAAATGGAACACAATTCCCCATTTTTCTTAGATTAAGAAACAAGAACAACATGTATCCATTCTATAGATCTGGCAAATAGAAGAAATTAAGCATGAAGTATCCATTCTATCCTTCACATTAATGCTACATTACACTCTTCCTCAAGGAATTAAACATCTACAATTAGACCATAGCATATATTAACCATTTGTTTATGAGAAGAAAAACAATGTAATCAGAACCATAAATTGAAGGGACAATAAGCAAATTCCAAATCAATATTTCAAATCATATTTCTCAACTATTCAACATTTTGAATGTATATCATGAAGTGAGATACAGAATATTAAGATAAAACACATGCACAATCAGATTCAAAAACTTCTTCTTACAAATCTACAATTATAAAAAAACTTGATGGCATTAGATAAAAGTTGGCCAACCAATGGCCTTTCCTTCCAAATTTAGTAAATACCTTCATAAAATGGGGCCTTGCAATGGTTACAAAAATGGCTTCCTTCATCTCTCTCATATTAATAGTGAGGTCTACAAAGAGGGGAACCACTATCATTGCATGCAGAAAAGGGCTCATCATTTGCACCATTCCCAATAGTATCTTCACAAACTTCGCAACATATCGCATGAACTTTCATTTCAATTATTAGGGTGGTTAGCTCAAATATGCATGGGCTAATTGAGTATTTTTTTGGTGATCTTTAACCCTTGGAAGGTAAGCTATTACATTGTTTTCTTGAGGTCCCATTGAATAAGTAGAGTACCATTTTTTTTTAAAATGTCTTGTTTCAACTTATGGAAAAGAGCATTTTTTTTTGTTACAGTCCAAAATGCTCTTATAATCTCCATCTTTTGAAATATGGAAAAAAATGTATTACAATGCCTAAAACATTTCATTCTAATAAATATTTGATAATTAAATGAGTAGGGATGACACATTTGCTGACTAGGCATAACAAGGTTTTCAAGGGCTCTAGGTTTAGATGCATTTAATATTGACAAAAAATATGGGTGGAGCTTTTGGGTTGTTGGCACTCAAACTCACCCATTCATAATGTATCTAAATCTTTTATTAGAACTAAAACCTATTATATAGCAAACTACTTGAATTTGTAATGATTTTCTAAGGTAATAATAGACTCTGACTAAGATATTAAGGCTAGAAGAAGTGTAACAACACCCTATTCCAAGAAATAGTATACAATGCATTTGAAGCGATATCCAAAATTTCAAACTTAAACATTTAAGCTATTAAGAAAAGAACCTGACAAATACGCTAGTAATTGAATTCTGCCTCTGTGCACTCCAGACTTCTTCTTCTTTCTTCCAATGATGTCCCAAAGAATCCCTCTTTCGAGTCCTCTAACAAGCCCATCCCAATTTTCTAATCTAAACACCAATCTGATAGTTATTAAATATAGTATGATGGATTTCTTTAACCCCTAATGATGTTGTGCCAATTGTAGAAGACCAACCCAAGCGCTGGGAAGTCAAGCATCATAAAACTATGTCACTCAATCACAGAATATGGGTGCGCAAATTGTTGGAGAGGATGGCACTCACTTCCAAATAATTATACACCAGTTTATAACAGAAAGATTGATGCCTAGCACAAGATTCTGGGCACCCAACTCAAAGAAAAATCACAAAATTTGATCAAGCAATTTGAGTCGCTAATGATCCCCTACATAACTAAATTGTTCCATTTATAACTTCCTATTTTGTTTTATTTTTCAATTGCGTAGCTAACCTAATCCATTATATATAGAAAGAAGGATAAAAATTTCTAATCATTAATTATAGTTATAAAATTGGTTCATTTTATCATCTACGTGGAAATGTAATGCCAATTATTCAGTGAGAAAATGTTGGTTGTGACATGTTGGTAAACAGATTTGTCACTGTAATAATGGCCCAACGGAGTGTATGTGGTAAACCATTCACAATAGTTGGATAGGCCCTTGATATGTGGCCTTCCTCTATATTTAGAGGGGTAGCTCCCTCGTATGATATAATTTTGGAGTTTTCAAATAAATATGAAATCAAAATTTAAAAGATGAGAAAGGTCATGATGACGAATGCACTGCGTGACTTCATAACTTCCTTGAATTTAACATAAACTGCTAATAACAACAATCAAGATCTACACTTGAGAACTATTACTAGCACAATGCTAATCCAAAGATTCATAAACACCTACACAATACCGTGAGAATGCTCACTGTAAAGAGAATCAACATTTTTGACAATTTAGATTCGGAAGAAGAGAACTCAAATTGCACATTCCTTTATTTTCTTGCACCAAGAACCTAAGAGGAATTTATGATTACAAAGACAAAATTTGTACATACTTTCCAAATATCATCTTCTAATAATTTTTTTAGCATAGTGTTCCCTTACTCTAAAGCCAAAAAGTCCCTTTACAAAGTCCAAAAGAGCCCTTATAGAGACACAGAGGTTAATAACCACCTCTTTGTGGTCAATAACTACTTGCCAAATACGTGATTTGGGTGAGGTTAATTAATGTCTACAATATTAACCCAAAATGACAAAAGTCACTAATTACATAGGTAGAAGATTAAAACCATTACATCACATTAAGGATAAGGCATTTATAGAGCCTCATTAAGGCTTCAAGATCTCTGTGCATTTGAAGACATTTTTGCAACTATTTCACAATCCTTTCCAAACTTAATAAAATTCCCCATCAAGAAACAATTGTAGATTTCTTCCATTCCTTGATCATCACACACTATAAAACTCCACTATTGCCCCACATTACTCTCAAATTCATCATGATCTTCTTTCATAACATTCATTGGAATCTCTTCAATTCTGATATGCATGGTCGAAAAATCCATAGGAGAGAAGAGATTACAGTCAGGAGAATGTAGTAACCCAAGAGAATATGAAGAACTAATTTGTCCATTGATCATTTCAATGGAAGAGTTTTTATTATCAACAAAACTATAGTGGACAAATTCATCCATCAGAAAATCATGCAAAGAGCTCATCATATTCATGTTGGAGTCTTTCATATCAATCGTGAAGTCTTTCTCAACTCTCACTGTAGTTGTTTTCACAGGAATGACTTCTAAGTTATTTCGATTTTCTTGGCAAGATTTGAATGTTTCAATTTTTCTAGGCAGCTTCTTACACTCATTAATGCGGATGTGCTCTAGACTAGGCAGATGTGAAAGACTTGGTAGTTCTTTTACTCTAATGCAGCTGTCTATGTATAACTTTTCAAGACCCCTTAGAGAAGATAGCGTTGATATTATTTCAAAACTGTCACATTTAGTAAATGAAAGACACTTGATCTTCATTCTTAGCTTAAAGTCCACTTTGATTAGTTGCGAAACGTGTAAAACATAGAGTGTCTGAAAGTTAGGACAGATCTCCTCACTAAGCAACAACTTGGATAGAGGCACTTTGTGAATATACATGATTTTAAGGGTAATCATCTGCCTCCAATGCGAATTCCTTTGAGAATTTGGCAGGGGAATGCTGCAGATTTGTTCCAAATCAACTCCAATGCTGCAGATTCATTCCAAATCAACTCCAACCATCTCTAGACTTTCAATTCTTGTAGAGGAATACATCAAGGAATTTGTTGTGAGCTATTACTTGCGCCACTAAGCACAAGCCAGAGAAGGACAGTTGACGTCTCAACAGAGTTACTTGAATTTCCTAGGAAAAAATTAATAGTGAATTGCAAGAATGAGTCCCGATAAGAATGAAAAATTTGTCATTTGTTTCTTCAATGATCCTACCGAATCCCTTTGCTTCCATAGTTCTAAGATGTTTAGATTGCCATAACTGGGGAGGGCTCCATTCAACTACCATTTGCCTTCCTAGATCACGAAGGTGATCGTGAATTTGAAATGAATACCTATCCCCTTCAATAAGGCACTTGTCTCTTAGGCTATGTTGTGTTGCAGGCTGCTAGTGACACATTAGGCAATAGCGCTCACTCTTTTAAGACTTCAATTTCCCAACAAGAGACCTCCAACTTCATTGGTGTGCCATCATTATTTGTGATTGCTATGCAAAACCACAGTTTGGAGAATGAAGCATTTAGTCAAACGGTTCACATGCTTGTCTGTAATTCCACACAATCCCTCTACAATCACACTGTGAACTCAGAGTCCCACGTGATGTCAAGAGGCACTTTGTCACACAATACATGGGCATTGGTATTCTTGTTGTTTCAGACTACTTGTAACTCTTTCCACATCTTAGCAAACGTGTTACTGGAAACATGAATTCTTATGATCATTGATTTCAAGCCATTCACATATCCAATCCATCATCAAGAAATTCAAGAGGTTAATAATTATTTCAAAAAATGCATATTTGGGACTCAAACATTAACCTCTCTTTAAGAGGTTAATGGTGAGAGAGAGAATACATAATGTTGGAGAGGTTAATTAACCTCCTTCAAAATATGTAATTTGAAACTTATCATTAATCTTTCGAGAGGTTAATGGTGAGAGAGAGAATATATAATTTTGGAGAGGTTAATTAACCTCCTCCAAAATACGTAATTTGAAACTTATCATTAACCTTTTGAGAGGTTAATCATTAATCATAAAATTGAAAATACATATTTTTGGGTCTCTCCATTAACCTGCAATAACTTTGGGCTCAAAAGCTAGATTTTGAAAATTGAAAATGCTAGGTGGAGCTGGGAAGAAGCCAAAGATATTGAAGGGCAAAACTTCTCAAATACTTGGAGAGGAAATGACCATTTTAATGCTTAAAACAAGGCATATTTCAAAAATAACCATAAGATTAACAAGATAAAAAATTGAGACAATTTCGATAACCGAGTAACATGACATAAAGAGATTTATTTTCCAATTTTCATTGGCATCGAGGCCTCTCTATTGTATGACAATTTGTTCTACAGATGCATTATTGTGATGGATTTTAACCTTTGGTTTATAAATCATTTCTATTATGTGCTCTTTATTGTAGAAATAGAAGGGAATCTGCAAATTTTTTAAAGATTTCCAGCTCTAATTAGAAATGAGCGCTAGTATTCTCACCCTCCAATGAAATGGCATCGATTAAATACCCATGGCCGTCACGCTGAAACAAATCTGTGCATATTGTGAGCCACTTATAGGAAAATGAAAAGAGTCTGTAGCTCCATTTGGATGGAAAATAATTAATTCTTACTTCAAGTTCACACACTTCAATCCATCCTACTTAAGATAAAGATCAAAATTAATAGATCCAGCAGCATTGAAAATGGGTCTAGAAATATAAATTTATTTCTTCATTTACATGTATAAAAAAAATGAAAACTTTGTTATGATGTAATGGCTTCCTCATTGCTAAAACGAATCTGTGCATATCGTGAATATCAAGAAAATTCTAATGACCAAGAATCTCATTAAGGCCGGAAGAAGCACCATGAGATGTGGCAGCAATCCAAATTCATACGGTTCTGTGGCTCATGTGGTCAAAGCACTTATAATTGTGAAATGCTCACACATTTTAATTTCATTTTCCTTGCAGCCCACTGTTTCTTCTGATTATGCGGAGATATCCCGAAAAGAAGACTGTTCATTTCAAGGCTATACCCTCTGGTTTCAAGGAGGATTACTTAACTTCTGATTTTTGTTTCTGATGTAATTGATTGCTGGGTTCTTCACTCACAAAATTCTCACTTTTACAATCATGAACACTATAGCAGAGGGTTCCCTATGCTGGTAAACATAAAATTAACATGCTACCAGCTACATGCTTAATTTTTTATTTAACTGTTCATAAAAGTAAATCACACTTGTGATTGTGATTGTTCTTGTTCGTATTGTAATCTTCCAAATACATTTAGCAACGTGAATATAACGAAAACATTTGTAACAGCATTGGCTATGTAGTCAAATCTCTGACTTTAAATTTGAAGACTCATTAGTACTTTGGATTAAATTTAAATTTTTAACTAGTGTAGGGTCAAACTATATTCAATCAACCATTTTCTTTTAATTTGTAAAAGACAATATTGAGCTCATTTATATGAAGCTCGGTACATTGCATAAAAGTTAGCATTGATATCTGAATATTCAACTAGAGAAGTTTGTCTCTTTCAATAGTTATATATTTTATTTTCTTATAGGAGAAAAATAAAACACTTAACTGAAAAGTGTCATTTTGTACATTAAATATTAATTTTTATAGTTTTAATAACATAAGTTTGAAGCATAGATAGCATAGAAGATTTAAGATCATGGAAAGAAAAATTAGGAGTTTTCAAGTTCATACAATTAATTTGTTTAAATGTAGACATTATTTTTATATTAAGAGTTATACTTGAAATATAGCAACATTACATTACATATGTAGTAGTAACAACTACCATGTATGGAAGTTTAATAACATAGTCAATATTATTTTTATTGATTTTATGTTGTTAGGGTCTAATAATTGAGGACAATTGTAAATTAATCCATCCAACAAATGTATAACTACTTGAAAACTATTTGTAGTAGTCGTTTTCATTTTGGATCTACATTTTATAACACTACTATCACATTTTGCAATTTCCATAATATTTAGGTTCAAGTACCTCAAGATTATAGATAAATGTATGGTGATGAATAAAATTTGAGAAGATGCTAGATTCTACAAAAAGTACCTTTTAAAATAGGATCAAATTATTCTTAGGATACCATAATATTATACAATTGATAACTCCTACATGAATGAAACCCTCATACAAAATAACAACGAGAAAGTGTTATAAGACTTTAAAATATAGTGCATCTTTATTAGAAACTATTTTATCATATGCATTTCATATTTAAATTGTCATATTGAGCTAAATATATATGGTTATTACATACTTGCCATTGAGCATATGTAAAGATTAAATTTTAGACAAGAAAATAAACAAGTTTCTTGTAATAGTTGGACTCCAAAAAAATAACAAATGCAAATATTTTATTAATGTGAAGAGGCTTATGTATGTAATGTGGATTGGATCCAATTATGCCATCTACTTCTTCTTCACAATAAAATAGATCACATACTTTATCTAGGATTTGATGTGCTTGTCCACACTTTTATTATACACACTTCCTTTCAAAAATTTATGTCATGGAGAAAATTAATTAACTTCACCTACTGAACACATAGAATATTTCATACAAATTCAAGATAAACTAAATAATATTGAGATAATAAATTGAATGACTTGTTTTACCATGTTTCATATAAATAAAAAATAAACTAAATAATGATAAAATGATAAAGCAATGACACATTATACCTCAACCACATATTTTTAAGGATACAATTCTTTCACAATAATTCATGGAACATTTATCCTCTAATGCTCTAACTGAATTTATTGTCTAATACTAGTAAGATAACATTAATGCCTCTTACAAAGTATCATATAATAGTTATTTCATATGCACCCATCTCTTCATGATTTCACAAGAATATAAATTATTTCCCAAATAAGATGTGATCCATGAATACCAATTTTGGAATGTGACCATGAGTTTATCTTGTGGCTCTCAACATCTCTTTGTTGTAAATTTCCTTCTTTTTCTTCTAAACAATTTTTTATTCAGACGAGTTTAGCATAAATAGATCGATGTTTTTAGGTTCGATTTACTCACAATAAGATGTCTATCATCCAATACAAATGAGTTTAGTATAGATAGAAATATTTTTAATCAACAAACTCAATCTCCTACCATCCTAGACATAAGGATTCAGTTGGTGGAATAGGTGGTCACCTTTTCACAAATTCCTTGTCAATCAGTTGTCTCGAAGGAAGCTTAAATGTTGGTTTTAGTTCTAGTATATCTATGGGCACTACTTTATCACTACATACATATGAATTTAAGCACCACAAAAAGGAGTGAACTAGAAATCCAAAGCCACAAATCCAAATGCAAATAAAATGCTACTTTAAATTATTGTACAACTCTTGTGATTTATTTTGGTGCATTTGTAGTTAGAGAAGAGAGAGAGAGAGGTGAAGAATTGTGGAGGTACAACTCTAGTTTAGCCCTAGTAAACTTATGAATGCACATCAACTTCTCATCATAATGATGATGTGAAGACTAAATTCATTCTTGACATTCTTTGACTTTGCAATGTGAATGAAAATAGTTGTTAGTTTTCAGCAAGTTCATTTTGTTGTAGAGGACACAATGTTGAATTGACAAACTCAATCTCCTAGCATCCTAGATGTAACACCCTACTCGGGTACCCAAGAGAAATTAACCTACTATGTTACAATATTTTAGTGAACATTTTTAAAAGTGTATACAACATAAGATAATGACATAGAAGAAATATACACATTATACACATCAAGTACACATAAGAAATTACAAATACAATTTACATTCCTCAAGGGTTCCTTCACATTGAGTCATGTTACTCGAAAGTTTTATTAATTAATTTTAATTTTAAGTACAATATCCATAATCATAAATGAACAACAAATACAAATTTTCATAAGCAAATTTATAAGTACAACTAATATAATGAAGCACATCCAAATAAAAAAATCCACTACACATGCCATATGGTATGTAATAGTAAATACAAGTACATCAAAATATAATACATCATCCCATAGGATCCCAAGATACATAACACATGAATACATACATACATCAAATGAATAGAAAGTCTCTTAGATAAGAACAAGAATGATGATGATACAACTATCTCAATGAACATCCAATATTAGTGTCAATCTGAGGGGAACCCAAAGATAAGGAGTCACTACCTCCTGAACACCTAGTCAAGCTCCCACTCCCACCATGCAAGGGAGATAATGTACAATCAATGCATGGATAATAAAACCAAAATATTAACAATACAAATCCTAGGAAAGGATCCTAAAATCTCTTTACAATAGGTGGTGCTACTCATATGAAAAAAAATTCCTAGAGGCAACCCAAAACAAACAAAAATATAAATATAAATAGGAAACTATTGGCTATTTTTACCCAATTCAACCCATCACTGATATCAAATCAAAGAAACCTTCAATGGGCTAAGTTCTTTGTAGGGGATAATATCATGCTAAATTTGACAGCTAACATTTCATGATAGCTTGTTTTGCTCTTGGTCAGGTGACTTTAACTGCAAGATCTAATGACTCTCATATTTTTGTGAGCTATGTCCCCATCTCCCCAAAAGCACAAGATTTTTCCATGCATCGCCATTCCAATGTTTCCTCATACACTAATGCTTCTACAAGGCCCAAAAGTCCAAAATTCTACCACATGGTGGAGGGTCCCATCTCCAACGCTTATGTCAATCCAATATGCACATGCGCAGATCAATGACAAAGATTCAAGGGAAGATATATATACACACACTTCTATACATACATACATATATGTGTGTGTGTGTGTGTGTGTATTGTTAAAGTTGATGAAAGCTCAATCCCATAGCTCACAAGAATCACCTTTATGCAAACTCTTGTCACAGAAAAGAGAAGCAAAAGCTATAGAGGTTGAAATTCCCAGATCCACAAATGAGACATTATCAAAAGTGAATGAATTATTACAAAGAGATTAATCCTTATTGATCTGATGTTAGCATGGATTTTATTCTTGGATTACCGAGGATAAAGTGTGGGCATGATTCTATTTTTCTGGTGGTTCATAGGTTTTCAAAAATGACACATTTTATTCCTTGTAAGAAGACTAGTGATGTTGTTCATGTGGTAGAGTTTTTTTTCAGAGAAGTGGTGAGACTAAATGGTCTTCTAAAGAGTATATTTTTAGATCAAGATACCAAATCTGTTGGGTATTTATGGCATACATTGTGGAAGAAATCGAAGAAGGAGTTGAAGTTCAGTTCATTACACCATCCATAGACTGATGGACAAACATAAGTTGTGAATTGTAGTTTGGGAAACTTTTTGATATGTTTGGTTGGAGACAAGCCAAAAGGATGGGATTTGATTTTACCACAGGTAAAATTTGCATATGATAATTTTGTGAATAAGAGTACTAGTAAATCACCATTCTAGATTGTGTATGGGAGTAGTCCCAGAAATGCTTCTGAATTGAGGTAGTTGGATAAAGGAGAGATAAGTAGTGTTGAAGTAGAAGAATTTTCTAAATATTTGAAGAACATCCATGAGGAGGTGAGGAAGCACATTATAAAGATGAATACACAGTACAAGGCTAAGGCAAATGTGAAAAGGACGTATAAGAAATTTTGTATTGGAGATGAAGTCATGGTTCATTTGAGAAAGGGGCATTTTCCAGTGGGTACATATAATAAGCTGAAGATGAAGAAGTTTGGACCGTAAAAGATAGTGAAAAGGAATGATTCTAGAAATGCCTATGAAGTGGAGTTTCCTGCTGAATCAAATATTTCACTAGTATTTAACATCTCGGATTTGACAAAGTATTATGAAGGAGGTGATGGAGATGAAGTTGCAGAAGTGTAGTGGAGTATTCTAGTAGCTAGTTCAGTTACAAAGGAGATTGAGGAGATATTGGATAGTTGTATTAGAAAAAGTACAAGGAACATAGCTTATGAAGAATACCTAGTCAAATGGAAAGGGAGGCTATAGAAGATTCATCATGGCTAGCAAGGGAGGAGGTTAACCATCTTGGTTTTCCTTTGAAAACCTGAGAAATGACATAGTCACTTCTCAAATTACCCCTGCTGTCTGATGCAGGAGCATTCTAGTGTAAGAGAAATCTTGCATCACCCAAAAAAAAATTAATTTTAGTCTTTTCTATTTTAATAAGGACTAGTAGACAGGGTGGTTACTATTTATGAAAACTTGTTATTTTTAGTAAGTTTGTCATATGAGCTCAAAATGTTCTTATTTTCTACAGGATGGTTCATTTTAGAGCTATAAGGCTACCATAAAAATCTCAAAACTCAAGATTAAGTATTGGAGAAGTTATTACAGATTTTCGGTGGAAAAATTTGCAGAAAAATCTTCAGGCTCACCGTTGGAGGCCTTAGAGTGCCCGGATGAGCCTTATTTGGGCACTCTAAGGCTTCCAATGGTGAGTTTCTCATCTAGGCACTCTAAGGCCTCCAATGGTGAGCCTAAAATTTTTTTGCAAGTTTTTCCATCAAAACTCCATAATAACTTCTCTGATACTTAAGCTTGAGCAATGAGAGGCTCATCCGAGCACTCTAGGGCCTCCAAGAGTGAGCCTGAAGATTTTTTTGTAGATCTTTCCACCAAAAATCTGCAATAACTTCTCTGATACTTAAGCTTGAGAAATGATATTTTTATCGTAAGCTTATAACTCTAAAATGAATCTTCCTATAGAAAATGAGAACATCCCAAGCTCATATGACAAACTTACTAAAAATAGCAAGTTCCCATAAATAGTAACCACCCTATCTACTAGTCCTTATTAAAATAGAAAAGATTGAAATAAAAATATTTTGGGGTGATGCAAGATTTCTCTTACACCCAGGATTCTCCTACATTACTTATGAAGGAGATGAAAACTCTAAAATGTAAAACCTAGGTTGCATGATATTAATTAATGAAATAATTAATTATTATATACACAAAGTTTAGCTTAAGTAAACTAGAAATTATAAGTGACTTAATAATTAAATCAACATGATTTAATTAACAAGAAAATACTTAATTACTCAAACATATATATACATATATACATGGATGTGTGTGTGTGTGTGTGTGTATAAACATATACATGTATATGTATATTTATCTATATGTATGTATATCTATAAATGCACACACACATACTTGTGTAGTAGACCAATATATTTACAACATATGCATTTCTTTGCAAATTAGATTATAAATGTGTGGGTATTGATATATTGGTATACATGTATATATAACAAACCAATACATAGTCTATATACACATAAATGATACATATTATCATATACATCATACAAGAAAATTAACCATGCACAACCTCACTCTAGGAAGTCAGAAGTCATGAAGACATAAAAAAACAATAGAGCTAAAAATTTCAAGACAAGACAACAAGGAAACCCTTGTATCTCCTCACCATGCAAGAATATTAAAACAAAGGCAATAAACAAAGAGCCCACACATAAATGATAATAATGATATAGGTCATATAATAACAAGGATCACAACCAAACCCATCCTAAGACAAGGTGAACCAAGCAATCAAGAATCCTATGACTAAAGGATATATTTGTGGGATCCTTGGTCCTATATCTGCTACAACAACCATCACATTTTAGGAATTCTTTATCCTATCAATTTAGGGGAGTAAATGCATTGTACATAGAAATGTTAATCATAAGGATGAACATATACATGTACATATATATACATCTAAGAAAGATCGTAGAAGACATATGGGGGTAAGTGCACCAAGTTGTGGTGCCAGGAGGAGGTCTTTGAATTAGTAGAGATTGTGAGAGTTGATTTTAATCTTGTGGAGAGTTTTCATTTTGATTTTATTGATCAATCTGGGAATGTGGTGGTTGATTATTCACATTTACTAATAAGAAACTGATTGCATTTTAAATAGATACATAAATTTGAAGCAAAACAATGCAAAAAGAAGAGTAGAAAACTTACTATGTGATCTCAATCTTGATCTCTAGTGATGAAGAGGCATTTTGAGGAGGAAAGTCAGCAAATTCTTCAAATTCTACAAATCACGTGTGCATTGTTGAAAAGAAAGAACGTAGCAACAATAAGAAATAAAATGAAATGGAATGGGCCATGGGTTTGTAGTCCATAAATTTTAAAAAAAAAAAAAGGTTTTAAAAGCCTACACATGCTTTGGCTTGGGCTTCAAAAGCCTAAGGCTTGTGAAGCCCAAGCCCAAGTGCATGCACACTTTTAGAATTTTAAAAATTGGAGTTGTGTGTCATCTTTTTTGCACCACAACTTGGTGCATTCACCTATGGTTGGGATCGAGATATTGTATAGATCTCACAAGGCGAGTTACTATGATTGTCCCTAGTTATGGAAACATATCATAGGCACACACACACATGTTGTGCATAAGTAATAATTTAAATCAAATATATCATAAGGATTAGATCATAATAGATCACATAAATAGGGTTATTCTCATAGTCAAATAATAGACAAAAGAGATAATCATAATCACATTAATCATAGAATAGTAATCATGACAAAGTCAATCAAAATTGTTTCAAGAACCTAAACATTAAGGAAACATTGAAATCATAATAAATAATATTCATATATCAATAAAGTCATAAGTGTCAAAGTGTGAAAATAAACCCTTTAATTCTTATAACTAACTTATCTAGTGTAATCATTGATACAGAGTATCTCACATAGTAAACATATAGACTTAATAGGTGGCCCCATAACATCAAAGCCCTAAGATATCACATACCTATGTGTAGAGGCTAATACACATGGAAATATTTATCGTCACCTAAACTAGAAGTAGAAGTTATTAGAATAGAATGAACTATTCAATCCTCAAGCATAATCATACTCTTATCCAGGCATAAGAATCCCTACAACATTTCCTTGACATCCAACATGCCTGCCAAAATATCTTAAGGTTAGAGGGGTATTACACTATACTCGCTCTCTCAAACTACTAGTATCACGAGCCCCACAATATTCCACCATTGTAAATTTGATGTACTAGATCCTCATTGTCATTTTAGAAAATACCACATCTACTTTAATCTTCAATATATACTTCATGTTCTTATTAATTGGATGTTTTCATTATCTGCAAAAAATAGATGTGCCTATTATATGTAATGGGTACATCTAAGAGGTCTTCAAGGTGAATAATTCAATCCTTAAGAAAAGGATGTATTAGATTGGTCATTGATAATGGACCCTAATTATCTTCTTCATTAAGAGGTTTTGTTTAAAATATGGTTAGAGCCATGCAAGTAGATGTATTATTGAGTGTATTGATCACTTCTTAATGGGGCCATTGCTCGACAAGCATCATCATTTTTTAAGTGTTGTACCTATTCACATTTTTCCAAATCTAATTGTTAACCTTCCACATAATTTTGACACACCCTTTACACAACAAGGTGCAATTTCTAGTCATATATTAGAATCCTAAATTGATTACCTAAATAAAATGTTTTTGAAGAATCTTTAAATAATAGATGTTGCACATCTAATTTAAGGTTATTACAATTTAATTTTTATCTATTAAAAAAAAACTTTGTTTGATAATTTTTAATATCCATTGGAGACAATTGAATTGAATAATATTAATTGAATTTGAATGACCAAATCTATCTAATCCATAATATTTTGTTAAAATTTTGTAACCAAATCATAGTGAAGCCCAACATCAAGACTACATTCATTTGCTTCTCAAAGTTAGTGCTTAATAAATAGAAAAATTTATACAATTTACAAATCTTATATTTTTATAATGTAAAAATATGAATTTACTAATTGAATTGAAAATATATTTAGTGGCTAGTTACTTCTTATGCTTAATCACCCAAAATTTGTTGAAATGCAAAACATTTATCATCATCATAAGATTCAACGTGCCAAAATGAGAATATTAATTTATGTAAGAAAAGGAAAACTATAAATAAGGAGAAAAAAACTAATCTCAAGTCAATGATATTATCAATATGAAGTTTTTAATCATAAGAGTTAAAATAGTTTTTTATCTTACGAATTGAAATTAAAGATTTTTTTTTTGAAATGTTAAATAAGACAAAATTGGATTCGATGCATTAACATCTTTTCATGTGAAATATGGTAGTTTTTCACAATCCATTGAAATGTCTATTTATTGAAAAAAAGAAATAAGCATAATAACCTCCTTATATATGAATTGAAATTTAAAAATTCTTAAAGTGACAAAACTAGTTAAGAATTCAAAATAAAATTTGTTTACAAAAATATTGAAAATGATGTATATTAGATTATTCTTTTAACAATGTAAATCATTTTTAAGAAAATGCTATAATCTATTTTCAATCAATTTATCATAATTAACTAATAAATATACAAACTTTTTACAGATGTAATTCCAATTAATTATTTAATTATAAAAGAAAAACTAACATTGTTAGCATTGATTAAGATTATTATTGCCTACTCTTTCGTTCACTATAATTAGATATTTATTCATATTTAATATAATACATTATAACAAAGTTTTCATATTTTTTAAACATGTAAATGAAGAAATTTGTAGACCCATTTTCAATGCTACTGGATCTATTAATTTTGATCTTTATCTTAAATAGGATGGATTGAAGTGTGTGAACTTGAAATGCTTCCATTTTTAGAATATTAAAAAAGAAAACTTAGGTAAAAATTAATTATTTTCCATCCAAATGTAGCTACAGACTCTTTGCATTTCACTATAAGTGGCTCACAATATGCACAGATTTGTTTCAACAATGACCATGGGTATTTAATTGATGTCATTTCATTGGAGAGTGAGAATACTAGCACTCATTTCCAATTAGAGGTGGAAATCTTTTTTAAAAATAGTGGATTCACTTCTATTTCTGCAATAAAGAGCACACAATAGAAATGATTTATAAACCAAACGTTAAAATCCATCACAATAATGCATCTGTAGAACAAATTGTCATACAGTGGAGAGGCCTTGACGGCAATGAAAACTAAAAAATAAATCTCTTTATCAAACGCAACCCAAAGAAATTCATCCTGTGTTTTACAAATGTGGAAAGCACAAAGAAGAAAATGGAGGCCCGTTATGACACATACAACGCTCTAAATCCCAACAACTCCCAAATTTTTTATCATTGTCCATTCAGTACCAAATGGTTTGATTGGAGTGAAAATGAGCGACATAAGTAATAACCCTTTCTTATAGGCGGAAGTGCAAATTCAAAAATGAATTTCAAATCTAACTGTAGTTGTCCCTATCACCATGTAACCACACCAGCCACCTTAGCAGTCAAAGATTCGTGTGTGTTGGTTAAGCCTGACCATTAAATTATGCAATACATAGAAAGAGAGAAGGAACCTGGAATGCGATGGCTAAGCTTCCTTTTCCTGTGTTGCTTCCCCAAATTGTTCTCCCTCTAGCTGCATAACATGCATAGAAAAATACTTTAATTTTCCTTTTTATGCACACCACATTCACATCTCCTTAATTTGTCTATTACTAATAGAAATGTTAATGGGGTATTTTTTTTTTTTAACAATTAAAAGGTAAAATAAGAGTTTTTCAAGTTAATAGTTTCCACTATGGTTTGTGTTGTAACAAAATAGTTGTTAGAATTTGACTTTAAATGCATTTAGAACATCTTAATCAATTTTAGCAATGTACTTAATATGCTAATAATTTCTTAGCATAATGCAAAACTATCATCTCAATTGAAATTTGACCATACCAAGATTAGGTTAGAAATAAAATGCAAACATCAACTCAAAATCTAAATTCTAAGTGGTGTGGGGTAGTGAAGAACTATCCTATGCATCCCCTTCTGAGAGGCTAACCCTCTCTACCTAGACCACACTCTCGTCCTGTCAAATCCTGCAACCACTCAAACACTTGCAACAAGAACAAGTCAATATCCACATGATAACCAAATTAGATAAACCAAAACATTAACATAGTCATGATTATCATATCGTGAACCATCATAGCAACATTATATAAGAAATGAAAAAGTGGCATCACCATAACAACATATATGCATCAATTAATCACTTGCATCACACTAATTAATTCTTCACAATGCATTAAGATAATCAACTTAAATTTCCTCCATCCATGTTCATATAGAGGTTAACTAGTCAAAGTTGACCTGATCGTCGTATAAGCAAGTAACTAGATTAGTTGACAATCAAGATGTGACATCCCTCTATACTAGGAAGAGGCATCATCGCAATGTCAAATCAATGCAAAATAAGTACATGCTCATTGAAAACTGATGTCTAACTGAAATAAAGCATGCTTTACAAAAAGATGGAGGAAGGATTTATGTAGATCCTCCTCATCCTCCTGAGTGGATCTATCCACACCAAATTGGTCCTATTGGACCTTGTACTGGAGGATGGTCCTGTCTCATATGCTGATGGTATGTTGCTCAATGAGTTGGGTGGGTTGAACTGCCATCACCCTTGGATCATGTACCTACAACACATGCTAGTCAAGCACATGAGATATATCAAGATTATATGATTTAAGTAGTGAAACATGAAAAACATTATGAATGTGGGCTAATACAGGTGGTAGAGCAAGCTGATAAGCAACAAGGTTGATAACATCTAACACCTCAAAGAGGCCAACAAATCTTAGTCCAAGCTTGAAGTTCTTACCAAATGAGATTGAACTCTTCTATGGTCTCACCCTCAAAAACACCTTATTGCTAGTCTAGAACTATCTGAAAGTTCACTTCTTATCAGCATAACTCTTCTAACGGTCACCTGGTTCCTTTAGCTGATTGTGAATAAAAAAATAATTGCTCTTCCATCTCTTTCAACATCTCAAGACCAACAATAATCATGTCCTCAACCCTATCCCAACTGATAGGAGTATGACACATGCATCTATAAAAGGCCTCAAAAGGGTCATGCCCAATGAACAATGATAGGAGTTATTATAAGCAAACTCCACTAATGGAAGGTATTCTTACCATTTGTAATATTGATCCATGTAGTACAGATGCAAAAAATCCTCAAGTACCTGATTGACCCTCTTAGTCTACCCATCAGTCTTAGGGTGATATGCAGTACTAAAGTTCAGGCGTGTATCCAACGTGGAGTTCAAGGTTGTCCAGAACCTTGAAGTCATTTAAGTATCCCTGTCAAAGATGATAATTTCTAGTATACCATGTAGTCGAAATATCTCCTAGACAAATTTCCTTTCCAAAACTAGAGATCTATCTTTCAAAATACTAGGAATGAAGTGGGAAACTTTTCTTAATTTATTGACTATGACCAATATAACATCATACTTGCATCGAGTCATAGCTAAAACCTGCACAAATTCCATGCTGATAACCTACCATTTGTACTACATAATATCATGTGGGTACAAAAGTCCTGCCAGATGGACATGCTTAGCCTTGACATGCTAACATTCCAAACACTGGGAAACATACTTTGTCACATCCCATTTGAGTCTCGACCAAAAGTATAGTGGCCTCAAATCAGCCATCATCTTGTTTATCCCCAAATGCCTTGAAAATGGAGTGCAATGCATCTCGAAAAGAACTACTCTCCACAACACTTCATGGTTGAGAACATATATACCATTTTGGTACCTAAGAATACCATCACCATCAAGTGAATATCCATCAAAATGTGAATCAAAAGAGTCAATATGCAACACTGACTTTACCCATTTAGAATGGGTGTCCCCAAGAAGGTACTGAAGAATGTACTCCCTTAGGCATGTCCTAGAAGTAATGATAGCAGTCATGTGTCTTCTGCGAATGAGTGCATCCACTGCCCTATTCTCTTTTCCTTTGATATATTCAATGCCAAAGTCATATTCGCTAAGGAATTCAAGTCACCACCTCTACCTAGCATTTAGACTAGGTTGAGTGAAAATATATCTCAACCACATATGATCAATGTTTAGCTCTAATGGATTCCCTAACAAGTAATGTCACCACATCTGCAAAGCATGAACTATCACATCTAGTTCTAAGTCATATGGAGCGTAATTCACCTCATGTTGTTTGAGCTTCCTAGACTCATAGGCTACAACCTTGCCAAGATTAATATGCTTCCAAGCCAATCTCCTGAAACATCTATTGTGACAAAAACATGTCCATTAGGATCTAACCAAGAGAAGAGCAATAGCAAGCCTTTTCTTAAGCAAATGAAGATCTATCTCATATTCTTTCGTCCACTTGAATCTTTTTCCCTTTTGCTAGAGAGATGTGATCGGTGTTGCAATGATAGGAAATCCCTCCACAAATTTCCTATAGTACCAAAAAGACCCATAAAACTCCTAACTTCACTCACATTCTGTGGAGTTGTCCATTCAAGGATGGCTTTTATCTTTGCGGGGTCTACTACTGTACCATTTGCTAATAAAATATGCCCTATGTAGTGAATATCTTTCTGATAAAATGAACACTTAGAGAGTTTCCCATATAGTTTTCTCTCTCTCAGATGCTCCAAAACTATACACAAGTGCTCTTAATGCTCTTCTAAATTCTTGGAGTATGGGTAAGTGCAAGAAGTTGGGTCACACTTTTGGGAAAAAAGTGGAAGTGTTTTTCCTATTTTTGAAATTTCTTATCGATTGATGTAAAAATTTGAGGCATTTAGAGATTGAATATAAATAAAATTCAAAAATAAAACTTTTAGTGTTCAGAATCTACATTTTAAATATGTAATTTATTTGTGTACCCATATGATAGATTTTTTTCTATTACGGATCTTTCAAAACCACTTTTTCAAAATGCTTGTTTCAGTACCATACCACACTCGTGTACAGACACCATAAATTGACACAAATAAATGATTTTTTGTAAATACTTTTAAAGGGAGTTACCTAATACACCTAAGATGAATTTTTGATGATAATATTTTTCCTTAATTTTTTATTAAACATTATTATTATTATTAATTATTAATTGGCTATAAAGGTAAATTTTAAAACCTCTTGTGTATGGACACCATAATTTGATCAAAATTTCTTTTTTTTCAAAAATTCTTTCTTTAACCTCAAAAAAATTGTATGTAGATTGATGACACATAAATTAATTTAAGAAAAATTATAAAATAAAAGAGTTATTAAAGTTTTAGTGAACTTCACTATTTTACATTTAGGTACCACCTTTCATTATAAAATAATGCAAAAATAGTAAATAAAATCATAGCACTATAAAATTTATATTTTTGAAATCAAGACATTGAGAGCTCTAATGGGTTTTTGTTTCATAAAAAAATTTGATCAAGAAGACACTCTAGAAATTATGGCAAGGCCTGAATTTGTTAGTTCAATGCCTTAGCCAAATCTTGAGAGGTCAAGGCATAGGCTTGGTCTCACCAAGCCTATCCCGAACCAAAATATGAGGTAGGAGAAAAAATGCTACCCCATGTTGTAAGAAACGGGCACCTATTCTTTGAAATTCAAAAAACAAGTACTCATTTTGAAAAAGTCAAATCAGCATTTAAATTCCCCCCCCCCCCAATTTTTTTTTTTTTTTTTAAATTTTTAGAAATGGGTACCCATATCTAAAAAATGCAAATTTTTTATGTTTTCAAAAACGGGTACCCGATTTTTAAAAAAATGGGTGCCCCTTTTTTAAATTTTAGATTGCGTATCAAAGCCTAAAATGGTTACCCATTTCTAAAAGAGAAAGATCTCAATCCATGGACGTCCATGGAATTGAGACCCAATTTCTACCCATATATCAATATATCATCAATAAATATCTCCACGAATTGGTCAAGGCAGTCTTTGAAAATGTTGCTCATCAGGTTCATGAAATAGGTAGGTGCATGTGTTAGTCCAAAATGTAAGACTACAAATCCATAATACATGTACCTTGTTCTAAAAGCTATTTTGGGTATGTCTCCATCCCAAATCTAAAGTTGGTGATATCCAAACTTCAAATCAATTTTGGAGAATATGGTTACTCCCTTCATTTGATGAAAAAATTTGTCAATTCATGGGAGGGAATACTGATTCTTTATGGTCACCTTATTTAGCATATGATTATCAGTGCACAACTTGAAGGTACCATCCTTCTTCTTGACAAAGTTTACAGGAGCTCCCCATGGTGATACACTAGGGTGGATGAAGAACTTGTCTAGAAGTTCCTATAGTTGTATGTTCAATTCATACATTTGGAGGTCATGCAATAAGGAACCTTTGATTGAGGCTTTGCACCTGGCACAAGGTCTATAGAGAAATCAACCTCCCTCTTAAGGGGTAGTTCAAGTAGATCATCTAGAAACACATCCATGAATTCCTAAAAAAGGGAATAATCCTCTAGATGAGGTTGTATTACTTCTATGTCCTTGACATGTACCACATATACTTGACACCCCTTTCTCCTTGCTTTTTTCAATTGCATAGTAGAGATTTTTCTTAGTTCAAGTGGTCGTTTGACACCATTTAGCATCACTGAATGACCTATGTCATCGAGGCATTCAATTACCTTATCCTAATAGTTAACTAAGGCTTTATGTTCACTTAACCAATTGATTCCTAGGATGACATCATATGATCCCAAAGGAGCTACATACAGGTTGACCTCTATTCAGAAGCTAGGGAGTTCCAACTCACTACAAAATAAGTATTTCTCTACCCTATGCTCAGCCCTATTACCATATTCTATAGTCCAAGGTTCAGCCATATAACCATCCGTAACAAGTATCTTAGCTACTATCTTAGGGTCTAGTAAGCATTCAATAGCACTAATATCTATAAGAATAGAAACAAAATATCCAAAAAGTGTACCACTCATCTATATAGGAGTGTCCTGATAATTTGTTTGTCTATGATCAACTGTAGCATGAATATGGTGTTGCATTGGAAAGTCCCTCCTATCAGATTGTTGGGGGCATTTAGCAGCAAAATGGTTACCGTTGTATACAAAACATCATGTCCTAGGACCTCTCATTTCATCATTCCTATTCTAATCACCCATGTTATTTCCATTTCTTTCATTTCCATTTATGTTATTCCTATTGTTGTTCTAGTTTTATTTATTCCTATCAAAATTCTCCTACCCTTTTTCCTTCATGAACTTCTGATTCGTTGTTTCTTTCCATTTTATTTTTTCCTATCATCCTTATATCCCCTATTATCCTAGTATGATATGTTATCCTGATGCTTCCTCTTTTGATTTTGCTTAAAGGATTTAGATGAGGTTGTATCTTTCAATCTCTATTCCCATTTGAGAGCCTTACAAAGTGCAAAATCCATGGTCTCAGGCTCCTTCATTTCGACCTCATTGTATATCTTAGGTTGCAAACCCATGAAAAACTTTTGGGTTCTAAATAGTTCATCATGCTGGTATTGTGTGATGTTCTTGTTCCCTTAAAATAGCTTGTAGAAATATGATGATTTCTTGTGATAGAATAGATGTGGTAACCACATTTTGTGGAAAAGTTGAAGAAATTCTTCCCAGATTACACCCATCAGCTAAAAAGTGGTCCAAACTGCTCTAGATTTCCCTGTATAGTTTTGAACTAGGAATCATTTCTCCATACTGGTAATCCATACCTTTACATCTTCCCCAAATTTTTTGCCATGAAACATGGGTGGGGTGACTTTCTTGAGATCTTTGCTCAAGTTGACCACAATCTGCACCTTTTTAGTATTAATTGCAATAATTTAGTAGTCGGCTTCTGCCTTTTTCTCTTCCTCTAACCTCCCAAGTTCCTCAGCCAACTGATTATCCTCATGCTTCTTCCTTTGTTCCTCCTCCTTCTTGTGTAGGACCTCTAAGCATAGATCTTCATCGCACTTCCTTGCCCCCTCTTCAGAGTGTCTACCTTGAGCCTCATGCTCTAAGGTATCCATCCTTTGGCCTTGTTTCTATAATAAAGCCCCATGTTGGGTCAATGGTGCAAATATCTTATCCAACCTCTCATTAGGTTCATCAGCTCATGTACCATTACTAGTTCCACCTCTACAGTTAGCTCTTGTGGCCATGGTGATAACTCAAAAATTTGAGCTAGTCACATTGGCACATGTTAGCATAGTATCCTAAGGGCCTAGGGTTTAAACACTGCTCTGATACCATATGTAAGAACCATGTCCTAGAAAAAAATGCCACATCAAACAAAATGCTAAGAAAGTGTAATTAAACAAATAAAAACTGAGTTGAAAAGTCAATAGCTATTCGTTATCCAATAATCAAGATTTAACAATTTAGTTTGCCAAACTAAATATAATACAATATAATGAATAAGATGTTGGTCTACACATCAAAGATCCATCATATGGTCATCATAAGCATGATCAATATTACATCATGATCTCTATAAATACATTATATATTTTAAATAATTACACCATAATGTTCATCTTTAAGATGAATGTACAATCAACAAATAGACCTCATAAAACCTTGTCATGTGTCCTTCTATGTGACCCAGTCTCCAAAGACATCGAACATTGTCCATCTACTATCTGAGATGAGATTGTGTAGCCTAAACACTTTTACCATGCCAACCATAAAGCGTTTACTTTCCTGAGATTCTTCTTGACATAAATAATGCCCCAACCCTAGCATGAGAAGTCTAGCTTTCTAGAACAAGATGGATTCGATGCAATCATGAAACATACTACATCCACACATGTGCCTAGTAACCTAATCACAAAATGTTGCAGGGAAAAGAAAATAACACTACACATCTACTCATACATAGTGAAAAGAAATACTGAAACATATCTACCCATATGTAAGATTTTAAGCATATCTACTCATATATTAGATAAAAGCACACACATATGCATTACATTAAAACAACATAATATCCAAATAGATAAATGGCTTGGCCAAGCACTTAATTTTCTAGAATTATTGAAAGGAGAGTCAAAACATAATGATTCATGCTTATCAGAATCTGATG
Organism: Cupressus sempervirens; assembly: GCA_028749045.1. Classification (NCBI taxonomy): domain Eukaryota; kingdom Viridiplantae; phylum Streptophyta; class Pinopsida; order Cupressales; family Cupressaceae; genus Cupressus; species Cupressus sempervirens. The sequence goes on along the minus strand of CM053785.1, from coordinate 9,918,375 downwards.
GGTTGAGAGAAGCAAAGATAAAATGCATCCATCCCTACCTGATCTAATTTAGGATCTACAAGTTTTATATTTTAATCCCAACAATCAGATATACTTTCTCAACCCAAGTAGTAAATGCGTGGCTATGTATTTTAAACTGTTGAAATTACAAGAATATTTATGCTTAAAACACTTAATCAAATAATGTTTTTAATGCATATAAAAGAGAACAATAATAGATGAGAGAATAAGAAAGAGAATAAAGAAACACAAACAATTTGATATAGAGTTTGTCTAGGTAGGACTACATCTCCAGGTCCGCTTCTCAATTGGGAGGCCACTCTATTAAATCTACCAAGCAAAATTGCTTTCTTACAAATTCCAAGCTCCAAAGCTTCACAATCTCGTTCTTCTTTTACAATTTTTGGTGTAGAATAACACCTTGTAAAATCTCTCACAACAATTTTTTTTTCTCCCAAAGACTAATTTCCCACAAGAAGTTCTTCTCCCAAGTCTAATTGTCCATCTCTTCTAAATTCCCCTCATTTTATACATAAAATTTCCCTTATTTGGTATAAAACCAAATAACAAAATTTACAACCATATCCCCATTTTAAAATAACAAGTAACCTCATTTTTGGCTTTTATAATTATAAGCCTTACAAAAAAAATGATAATAAAGCTAACACCTCCATAATTATAGGGAACATAATGACAAAATATTTTAAGAGGGAGTTTGTATAAAACAACTTCCCATGCAAATTCTAAATTATATTTGGAGTTGTTTTCCCAATATAATTTTAAATTCCTCCAAAATTCTAATGACATAATGATGACATCATCAATACTATTTTTTTTCTTCTGAACTTTGAATGATGATAAGTTTCACATACATACTCTTATTTTGACGAAACGAAGGCCATTGGAAAGCTCTTGATGAGCTCTTTAATTTGACACCCATTGTTGAACACTTTTAGGATAGTCAAATTTCACCCCTAGTTCACCAATTTGAGTCAAACTTTGACAAAGCATATCTTGAGCAAACGGGCTCCTTTTTCACCCATTCAAGTTGCGCCGGGTTTAATTTTCCAAGTTCTTCACAATGATGTCATTTTTGAGAGATTTTGAGACTATGAAATTTTTAGCCTTTCTAGATCCACTTGGATCACTACCCACCATTATGCCACATTACCCACATCCATAAGGTAGCTAAACATCAACACACAAGACAACAAAAAGGTACTCAAATCACATCCCGGTTTAATGAATGTGCCCCACTTTGATAAAATACCATCTAATTTTAGCTTTTTACACAATACAATGAATATACCATATTGAACATGTTACTAACTTTTAGAAAATATACTAGGTTCAAAATAGCCAACTTAATGAACATAGGTTTTTTTTTGCACAAAAAGGTTTACTATTGTTTTTGATAATGATCAAAGACCATGTCGTAAAACATTTCATGGAAGTTTGATTGTGTATGAATTTTGCATTCCTACTATGATAAACAACATACTTTGTTATGAGTTTAGACCTTTATCATATAGGCAAGAGCAGCTACACATCATCTTATTTATCCCAACATCAAACCAAATGCTACAACATTTCAAAGGTAGTAATTATAAATAGTTAGTTTAAGAAAGGGATTTGTCTATACTCAACATACATTATGGAATGAATATTAACAACATATAACTTGGTTCAACAATTTGCATTAATACAATCACACATTGAATATGAAAGGTCAATATGTTTAATGATTCAATGGAAGCACATATCTAGTATAGCAACCAACATTAACTAGAAATACAAAGTTTACATCTTCAGCAATACTATTCCAACAATATCAATACGGGATTACATCTACAACCCTCATAGCTATTAGTGAATGAATATTCATCTTAAATTTAATATTATTATCTCATTTTGGCAATTTGATTCTTTGAAACTATTAACCTATTACAACTTCTAGAAAAAATCCTTCGCAAATGTTCAAGTAATAAAGACAGGACAATGGTAACTACATTACTAATTTTAACATGGGAATTATATAGTCAAAGAAAAGCACATTTCTAGTGCAAAACTCAATTCCCTAAAATAGTGTGTCTTATCAAAGGAGGAAACAATGATCAAGGACAGTGTCTTAGAAGGAAAATAATTCACCATCATAAGTAAAGACTATGGATTTAAGACAGTGTATCTCCTATTCCTCTACCATAGTCCAGACTCAACATTGGGCAATCATTTATGTAGTTTACTGCCAACCACTATTATCATTTGGTGTTAATACTACTATGCCCAATGCTTTATTTCTATCATGATCAGGTAGATGGTTGCGGTGTTGGTTTCAAGATGTGGCTAATCAATATTTAGTAAGATGTATTTCCATATTCCACTAACCTACACAGTCTAATAAGAAAAGAAGTTGGGTCAAAATTTGATAAATATATACAAATTTGTTGGAAATATAAATAGGAAAGTAATTTCCGGGAGGGGTGAATCAATACTTAAATATTTTACCATAGAAACATGTCACCATTCATCCATCTCATAACTTATCACATAAACTAAAATATCTAACCATGTATCACATCCATAGCATAATGTAAATCAACACATAACACAAAAGATTTTGGTTACCTAGAAACCCTCCAAGGTGAAGGTAAGACTAGGGTGGGGATGACACCCACAAATCTTCACTACTACAGCAATAAAGTGTGGCCAATTATGGCTACAAATTTTTGATCATAATCTATGATCATACCCTGTGAAAGGTCTATCCTATTAAAGTCTTACAAGACTGTTAGGTCCCACCTTGATGAGAGGATTTAAACTTACAATTAAGTAAGCACTCTATTAAGATATTTAAAAAATTTTGTTAGGACTACTTTGTTAAGAGATTTACCCTATATCACATGTCAAAATGATTTAGTACACAATCCTTTAGTTAGCACACTTTTGCTAGATATTAGATCTCCTCTTTCTTGGTTAAACCTTGATCCTTCTTATCATATTTCTCTTTTCTCACCCTTCACTACTTGTCTTCTCAAATAGCTTTGTTCTTATCAACTAGTTCTACATCTTTGATCCTTCACTTAAGCATCTTCTCCATCATGAATGCCCTCTATCCTCTTTGGATTCCCTCTTCTTCACACATGATACTCCCCCTTAGGGTTTACCTCTTTAAATAGGCATTTGGAGATGATCTTAGGTCATAACCAACGGCTCTGATTGATTATTATTGTTACCTAATGCTTCCCTTTTTCTTATTGGTTGCTTTGGTTACCTTAGGATGCATGATATGACTTTGTTATTATCTCTCAATATTTTAAAATAAAGATTATGTTATCCATAAATGGTTTATATATGAGTTTGTGACATTACAAACTTGTATGTCCAAAATTGGTTATTGGGCATCAATAAACTTCTGTTGCTTGGCCTTAACTATGCTCTCTATTGTCTCTCAGCCTTTGAATGGCTTGGCACATATTGTTTCTCAGATCCTAAATGACTCAGCCTTCACTATTTTCTTGACACCTGAATGACTCAACATTCACTATTTGCTTGGCCTAAGTAGTAGCTCAATCATAGTGATGACCAACTAACTCTACTAGATAATGACTAAGTGTTTTGTCACTAGCTTTGTCAAAACCTCTCTTTGACATGAGTGGTAAAAATACGTTGTGATGGCATATGTTATTTTTTAGCACACATAATTCAAGCAATCTATAATATCTACTCGATTTATAGAAAATTTCAAAAAAATTTAAAAATGTTTTCTCATTACCTTTCTACTCCCCCTGAGTAAATGCTTCATTTTGGTTTTGTAACTCCCCTTAAGTAGATATATCAAAGTCATTCTTCTTCAAAAATATATTGCCCCTTCCTTTGTATACTATTTGACTTTACACAAAATCCCCCTTTTTTGACACTTATGTCATTGAGGTTTGCACACTTAAAGTGTGTTTATCCAAAAATGTTTGGTGTACTTGTAAAATGATTCCTAATGAAGAATCCCAATTATCTCTAGCAACATCCTAAGATTTAATCTAAATTTCCATGTTGGATGCCATGTCCACTAGGTCTTCTTCTATTGAAAGATAGGAATCTTTCTTTAACAGTGTTTCAAGAAATGTGAGCTCTCATTGTAAAACTTCCATGTGAGTGGTCAACATGGACTAAATGCTGATCAAAGTTGATTGAATTTTTGAATTCTTAGCTTGCAACTTGACAAGTCTTTCTTGTGTAATAAGTAATCTCTAAAAATGTAATTGACTGCTGCTAGGAGATGTTTTCAATGCAGCTCTAGTAGACTATAGATCTCCTTGCAACCTATCAAAATTTTATTGAGTTTCTTGAGTAAAGAAATCAACATTACACAATTTAGGATACAAAGAATATATATTTTCCAAATTTTTCTTCACACTCTCCATATTTGTTGACAAGTCAACTTGTCTAAGTGCTATGGTACTAGAGATTTTTTCCAAGACCTTAGTGTGAAACTTCCTTCTAGACCATTCCAATAACTTTATATTAGTCTCCATTCCTTCATCTTTTATCCTATCAACTATATGTACAAGCTATTCAATGATAGTTTTATTGGTTAATGAGTCTAAAATATCTTTAATATCATGTAAAACCTATTTCTATTTATGCTCTCTCTTGAAATTTCCTTTCCTTGACTTTTGTTGTAGAGCCTCTTGAAGAACTTCCATCTCTTCAAGTGTTATTGTTGTAGGATTGAATTGTGGCAAAACAATCACTTCATACAAACTAACATCCTCAAGTGATGTAGTGTCATAACTCTTGGGTATGCTGGTACTTGGTACTGATATTTGCAATGGAGTTTCTTGAGTACTTGGTCTTTGAGGAGTCTAGCTATTGATTGATAATGTAGTAACTGGCAATGTAACCAGTGTTTGTATGACCACCTGATCCTTTGTTTTAATAGTCTTCTTATGCTCTTCTACTTGTTCATCCTCCTTATGATTTTTAATAGATTTAGGTGAGGTGGGTGTAAGACTATCTTCCTTACCCTTATTTTCCACAATTTCCTCTTTTTCAATAACCATTACTATTGGTATACCTGAGCTTTATAGAGTATGTAGTGATGTGTCTAGTGTATCTATCTATTTCTCATTCATCTCAATGTCAAATTTTGGCATTGAATATGGCTCATTAACATCCTTAACAAGCTCATCTTTCTTCTCCATAACTTCATCCTAACATGTTGATTTCTCATGTGACTCTTTCTCCTTGACTTCTGCAACATGTGGTGGCACAGTGGATGTATCTTGTTCTTTTTTCTTAGTGGGTGATTTCTTAGCCTTAGGAGATTTATCAACCCTTATCAAGGTAGGATTTTCACATGGAATAGGTGCATTAGTATATTCTTGTGCCAATTTCTTGATGTCATCATCACCGAGAGGATTAACATTCTGTGTAGTGTTATTAGTGATGTCTTCAATAGTTATAAAGTCCTATTTACTCTCTTTTTCTTCCTATGGAAAACTGATGTCTGGTACATTAACATATATTTCATCTTGTGTGCCTTCCCTTTTTGTTTCTCCCTTCTCTTCTACTACTTTTGTGGTCAACCCATAGATTGATTTCCAAATTAATGTACTTTGGGTTACCACCTCTTCAACTTGATTCCTTCAAATTTGAAAAGACCTATATTTTGGAGTGAATCTCCCTTGATACTTTTCTATGGCTTTTGTGATCACCTTCTTATCTAGATTAGGCATAACTTGTGCTAAAGTAGACTCCCTTATCTTCCTTTCAATCATCAGGCTGAATTTCCATTTTTTCTCTACTCATTGATACAATCTTTTAGGTATTGAATTGACAATTTCTAATGGAGTAGTTTTGAATGTAGCCATCATATCATATATAGTTTCTTCAATGTTATTTTCATCTCCATTATCTAACTTAACAAAATCAGCATGTTGAAATTGTAACAGATCTGCATTATTCTTTACATTGTCACAAAGATTATCTATATTAGATGAGGGATTATGACTTACCACTTTGAATTGACTCATGTCATCTGATTCTATCTTCTCTTCATCTAATTCATCTAGGAGCTTAAAAATCCTCTTTGGTCTCTTTGCATGCTTTCTCAACTCTATAGTTCCATTCTTGTTCTTGCCTTTTGATTGTGATTCCTTGGCTACTGTAGTGGTTGCCCGAGTGCTTGACCTTGTTAAAGGTGCATCAAACTTCTATTCATCTTTCTTTGGTGTCTTCTTGGGATTTAGAATTTTCTTTTGTCCTTTTCTTTTCTTTCTTATTTCCTTTTCTTCTTCCTCAAATCAGTAGTATGGTCTTCTCCTAGCCCTTGAGTTAATTGTAGAGGTCCTTGACCTTCTTCCTTTTCTTCTTCACCAAATTCCTCTTCTAGTTTCTTCATCATTTTGTTTTTTTCCTATCTATGGTAGCAAATTGAAAGTTGATAGTTATCCTTGTATTTTCTTCTTCATAAATACTAAATCCTATAGCATTCTTATCTATATCCTCTTCTATTAATGCAGTGACGGTTGTTGATGCTTCATCTAAATTCACCTCATAAGGTAGAGGTCTCAGCCATCTCAACCTAGGAATAGTTTCCTTTACATAAGTGTAGTCTACATCTAATAGTAACTAAACATCATTGTAATGTTGCTCCACTAGAGATACATGCATTCTTGATATTTTCTTCATTAACTTCTTGAAGTCTTCAAAATAACTGATCATACTGAGTCAAAGTTTTCTCCCAATTGATCAATGAAATCCCCTATTTGTTGGGTAATAGACTTACTGGTCTTCCATACAACTTTACCAAATGTTGGAAATATGTTTTTCATATAGAAGAATATACACACAAGAAGTGAACCAAACTTACATGAGGAACTCTTGGCTTTCTCGATTGCTCTAAGGTTTTTTGATAGCTCTTGTAGTTGTAGCTTGACAAGGTTGTAATTATGATCCCTATTTACAATCTTGTAGCCGAGGTTTATTGCAATACATGGCACACTATTAAGTTGACTAGACTGATAAAACTTATGTGCAATCACATGTATTGCAAATGGAATAGTGGGGTCTATAATTGTGCCTATGTACATTACCCTCTTGTTCCAAGTATCTCCCATAGCCTTTTCAATTGCTTCCTTGGTGTCACACCTCATGCACTTAGATTTGATTAGGGTAGGATACCCTATTACCCTATGTATAATTCACTTTGTAATTTTGATAGGACCATTCTCCAACAACTAGTTATCATGAATTTGACTCAGAATTATCTTAATCTATTCCATCTTTAAAACCTATGAAAAATCTAGTGCATTGGTTAACCCTTTCCACTTAACAATTTTATTCTCCTCCTTCAAAATTCCATTTTCACTTAGTTTCTAGTATGATTCCCTAACTTCAGAGTCTCCAATCTCTCTATCCTTACACATATAACAACATCTCTCATCATGTATCATTAAAACCTTTGATGGAATCATTGAAAATGCACCTGACAAGTATCCCTTGTAAGCTATCTCAGGTTTTGCGCAAAACTTTGGTGGTTCACATGCATCATTACTGATCAATTATACATTTACAACTTCTTTCCCTTCCTTCTTTGTTGTAAGTAAAGAACTTTTTGCCATTGTAATTTTCTAGGTTTTGAAGATCACAAAAACAAAGTAACTCAAGACAATTTTAAATGCCTCAAGATTTAATGAAAATATCGACTAGCAGTTAAATTGCCTTTGCAATCACTTGAATCTCTTTGCATAAGTCTTCTAGTTTTTTTGGATATGTCAGAAGGCATCATGCACCCAAGAAAATCATTGGAGATCAGTTAGTTGGTACAATGAAAAGGAAAAAATTAAAAGGTACATGTTTGCTTAAACTAAATTTGAACCTAGATCTATAAAAGATGCATTAGAGAATGAAAGTTGGATTGAAGCAATGAATGAAGAAATTGACTAGGTTTAAAGGAATAAGACTTGGACTTTTATTCCTAGACCCAAGGATAAGAATGTAATTGGCACAAAATGGGTATTTAGAAATAATTTGAATGAGAATAGAGAAGTTTCAAGAAACAAGGCAAGGCTAGTTTGCAAGGGCTATGCTCAAGAAGGTATTGACCATGGAGAAAAATTTTCTCCTATTGCTAGACTTGAAGGTGTTAGAACACTCCTTTCATATGCACAACACAAAGGATTCAAAGTGTATCAGATGGATGTGAAATTAACATTCCTAAATAGAATCTTAGAAGAGGAAGTCTACATTGAGCAACCAGAAGGTTTCGTTGATCCTAGCAAAAGGGACATGGTTTTTAGACTACAGAATGCTTTGTATGGTCTCAAAGAAGCCCCTAGATCCTGGTATGAAAGACTGGACAAGTATCTCATAAATATTAGTTTTCAAAGAACTAATGACAATAACAACCTATACATCAAAGAAGGACTAGATAAGAACATTGTGTTGGCAGAAATCTTTGTGGATGATACATTGTTTACTAGAAATGATGATTTGTGCAAATATTTTTTTTGAGGAAATGAGTAAGGAATTTGAGATGTCAATCTTTGGAGAGAACAATTTATTTTTTGGCTTGTAGATTAAATAGAAGAAGGATGGTATCTATATTACTCAATCAAAATACACCAAGGAGATACTAAAGAAGTTTGGAATGGAGGATTCTAGACTAGTCGGGACACCTATGTCTACTAGACATAAGCTTTCTAAAGGTGATGATTCAAAAGAGGTAGATCATACTACATACAATAAATGATTGTATATGGTGCATACAAGACCTGATATAGCATTAGAAATTGGAATGGTGGCAAAATTCTCTGCTAATCTAAAAGAAAATCATATGATGGCAATCAAAAGAATCATTAGGTAAGGTACTGAAGATTATGGTTTGTGGTATAAGAAAGGAGGCAACTTTGAATTGAAAGCATTCACTAATGCTGATTGGACAAGAAGCATTGATGATAGAAAGAGCACTAATGGTGGAGCATTCTTGCCTAGAAAGAGGCTAGTATCTTGGACAAACAAGAAGCATAGTCAACAATAGAAGTAGAATATGTTGTTGTAGCAGTCAATTGTTAAAATATTATTCGGTTCACTATTGACAGGTAGGAAGGAAAAAATCAAGGATCTAGTTGTTGTTTTTTTGTGATAACACCAATGCAATTAACATTTTCAAAATCTTGTGATACATACCAAAACCAAGCACATTGCAATTAAGTATCATTTCTTAAGAGAATTGGTACAAGATAAGGAGGTAAGATTGGAATATGTAAATACAAAATAACATATTATAGACATATTCACCAAACCATTACCCAAGGATGCATTCTTGTATCCAATAGGTAAGCTAGGGTTCATTCCCCTATCTGAAGCTCACTAATCAAATTTTAGTGATGCATCAACCAAGCATGTTGAAGATCAGTCAAGTTGATTTAGTATTATAAAGGGCAGATTTCATATGAACCAGTACATCAGGTATAGAGGAGGTTCATTGAATGCTATCTTTAGCATGAGATGTCAAAGAGAGAGAGTTTTGTCATACATCAAAGAAATTTTATGTCTAATAGGGAGAGTTTGTTGTCATATATCATAGATATTCTTTATATATATATCAAAGATGTCAAAGAGGGAGAATGAACTTGAGAAGAGCTTGATATTGCAATCATTGCACTCATAGATTGATGACAAAGGGAGTTCTCATGGATGAGAATCAAAATGAAACTAAGGATATTATCCTTGCTTTTATTTTTCTCTAAAAATTTCATTATGTTATGAGATGTGTTTCCATCAATGCCAAAGAGGGAGATTGTTAAAAATAATTGTTCAATGTATATTGTCTTTGATGTTACACAAAATGCTAAGTCTTTATCATTCAGTGTCTGTCAAGCTCACTTGGGTGATGAAGATAGTTTCCACTAAACCATTACGCAAGTATGAATTCTTGTATCTAAGAGGTAAGCTAGGGGTCATTCCTCTATCTGAAGGCCACTAATCATATTTTAGTGATGCATCAACCAAGCATGTTGAAGATCAGTCCAGTTGATGCAACATTGTAAAGGGCAAATTACATATGAATCAGTCCATTAGGTAAATGGAAATTCATTGAATGCTATCTTTGGCATGAGATGTCAAAGAGGGAGAGTTCTATCATACATCAGAGAAATTTTATGTCTTTTTGTTGTCATATATCAGATATATATAGAGATGTCAAAGAGGGAGAGTTTGATATTGTAGTCATTGCAATCAAAGATTGATGACAGAGGGAGTTCACACTAATAGAGGGAGTTCTCATGGATGAGAATTAGAATGAAACTAAGGATATTATCCTTACTTTTACTTTTCTATAAAAATTTCATTGTATTATGGCATGTTGTGCTGCCATCAATGCCAAAGAGGGAGATTATTGAAAGTAATTGTTCAATTGTAAATTGTCTTTGATGTTACACAAAATGTCAAGTCTTTACCAGTCAGTGTCTACCAAGCTCATTTAGATGATGAAGATAGTTTCTAGTGTCTGCCAAGCATTCCAAAGATAATCAAGTTTGAAGACAGTATCTATCGAGTTCACTCGAGCACCAAAGGAAGTTTGTAGGAAGATAGTGTCTGTCGAGTTCACTCAGGCACCAAAAAGAATTTGGCACAGAAGAAATGTTAACTAAGCTCACTTGGTTACCAAAGGAATTCAGTTCAAGATGCAGTGTTAACCAAGTTCGTGCAGTTAAAAAAGGAAGTCTAAAGAAAGTAATTTCTGAGTTAGTATTGACTGAGCTAAGTCAGCTAACGAAGAATTTTCTTGAATTGACATATTTAGTTTGATGAAATTATTTATTTAGTCTAGCCAAATTAAGAGATGAATATTGAATATTTGTAAGTGTGTTCAAGCTGACTTGACTAGACAAAAGATATAAGTATAAGGTCAGCTTGTGGGATTGAAAGAGAGAAGCATGGGATTAAAAAGATAAACCAAAGAAGAAAATTGGAAGGATAACAAAGTAGCCTGAGTTGGCCAAAATGAAAAGTTTTATCTGATCAAGAAGGATCAAGTATTCAAGCCAGAATAAAGATCTAAAATTATTGATATAGTTGCATCAAAAATTAAGTTGTATCATTATTACTCTCTAATAATTGTAGCAGTGTATCAAATCTCTTAACAGAGTTAGCTTAATAGCTAGTTGCCAAATCCTCTAACAAGGTGACATTTCTAGATTGAAGTGTCTAAAGACCTCTAATGAGGCCACTCTTAATAGGGTGATTAAATAATTTAATATGGTCACACCTAACAATGTGTTTTTTAACCTTTAACATGGTTGGCTCCTAATAGGGCTCACTTTAGAAGAGTGAAAAATAGTAACTAGTTGCGATTGGTGGTTTTTCCCAAATTGGGTTTCCATGATAAATCATGGTGTCATATGTATTCATGTTATTTTATTTTTATTTTTGCAACTAAGTTAAGTGTGGTTAATAACAATAAACATCTTAAGAAGCATTTATTTTAGTAACTGTTGAGGAATAGAGATTCTTAGTGTTTGCCAAGTGATTAAGTGCTAACCAAGTTACAGCAGTATTTTCAGTTTCAACAGAGTTTGATTTTGATTTGTATTGACATCTAAGGGATCTAGGATTTATTTTTGTGGTAACTAATTCACCCTTCCCCTCTTAGTTACTCCTCTTATATTTCTAACACATATATATACATATACATATGTATGTATGTATATATATGTATGCATGTATGTATGTATGTATGTACATACATACATACATATACAGAGATTACAAGGGCACAACAATGAGATGCATAGATCATAAGGGCACAAAAATGAAATATAGAGATGCAGAGATACATATATACATACATACATATATAGATACATACATACATACATCTACATATGCAATTTTATCACCTTGGAATACTATATTTGATTTTTACTCAATCACCAAGAGATAATATAATCTATAAGTATAGAATTCTGCATACTTAGTTTGGTATGAATAGTTTCGATTGAATTCATCTAAGGAGAGTGACTCTACTCATGATGATAATGGCTCCATGTATTGGTTCTTTAGAGGAGAGAGACTTACAGAAGATTAAATGTTGTTTATGGATATGGGATGATTCATTTGTGATGCCAATATATCCTCCATATTAAATTTCTATATCATCAAAATTCTAGATACAAATCACTAGACTTGGTCTTCTGAAATGGTATGGGCCACTTGGAATTGTCAAACTTGAACCATTGAACTATACATTCAGATTGATGAACCAACACTTTGAACCACCAGTTTCATGTTCAGAACCTTTGGCCTTTGAAATGTGAACTTGGATTTTGATTTGTGGTGGATGGACTATTATGAACCAAAATACACCTAAATGTTCTTGGAGACATCTAAAAGCATCTGCACAAATTGATCTGAACCATTCAATTTAAATTATAGAATCTTTGAATCTTAGTACTCTGATCCAAGCTAAGAGCCTTCTAAACATTGAAACCACTAAACTACCAAGGACACTGAACTTATTGAACATATGAATCTCCTTAAACCAATGGAACCATTTTGAAATAGGTTCAAAACCCTAGAGGGACTAAGATATAAACCTCAAACAAGGGTTGTGTGCTATGGTGGGGTAGGAGGAAGATGGTTGTGTGAATGGTTGATCAAACAAGTTGATGAAAATTAGGGTGTCAGTTGTAAGTAGTTTCATTAATTTGATAAGGGAATCAACTTTTAAAGAAGGATGATCAAAATTGACATGTCCATCCTTATGATAGATGTCTCTATCTTAGAATTGAAAATTACCTCAAATGACAAGTGAAAAATTATTAATTGTATGGAAAATCAGAAAAACAATTCACCTATAATATTTTTGAAGGACAATTTTTTTTAAAAATATATAGTTTGGCAGCAAAAGCCATGAATTATGTGGCTCCACATTGTGGCTATTCCACTATCCAGTAGTGGAATCTCTTTACATTAAATATCAAGATCTTGAAATTAAAAAGATAACTATCAGAGATCTAAATTTTTGTTTTAGTGATAACAAATATACAATCTAATTTTAAGAAAAATAATAGTCTTAAATGTATATGATTAAATAAAATAAACAAGAGTACTAGTTGTAGCTATATAATTCTAGTATTACTAATTATGTTAAAAAATATGTTCAATAAAACAAGTATGAAGTAACATAAATGGATAATTTTGCTGGAATATTCAAAATGGGAAGAGTACTTTTGAGAAGGGGGTGGGGGTGGGGGTGAATCAGAAGCAACCAGTTTTCATCCTTTTAAACCCTTATTAACAAATAATTGAAAGCAATGTACATGCATGTAAACATATGAGCAAACATAAAATGAAAGCATGCATCAACACTTAACACAAAGATTTGGTAACCTAGAAACCCTCGTGGAATAAGAAGGTAAAACTAGGGTGGGGATGACACCCACAAAAATTACTACAACAATAAATGTTCAACCACTTCTGATGGTCCGCCTTGTGAAAGGCCTGCCCTGTTAAAGGCTTTACACTGTGTCAATAGTGACCTGGTTAGAGGATTTACAAACACTTACATGAAGTTTCACCCTATTAAAGAATTTACAATAGTTGTTAAACCCACCTAATACATAGCATTTTCAATCACCTTCTCCAAAGGTTCTCCTACCTAGTTGTTAAGTTAACCTATTAACATAGGATTTCAACCTCTAATACAATTGTGAGAGAGTTTTAGAACATTTGACCTGATTGAATGCAATCTCAAATTTCTGGTTTTAGGTACTAGATCTGCTCTTCTTGTTCTAATCCTTGCTTGATCTTATCTTTGGATGTGTTCCTTGTCCCTTGTGCTGTTATTTTCTTCATTGGTTGATACCTTCTCCATTTTTCTGATTGGTTGCATGTAGATTGCATAGGGAATGTAAATGATTCATCCTTATCCTTTTTCTCCTTTGAAATCTCTCCAAGACGGCTCCAAAAATGGTTTACATCTTGGTTTGTGAAAGCACAAACTCTTATGCTGATCCTAAATTACTCGACACTCATTACATTACTGATGCTCGACATGAACTGATTCTTGGATTGCTCAGCATCTATTACTTTCCTAGTTTGCTGGGCACCTATTAAACACCATATTTCTCATCACATGTGTGTTTTGTATTGCTCGGTATCTAAACATTTCTAGATTACTCAGCACATGAACATTTCCTAGATCAATCGACACGTACTACATTTTGACTTGCTCAGCACCAACTATGGCTTGGCACCTATTGAAATCCTAGCTCAACATACATTGTGTACTTAGCATATATAGTGAAAATGGTTAAGTGTGTTAACACTCAATCGTCAAGACTATTGTTTTGACCAACAATCTCCCCCTTTGACTTGAGTGTCAAAAACACTTAACCAAGCATTTATGAACTTAACCTTATTGAGTACATTCTTTATTTTCTTGGTATTCATGCAAAATTTGAGAAATATTGTAAGTAACAATATACCTTGTGACTTCCCTGAGTTGATTATGCCTTGTCCAATCTTGAAACTAAAATTCAATGCTAATGTGCCTGATCCTCTCTGTCGATTGTCCTGTTTCTGCATTCTGAGCTTATATGCTATATCTAATCTGTGTGAAGTTCAAAATTTTGCATCTCCCCCTTTTCCTTATTACTTTGCTTCCCCTTTTTGGCTATTTACAAACTTTCCACTCAATTTTCAAAATGAAAGAATGTAATAAAAAATGATTCAAAATTTGGTATTCTCCCATAGTATCTACATATATACATATCTCCCCTTTACTTTATCTCCCCCTTTTTTAACATTGATGTCAAAGGGTTCTATGGAGTAATACCATGCTTAGCCAAAAATGTGCTATTTACCTCCAAGAGTATTTTCAGAGCTGCATCCCAATTTGCTAGTGCAATGTCTAATGACTTATGTCGGATGGCAATCTTTGCTGCTAGATGTGTAGGTCCATCTGAGGTAGAAATATTTGAATCTTTCTTGAGGACTATTTTTGCATACATTTGCTCCTTATGAAGTACCTTTAAGTGAGTGGTTATAGAGGACTGAATTTGCATCAACTTAGCTTTTGTATTAGCCTCCTCTATTGTTAATATAGCTAATTCTCTTTGTGTGTGAAGTGTTTGAGCAAAATGCTTCTCACTTTGAGATGGATTGGTAGGGAGTTGTATACTAGAAATATTTAGATTTCTTTCCAAGCTCAGTAGCCTCTGGCTAGTCTCTTGTGTGAAGTTGGAAAAATCACACAACTTGTTGTACATGGAGAATATATTCCCAAATACAATTTTTACTCTATCCAATTTCTTAGCCAGCTCAACTTGAGATAGTGCTATATCACCAGATATTTTCTCATTTACCTTTCCTTGGAACTTCCTTTCTAACCATTCCATTAATTTTTCATTTGTATCTGTAATACCCCAAAATTGGCTCATTACCATCTCAACCAATTCTGGTCTATTTCTGATCAATCTTAAAGTCCTATTCTAATAGGCAATTCTCATTCTGCTATTCGCTACTTGACTTAATTGTCAGATGCAGAAAACCTAAATCTACATTCATCATGCTTATTATTTAATTCCTATAGTATTTACTCATATTAGTCACATTAAACCTATTGATTAATATTTAGTTTAATTATTAAGTATTTATACTTTAATTAAATTAAATTTTATCCTAAGGCTAATGTACTATGGAATTAAATTTATTTAATTTAATAAATACGCCTATTTTAATTAATTAAATGTAGTTATTTAATTAAATGAGAAAGGTATTTCTAATTAATTAAAAGAAATTATTTAATTAAATGGAGTACTTACTTCTAAATAATTAAACAAAGTTATTTAATTAAATGGGAAGCCATTCCTAATTAATTAAATGAAGTTATTTAATTAAACAAAAGTGTCTCTAATTAATTAAAGATTATTTAATTAAATAGAAAAAAATAATTATGAGAGTATATCTCATTTTATTAAATTAAATATCTCAACAAAATCTCTTTTCAGTTCAAAAAGAGAAATTTCTAGTTCACTATTGATCAAAAATGAGTTAAATCAGTTAAGTCCTTTTTCTACTCAAATTAAAACAGTTAACTCCTTATTTTACTCAAATTAAGTCTGTTAACTCCCTTTAATTTGGGAATCTCCCTTTATGACTGAACCTCATCTTCAATCCTGACCGTTGATCTGAATCGATCTCAACCGTTGATGGATCCCAGGAGAGTCTATTTAAGAGACCCTCATCTCCTCATTTTGAAGGATGAATTTGGAGAATTTGCATCGAATTGCTGCTGAAATTCATGCTCACGTTTGCTTACATTTCTTGCATACATTCTCATTCTTAGTTTAATCTCATTTTAGTTTAATCATGCATATGCTTAATCTAGTTTGCTTTATTTGTTCTTAGATTACATTGCATCTTTCATTTTAGATTAATTTGCATTCTCGTTCTTAGCTTAATTTCATTGTCAAATCCTTTGTTCTTAGAGGGTCTGGTTGCCTGCACCTTGATTCTAAGGATATTAACAGGCAAAATCCCTTTAGATAGAAGGCAACAGGTTGCTTTGTAGGGAAAATTTTGGATGAAAAATCCAATGTTCATTCCGAGATGAATCCGCATGCAATGACCGTGTTGAAGTGTGTGTTAGCATAGGCCACATTTTCACATATACATTTCTGGCGCTAAACTGTGGGGCACGCAAATCAATTTTTCTAGCCTCTTTCTGTATTTTTTAAATCTGTTTTTGGTTCTCTATCCGTACTGTTCTGTACAGATTCAAGAATCTTCACGTGAAACTGTTCATTTTTGCGCGAGGATCTAGAATCTTCACATGAATATTCTTTCCGCATTGCGCGAGAAAGTTCTTTGGCATGCAAAACTTCGCGCGAGACCTGTTTCTTCGCGCGAGCCGATTTTCATTTCGTGAAAGCCGAATTTGATTTTGCGAGAGCCGAATTTGATTTCACACGAGCTGAATTTGATTTTGAGTGAGCTGAATCTAATTTCACGTGAGCGGAATTCTATTTCGCACGGACCATAAAACTTCTTCGCGCGAGATGAATTTAATTTCGTGCGAAACTCTGCTGACAGAGGCTTTTTTTGCATTAATTTGCATGTTTTCTAATTTTTTTGCTGACTGTTCACAGTTTCTAGTGTTTCTATGTTTATTTATTTATTTTTGAACAGCATAGCAGCGATTTGTGGAATAATGGGAAAAGCATGCTAAAGTTGCCAGAAACAGGTAAAAATCTACTAAGCGCGTTGCGAGGATCACCAGGTAATCTTCCTCAACTGATAATACTTCATTTGGATCTAAAAAAAACATCTTTCGTGTTGAGCTTGTGTGTTTCCTTCTATATTTTCATTTTACAACACATGCATAATTTGATACTAGGTTGTGATCTCTATTAGTTTCATTTAGCAGGCTTAGTCTTTAGTGATAGATCTAATTAGCTATCTTGGGTTATTGGACTCGCTAATCCACCAGCCCCTTGTTCCACCCTATGGTTGCAAGCTTAGCACCACGTTAAATAGGGGAGGGGTCTATAGGACATAAGTGTTAAAGGCTCCATAAGGTAACCCTTTTGTGCTTTCTAGAACTCACTAATTTCTGAGTTGTGGACTTGTTTTCACTTGTGTGAGGGGTTAAATGTTCTACATCTTTGGACTCACCTCACATTACTTAAAGCGTTAAGTGTACCACCTTGTGCTTTTTTGATTACTTTTAGATAGATTTGTTTTCAGGAATTAACATCTATACACACATATAATTAAGCCCCCATGAACACTATTCGTGGATCTTGAGGGAGTGGGTTCCTAGTGAAACTCCTCTCTAAGATGGATTCCTTATGGGTGGGGAGGATACTTTGAGCATCTCGTAGATAGATGAATCTCCGACTTGTTGATTAAGGCATCCTTTCTTCAGAGAGGTTGATAGATCACAGGAAGATGATATCATAGATCTTTAAGAGATAATCTTAGTCTAGCGTGTCGGATTAATCTGTTTGTTTTGATTGGGCTAAAGGTGAAAAGGTGTCAAAACCTTGAATCTGGAAGCTAATTCCCCTTGTGGTATACTGTTGTGAGTCGGTCACCTTTAGAGAGGGTTAACCATAGTAGACAATCCCTCTATAGGGAAAACTGTGATGACGGAACCTCAAGCGGTAATAGCCATTTTTTCCATGGCAGTGACAACCGCTATATAAATGTCCTTATGGAAGAAATCTCCACGGGTGTGGTTCATTGTGGGTTGTCAGATCTCCCTAGCAGCTCTTGAAGATTAAGTTCTTAGACTGTGTCAAAACCTCGGTGCACCGGGATTGGAGGTCACCCCTGTGAGTCATAAAAGTTGCAAAGTCAAACCATTACTAAATACCTTAGAGAAGCCAACTTTTATTTTCTAGGAATGTGTGTAATGATTGCAAAACCTTTTGAAAACGTACACAAATAGCTCTCTTAGGGATTAGCACAAACTAAATCACTTGATTGTTCATGCGCAAGGTTGCTTTTGCCCTTGCTCATTGTTTTTAGACATGCTTGAAATCACTTGCTTGTTGTTCTATGTGCCTGTTTATCTGCCTGGTTATTGGATCGATAAATTTTTTTGTCAAAATCAGTCGCTGTTGTGAAACTATTCTGTCCTTTCGCATGAAATCATTTTGGTCTCGCGCGAAATCATTTGGCTCTCGTGCAAAATCATTTGGCTCTTGCGCAAAGCCATTTTGTCCTCGTGCAAAATTAAAGTTCTGTTGCGCATCTTCGTGCGATCTAGAAAACATCCTCACGCGAAATTAAAAACTATTATTGATTTTTGCGTGAGACAGAAACATCTTCGCGCGGCCCATAAAACTTCTTCACGTGGCTCGTAAAGGTTTTTCGCGAGAGATTTTGTATTAGCATTTACAATTTGGGTCTGTTCTAGCTATCTACGGCCTACGCACTGTCATTTTTTGCATCCGTTTATCGTTCTTTGTTTGCAAACAGTCCTGGAACAGTGACACTTCGCTTAACTAAAACTTGTGTCTTATACCTTGACTAGTCTCGTCTCATACGTAATCTTGGTCCTCGTCTTAATGATTGTCATACTTTGTGCTGCTGTGGCCATAATCTTTGGCTGTTCTAGCCTTTAAATCAGACCATTTGTGCCTTAGTGAACAACATTATTGCTACTATCTTGTCCTTTTTGAGACTCAGTCTTAGTATAGTCCTTGTCCAGATTCTAGCTTCTTGTCCTTGCCTATGACTATCACAACCAGAAGCTGCAACGTGTTTTATCCTGATAACATTAGACATGGTCGTGCTAGGGGTCATAATCATGGCAGAGGTAGCTTACCTTTCGCTATGCAATCTATATCCAGTTTGGCTAGTGAGGCGTCTTCACGGTCTTCCTCACCTACAAGCTCATCTCAAGTTCAACGAACATTTTCCAATTTGCAACAAATTAGTAATCCTTTTTACCAAAAGGATACCGAGACAGGTAGGAGTCCTGCATCCTCAAACACAATGTATGATCCTTTCTCCATGGACCCTTTTGAAACACAACATACAAAAACTGAACAAGTTCCTATAATGACTAATCGTGAACCTGAATGGGGTAGTCATAGTCGATATCAAGAACAACCTAGGGATGACAAGGAGAAAGAGAAAGAAAATGACACTGATGAAGAACAAGAAGAGGTGGAAATCCTTCCTAAACACATAGCAAGATGTCGAAGAGACAAAAACTTTCAGAAGGTCATGGGAATCTTACTCAACAAAGAGAAAGAAAAGTACTTTCTCAAACTTGCCCAAGAGGGAGCTAAATTGCCCACACATTTCAATGTGGAGACCATTATCACACGTGAAGAAGAAATTGAGACCACTAAACTCCAAAAACAACTAAAAATTATGCAAGACCAATTGGCTCAGATGATGCATGAGAAAGAGAAACCCAAAAAGACATACACATTGGACAATCTTTGTTCATTTCCATTTAACAAAAGTATAAACATGTCGCCTTTCCCAAGAGGCATAGAACTACCCAAATATGACAAGTACTTTGGTACTACTAATCCCCAAGATCACTTGTGAGAATTTGGTACTTTGTCTATGGAGTTTATACACAATCAAACGTACCTCATGCGTTTATTCCCTAGAAGCCTAGGTGGTCAAGCTTTGGAGTGGTTCTCACATTTACCTCCTGGTATCAAGACGTTTGACAAAATTGCTAATTCATTTGTTTAGTAATATTCTCATAACATTCAACATCTTGTAAATATTTGAGATCTATGAAACCTTAAATAGAAGGTTGGTGAGCCTTTCCTCACTTTCCTCCAACGGTGGAGACAACTTTATACTAAGTACTCTCGTAAAATCCCAGAAATGGAAAAGCTTGACATTTTCACTGATAACCTCTTACCTGATTTTAGGTATCGAGTTCAACTAAAAGGTCCACGTACCTTCGAAGACATGATTACACAGGCTATCCATATCGAAGAATTTATGGTCAAGAAAGGTGAGCTCACTCTTTAGAGAGACACAAAACAAGGTTCCACTTCCAACAGGGATAAAACCAAACATGTCAACAAGAACTGAGAAATTGTACATGATGGGGTTGTTGATAATGTCACACCAAAACCTTCTAAAGCAGTATTTAATCTCACAGACTGCTTCAAAGTGGCCAAAAGTGCTAAGAAGTCTCCTCCTGACAATAAGGCGTCTGGGAACAAACTGAGGAACTCATGGGCAACACGACCCAAGCGAGAGTATATGCCTTTAGGAGAACCTTTGGATGTGGTTTACAAAACATTGCTACAACACAAGCTTATCTCACCAATGGATAACCCTCATCCCTATGATACACAACCATGTCCACCATGGTGGAATGAGACCTCATTCTGTGACTATCACTAAAACAAGGGACACAAAACTAGCAACTATATAAACTTACGTCATAAAGTCCAAGACATGATTGATGCTAGTGAACTTGTGGTAGATGGACATAACAAAAACTCGGACCACAAGGCGTTCAAAGAGCCTTTCCCAGCTTATGAAAAAGGAGAGACTTCTAAACCAAAACCCTACAATAAGGTCAACTATACGTATTCCAATGATTACAATGTCATTCACATGGTTAAACCTGTAGATTCTGAATATTGCAACGTTATTACTATAAAGGGGAAGCAAGATAACGATAAACCCAAGACACCATTTGTCTTGAGAGGCCCTACTTCCAATAACATGGATAATGCATCTTCGCAACACTATGCTAATGCTATTACTCGCTCTCATGCGAAATTGGTGCTCAAAGGCCCTACACCTCCTACTTCAAATCTTGAACAACACAAGGACAAAGCCCTTGCTGGTCCATTCGGTAAAGGTACAAAACACACAACAAACTTGATTGCAACTAGTTATAGTGTTCTAGATCAATTGAAATGAACCAATGCTCACATTTCCATATTTGAGCTGCTTAAAATCTCGTCTGCTCATAGGAAAATTCTGGACAAAGCCCTCACTGAGGAAAACGTTCCTCAAGATCTTGATCTTAAGTGATTTCAATGCATGGTAGGTCACTTGACCTCACCTCATCTTATGACCTTCTCCGAGGAGGATGAAAACTCACTGAATCACCCACACAATCAACCTCTACACATTGAGGTTATGATCCACCAGACACGTGTTTGTCGGGTACTCATTGACAATGGCACTAGCCTAAACATTATTTCTACTGCTATGCTTAGATAATTGGATTATTCTGAGGACTTTGTTGATCCTCGACAAAAGATCACTATTAAAGCGTACGATGAAGTAGAACGAAAGTCACTAGGTCTTGTGACTTTACCAATTCGCGTTGGTCCTGTCGAAAGGGATGTCACCTGTCAGGTGCTTGACATTCCCTTAGCCTACAACATTCTGTTGGGATGGCCATGGATACATGAGATGCATGCTATGCCATCCACATACCACCAATGCATTAAATTCCCATTTCATGGCTCCGAAGTTACTATTCCTGCCACTACTAGCTACACTTGCAATATGCTCAAAGCTGTTAATTCTTTTGTCCCTGCTAACTGTGAGTCTACTGATTGTCACAATAATAAGCTGAAACAAATTGAGTAGTCATTTAAATTGAAAGAAACTGGTATGGGAGAGTACCACATGGAACCAGTACTGTCATTAACATCTATTCCAGAGTCCCCTTGACATTTTGGGAGACCCTCAGTAGAAAAGAAGCCATTCGTGTTGACACCTCAGACCAAGTTTAATGGCTCTTTTGTCAAAGCTACAGTTCCCTTAGAAGATGAAAGTGAAAATAGAGCCATTGCTGCATGGCTTTACAAAGAAGAGTCTCCAGTAGACCTAACAGAATAGGCTCGAGAAATCACTCCTAAGAAGTATGGACCTGGTCTTAAGCTTATGAAGTGTTTTGGCTACAAGGGAATCGGCCCTATTGGATGCAATAACAATGGTTTAATAGATCCTATCAAAGCAACAGCTCGAAGCAATAGTGACACAACTGGCCTAGGGTTCAAGAAGGTCCCTTTCCATTTGGGATCCAATAAATTCATACATGTACCTGAGAGTTCATCTGAAAATGAGTCACAATCTGAGTCAGGAACTCGAGAGGAAGAATCTGATGATGAGGATTCTTACCCTCATCCTATTCCTTATGATCTTGCTAAATTCTTTGCTAAGCCAGATGACTTTGTGCCATGTGTTAGCACTGTGGATGATACTAGTGATTCTTCTGAGGACAATGCTGAGCAACTCAAATATCATTCACAAAAGGGAGAATCTAGTCAGTCATGCCATATTGAGTATTTGTGTAAGAATCCAGAGGTTGAAGGAGAGTATGTCCCTATCACTATTGGGGAGTTCTATAGTCTCTCACCATGTAGCACTGATTCTCATGAATATGAATTTGACAATCTTTCAGAAGCGACTACTGATAAAGACATTGACCAAGTGCATGTCTATGAAAATCAAATCGAAGTGAGTGAAACATCTAGGGATAGGTCATAGGGGTCTGATCCAATTAGTGTCCTAGAGTCGTCAATTACTAACATTTGTACTCTGAGGTGTTTGAATACACCTATGGGTGAGTTCGCTGTAGGTCTCAAATTGCTGGTCCATGCATTTAATGACTATACTATGAACGCAATTGAACCAGCCACTACTCTCGCACTCGCACATCCTGACCTTATAGACTGGAACCCCAATGCACCTAACAAAGTCCCCACATTCCAGAATGACTATGCTCTTGCCTCTTACTTAAATGCTATCGAACCTATAACTTCTTCCACCAATGAGCAAAGCGTCAACATGACTGAGGCCGACATCAAATATCTCAGTCACAAGATTAAAAAGAAAAAATGCAAGAGGTCCGATGGTGAAAACCACATTGTGGCAGTGTCGGATCCAAAAAAAGTAAAAACAAAAGATGTATCCAAGGGTGAAAACCTCTCTGAGGCACCCACAGATGAGATATTTGATGTCCTTCCAAGTCACTTTTAGGAGAGATCATCAGTGTTAATAAAGCCGACACAACCAATTAACCTGGGCATAGAAGAACATCCTCATGTGATACATCTGGCACAGTCATTGTCGCCTGAAGAGAAAGAACAATTCATTGCCTTTTTCAAGGGAAAGAAAATAAATTTTTCCTAGACATATTCTGACATGCCAGGATTGGATCCTGATCTTATTATGCATCACTTGTCCATAAGACTAGGCATAAAACTAGTTAAACAAAAGCTTCGAAAAATGCATCCTCATGTTGCATTGCTAGTCAAAGCCGAATTGGAGAAACTTCTGAAGGCTGGTTTCATTCGTGCAATTGATTATGCTGAATGGATATCCAATATTTTCCCTATGTCCAAACATGATAAATCTATTAGAGTTTGTATAGATTTCCGTGATCTTAACTTGGCATGTCCTAAAGATGACTTTCCACTCCCTAATATTGATATGATTGTGGACATGACGGCTGGCTATGAGATGTACTCACTTATGGATGGTTTTTCAGGATACAATCAGATAAAAATTGCACCAGAAGATCAAGAGAAAATAGCCTTCACATGTGCATGGGGAACCTTTTGTTGGAATGTGATGCCATTTGGTTTAAAGAATGCTCGAGCTACATATCAGCGGGCTATTACTACAATTTTCCATGACATGATGCATAGAACTATGGAGGACTACGTTGATGATACTTTGGTCAAAAGCACTAAACACAATACTCATTTGCACAATTTGGGACCAATCCTAGATCATATGGAAAAGTTTAGTCTTCGGCTCAATCCTACTAAGTGTGCATTTGGTGTCACATCAGGAAAACTGTTAGGATATATTGTTTCTGCAAAGGGAATTGAAGTAGATCCAGAAAAAGTACAAGCAATAATGGACATGCCACCACCTTGAAACACCAGTCAAATGAGAGGACTATAGGGAAGGCTTCAATCTATTTGCAGGTTTATTTCACAATTGGCGAATAAATCACAACCCTTCACAAAGACCTTACATAAGGATGTGAAATTCAATTGGAGCCAGGATTGTGAGCAAAGCTTAACAAAAATTAAATAATATCTTGTCAATCCACCAATCCTGATGCATCCTATGCATGGGAAGCCTTTGCTTTTATACATTTCAGCCATTGAAACATCTTTGGGAATCCTGTTGGCTCAAGAAGATAATGATAACAAAGAAAGAGCTATTTATTACTTGAGCCGAACATTGGTCTCTTATGAGAAAAATTATAGCATTATTGAGAAAGCTTGCTTGGCAGTTGTCTTTGCTTCCCAAAATTTGAGACACTACATGCTTTCCCACACTACACGGCTTGTGGCTAAAATAGATCCATTAAAGTATTTGCTCAGTAAGGCAGCTCTCACAGGAAGATTGGCTAAATGGGTCATGATACTAAGTGAGTTTGACATCCAATATGTTGAACGCAAAGCTATAAAGGGATAGGCAATTGTAGACCAGTTGGCTGAGGCACTGTCATGTCCCCTTTTCATATAATTAAAAAAAAAATAATCTTTGCTAAGGCAGGCAGGCCCAAGAAAGTGAAGTTTCAAAAAAAGGGGGTTAATATTTGGAAACCGTTGGACTAATAAATGAAAATTATTATTAAAATATGTTTCATTAACCTCTCTTGGATGTTAGTTACAGTTATGCCCTCTTTTAAGGAGTTTGGAGGCATTTTGGGCTGATTCCAGAACTTGATTTTTGCTCATTCTTTGTTATTCTTCAGAGGCTGCCAAACCTGTGGAGAAGGAGACCCAAGAACGGGAGTTTGCAGGTTTCCAGGGAGAACCAAGAATGCGAGTTTTCAGGTTTCTAGGAAGGCTAAGGATGGGATTTTGAAGCCATTCCATGTGCATGCTCATACAGAGTTTGCCTTTGTGCTGAACAGTGCAGATTTGTGAGTTTTTGAGTGTGTTTTTTGTATGAGTTTGGTGTTTTCAGTTGAGTATTTCATATCAGTTTGGGTTTCTGCTGTATTTTAGACTTTAAGGTGTTAAAATAGGGCTAAATATATGTATTGGAATGTGATTAAACTTCTAAGATAGATTATTAGTGTTTTTGTGGTGTTTCTGGGCATTTTTGTGTTAATTTCGGGAGCCCGATGAGCATAGTTTTTGTCCTACATTTGAGAACTGTTGTCTAAAGGCTATACGGATCTGGAAATGTCATTTTTTAGGCTATTATGCTGCTGAAATTTCTGTAAAAATGTCCATTTTCAGATTTATTAATAATTTGTGAAGTTGTGAAGCTTTTGGCACTATTTTCAGCATACCCGATTTAGGGTTTCTTGAGAAATTTGGTGGATCTTTGTGATATTAGTTGTTTGATATTAAAGATCTGATTTGAGGCTTGAAATACCATGAAAAATCAGAAAAGGGAAATTTCAGTGGTATCAGAGCCATGATCTTGCCAGCCTGAGGGTTTGTAGAAGCTTGCATGTCAGTTTTGACAACTACCCAGATCTTGCATGTCATAATTTATGATTGCATGTTGCTTCTAATCAGCTGCATGTCAAAATTTATGGTTGCATGCTACTTCTAATCATTTTCATGTAAGTTCTTGGTGAATTTGGTGGTTGTAGAAGTTTGCATGTCAGTTTTGAGAACTACCCAAATCTTGCATGTCATAATTTATGGTTGCATGTTGCTTCTAATCAGCTGCATGTCAAAATTTATGGTTGCATGCTAATTCTAATCATTTGCATGTTATTTCTTGGTGAATTTGGTGGTTGTAGAAGTTTGCATGTCAGTTTTGAAAACTACCCAGATCTTGCATGTTAGTTTTGACAACTACCCAGATCTTGCATGTCAGTTTTGACAACTACCCAGATCTTGCATGTCATAAGTTGGTGGTTGCATGTTGCTTCTAATCAATTGCATGTCAAAATCTATGGTTGCATGCTACTTCTAATCATTTTCATGTTAGTTCTTGGTGTTTGAAGAAGTTATATCCTATTGGGGTTACACTCTACTTTATCCAGAATGGACAGGTATAGTACAGAGTCTCAGAGGACACGATCTTGGACAATTGATATCTAGAGTCAAAACAATAGAAAGGATGGTTATTTAGACATTCGAGATAAACTTATGAAAATAAGCCATGACATGTCTGAAGAATTGGTTGAGCGCCACCGTATAATGAATGACATGTTGTCTGAACCAGCTAAGGTGGATAAGTTGATTGGATTTCTATTTGGCAGATTTTCTCACAGGACAGATGACACAATTCCTAAGAACTTGCATGAGGAGTTTGAGAAACTAGCTGATAGCCAGGTAGAGGTCTCAGATTCTACTTTGCCACAGGAGGTGGTGGGAAAGGATATTACACAGATTGATAGTAATGGTCAACTTGATACTCAAATTGAGACAATTGTTTACAGGTCGTCGGGTGATGCCACAGGTATTCAGGATGGTATAGTTACAACAGGCAGTGACTACAATGTAGTGGGTTCAGATGATGATTATGAGGATGTTGTTGTGCAGGATGGTGAGATACCTGGTAGAGATGAGCAGACATTGAGCATTCATGACTTTGCTGAGAAAGAGTACCAGGCATAGTTAGATGCTTCATCACATGAGGTTGAGGCTGGTAGTACTTCACATGATTTTTTCAGCCAGCTAAAGGTGAACAAAGGTAGTATTGTGACTTCATTATCTCATCATGACAGGTATATGAAGTTAATTGGTATTGGTCATATTACTCAGGTGAGGAGTTTGCTTGAGTTACCAGTTGATTCTAGTTTACGGATATGGACTCGAGATTGTTATATTAGTGTTTGGGATTCAGTTGACTGGAGATCTTTAACACTTTTTGGTAGCAGTGTTTGTTTGGGTGCTATCATGGATTTGATTAGCAGATTACACGGTGTTGTCTTTTCTTGTGCCAGTATCTTGTCTGATGTTGGTATTAGTTTTTATACACCGATGTTGGGCTTTGTTCATATATCCAGTCGACCATACTTGCTGGAATGTGTTGATGATATTTCATATTTGGCAGTGTGTATAGATGAGTCCTAGGATCATATTGGCATTGATGACATCCAGGAGGATGCAGTGGGCAGTTTTGAAGACTTAGTTTCCTTGTGTATAGAGGAGTTGGACAGTAATGCTAATTTTTTTGATACTCCGTATGTTGATATGAGCTTTAGATTTGATTCACAGGATATGGATGGTAATACTCTAGAGACTAGTAACTTTGAGGATACTCCTTTAGACAGTGCATCAGAGGAGGTTTGTAGGATACAGTCAAGCCAGTGCCATCATGTGTCTAATCAGTTGAGAGTTAGTGACCAAGACATTGCTATCACTTGCCAGCATTTTGGTGTTGCTTGTCAGTTGTTAGCAGTTTATGGATGGGGTTCTCCTACTAGTGATGAGCAGGGAGGCAGTTATCTTTCCTTGACAGAGTTCCACTCTTTATGGGAGGCTATCTAGATTCTAAGAAAAGATTATATGCAGTTGGTAGCCGACAAAGATTATCTTATGGAGTGGGGCAGTACAGTATATGATGCATTGTTGGCCAAGGAAGATGAGGTGAGTGAGCTTACTAAGAAGCTTGAGGTGACTTCTAAGATTCTTGAGAGTATACAGTTGGCTTTCAAGGAGTCACAGTTTCATTTGGCTAAGGTGACCATGGAGTTAGAGTGACTACAGTCTTTACCTGATTCTATACAGTCACAAACTGTGGTGTTTGGTGATCTGAGGATGTCCATGGCCGAGATTGTCAGAGACAATGGAGATGGGGATGCATCCATCCTTGATACTAACATTGGCATATCAGGTTCATTCCCACTAGAGTCAGGTTCAGTTGAGTTGGGTGTTGCAGCAAATTGTTGTATGCCTGACATAGTGGTGGCCTCTAGTACTGATGGCACAGAGACTAGAGATGTATCAAAGATCATGTGTGATGTTGGTGAGTTGGATGTTGGCATGGTTCCTGCTAGTAATACTACTCCCTTGGTGATATCTTTGGAGGTAGTAGTCAATTCAAACATGGTTAATGATCAATTGCAGTTAGTTTCATCTAGATTACAGTCTGAGCCACTGACTGAGATTGGAAAATTCTATTGGCATTACATTGTGAGGTACGCTCATCAATTTACCTTTGATGACCATGTTGATGAGATGATGATACAAAGATGTACTTTGGTTCCTAGTGCTTATCATCAGTTATGGGATAGTTTGATGCCTCAAGATGAGAGTTGTGATGGGCATGACATGGTGATAAGTTCTGCAGTTGATAGCTTGATAATATGTGACTTAGAGCAGGAGTTCGGGAGTGATGCTTCAGTGGGTGTTGTTATTGATTCTACTCCTTTGGCTATGACATCTCTTGACTTAGCTAGTGATCAGTCACAGTGGGTTGTATCACTTGTTCATGGTGAACTGTTGACTAAGGTTGGTTTTTTTAATCAAAATTATATTGCAGGGTATGTACATCAGTTAGCATTTGATCCTTGTTTTGAGGAGTTGATGGCAGGAAAATTTGGTTTGGATTCCATTTCTTACTCTTTATCTTGTAATGTCTTTTCACCATCAGTAGTGCATGGGAGTTATGGTTATGAGATAGTGGTTAGTGATTTACAGAGTTGTGTTGACTGTAGGAGTTGTACAGCGTGTGGATTCTCCATACTTGGTACAATTTCATTCGAGAGCGTTCACCATTGTTGCAGAGTTGGATTGTACATTCCGTATAGGCTAGTGGGATGTGTTGATGGTATTTACTGTGTTGGTAGTTTGATTTGTCCAATTTACTTGAGTTCTAATGTTCTAAGAGTTTGTGTCTCATGGGTTTTTGACTGTGGTAGTGGTGATTTTGGAGTTTGGTTGAGCTATAATTGTCAGTTTGATTATGGATTCCTCTTGGTCATATTGCAGAGGATATTGCAGGAGCCTGTGTTAATTGGTAGTAGTATAGTTCATGACTACATTTGGGATCCAGGTGGATTGATTGGTTTATTGTTCAGCCATTGCTTGAGGACAAGAAATTTTTGGGAGGGGAGGACTTGTCATGTCCCCTTTTCAAATAATTAAAAAAATAATAATCTTTGTTATGGCAGGCAGGCCCAAGAAAGTGAAGTTTCGGAAAAAGGGGGTTAATCTTTGGAAACCGTTGGACTAATAAATGAAAATTATTATTAAAATATGTTTCATTAACCTCTCTTGGACATTAGTTACAGTTATGCCCTCTTTTAAGGAGTTTGGAGGCATTTTGGGCTGATTCCATAACTTGATTTTTGCTCATTCTTTGTTATTCTTAAGAGGCTGCCAAACCTGTGGAGAAGGAGACCCAAGAACGGGAGTTTGCAGGTTTCCAGGGAGACCCAAGAATGGGAGTTTTCAGGTTTCTAGGAAGGCTAAGGACGGGAGTTTGAAGCCATTCCATGTGCATGCTCATACAGAGTTTTCCTTTGTGCTAAACAGTGCAGATTTGTGAGTTTTCGAGTGTGTTTTTTGTATGAGTTTGGTGTTTTCAGTTGAGTATTTCATATCAGTTTGGGTTGCTGCTGTATTTTAGACTTTAAGGTGTTAAAATAGGGCTGAATATATGTATTGGGACGTGATTAAACTTCTGAGATAGATTATTAGTGTTTTTGTGGTGTTTTCGGGCATTTTTGTGTTAATTTCGGGAGCCTGATGAGCATAGTTTTTGTCCTACATTTGAGAACTGTTGTGTAAAGGCTATACGGATCTAGAAATGTCATTTTGTAGGCTATTATGCTGCTGAAATTTTTGTAAAAATGTCCATTTTCAGATTTATTAATAATTTGTGAAATTGTGAAGCTTTTGGCACTATTTTCAGCATACCCAATTTGGGGTTTCTTGAGAAATTTGGTGGATCTTTTTGATATTAGTTGTTTGATCTTAAAGATCTGATTAAAGGTTGGAAATTTCATACAAAACCAGTAAAGGGAAATTTCAGGCACCCATACAAAGTCTTCTACCAATAAACATTGATTTTCCAGATGAGTCAATTCTAACACTCACTCACCATACATGGGTTATGTTCATCGATGGATCCTTCACATAACAAGGATCAGGTGCTAGATTACTTTTCATCACACCACAGAAATACTCATTGCCCAAAGTGTACAAGATTCTATTTCCTTGTACAAATAACATTGTTGAATATGAAGCTTTGATCAATGGTATGAAAATCGCAGCTGAATGGAGAGTAGATCAGTTGGATATCTTCAGTGACTCTCAGCTTGTCATCAACCAAGTAAATGATGTGTATCAAAAAAAGGATGAAAAACTAATTCCTTACAAATGCATAGTTGATGACTTGACAAAATATTTTGCACACATCACCTTCCAACAAGTTCCATGTGCAGATAATAAAGCGGTTGACGCCATGGCCACTCTGGCCTCCCTTCTACAAATGCCAGAAAATGATCTACGACATGAGTTCTTGGTGGAAGCGTTGCACTACCCAGCCTATGACACACCTGATTCCAAGATGATCTATTCTATTATAGGACAAGAATCATCCCGCTACCATCACATCTATTCCTACCTTCATAATCAAACCATTTTGGAAGGTCTAACCTAGAATGAGAAACGTTACCTAATCTGTAACACTTCACATTATGTCATTATTGCTGATGATTTGTATAGGAAAGGTCTCGACGGAACACTCCTTAGGTGTTTAGAACCTGACGAGTCAAAATGTGCACTAATTTACATTCATGAAGGCATTTGCGGATCTCATTCCAATGGCCTAACACTAGCTCGTAAACTCCTTCATGCTGGTTACTACTGGCCTAAAATGGAGCAAGAAGCTATTAAATATGCTAGGTCCTGCAAACAGTGTTAGCTACACAAGAATCTCATTCACGCTCCAGCCAGAGAGTTGATTCCCTCTACTACAACATGGCCATTTCAATAATGGCCCTTTGACTTGGTGGGACAGATTCACCCAACCTCTTCTAATGGACATAAGTTCATTATCACCACTACAGATTATTTCACGAAATGGGTAGAGGCAGTCCCTCTCACAATTGCTGATGGCAAAACTGTAGCACTTTTTATCACAAACTACATCATCTGTAGATATGGTATACCGTCCTCAATCATTATTGACAATGGAGGACAGTTCAAAAATAAAGACCTTAAGGAATTGTGCAAGAAATTCAAAATTACATAACATTGGTCTTCCATTTATTACCCCCAGGGTAATGGCCAAGCTGAGGCATCCAATAAGGTGATCCTCAAAATTCTTCATCGCATAGTCAGTAAGTCAGGGAGAGACTTGCATCTCCAGATCAATCTAGTCCTGTGTGCATATAGAAAAAGCATTAGAACTCCAATGGGCATGATTCCTTGAGAATCTCTATGAAAGGTCTTATCACAGATGATGACTATAGGATAGCCTGGCTTCAAGAGCTTGTATTGCTGGATGAACGATGACAAGTGGCCTGTGATCATCTATGAGCATATCAAAAAAGAATGGCATGAAGCTACAATAGGAGAATTAGGTCACGTGACTTCCAGCTGGGTGATCTCGTCCTGAGAGAGAATCCTAAGAATCAACAACAACGAATGCAAAAGGGAAAGTTTGAACCAAACTAGCTAGGTCCTTACATCATTACTGTAGTATATGGATCTGGCACCTATCAACTTTTGACAACTGAAGGAGAAGTGCTTAAAGAGCCTATGAACACTCTCCACTTGAAGTGGTTTTACAGTTGATTCAATCTCAGCAAGCTCTCTGTACATATCTAAATGTCCTGAAAAAAATCCTAAAAATCAGAAAAAGTCCTGAAAAAAGTTGTTACCCTGGTGAAAACCTAGCAATAGGTGCCTTCGTTACACCAAAAAAATTGAAAAATCTCAAAAATACCAAAAAAAAAAAAAAAGAAAAGAAAAAAAAAAACAAAAAAGCACCATTGATGAAAATCTAGAAATAGGCATCATGGTAGCGAAAAAAGGAAAATCCTGCCAAGAAGGTGAAAACCTAGTAAACAGGCGCCTCTTGTTCCCAATGCTCCATCTTGTAGCACATCTTTTGGCTACTCTGTATAGTCACTTTCATGCTTTTTTTTGCTCATGTATCCATGGATTGAGTCTTTTCATAGCTCGGGGGAATTCCCCTCTAAGTGTCACTTATCTCAAGATTCTCCTCATAGAATCTCCTTCATGATAGTCACCAGTCATTCTGATTGTGTCTGCCTACTGTTACTAGTGTCGCTCATCTCAAGATTCTCCTCATAGAATCTTCTTCGTGACAGTCACTAGTTGTTCTAACTGCGTCTGCCTACTATCACCAGTGTCACTCTTTTCAAGATTCTCCTCATAGAATCTCCTTCGTGACAGTCACCAGTCATTTTGACTATGTCTACCTACTGTCACTAGTGTCACTCTTTTCGAGATTCTCCTCATAGAATCTCCTTCGTGATAGTCACCAGTCGTTCTAACTACATCTGCCTACTGTCGCTAGTGTCACTCTTTTCGAGATTCTCCTCATAGAATCTCTTTCGCAATGGTCACCAGTTGTTACATCTGTGTCTTCCTATCGTTGCTCGGGTCATGTCTCAAGATTCCTTTATGGAAGATCTCTTTTGCATCATTCACCAGTCGTCTTGGCTGTGTCTGTCTACTATCGCTTAGTTCTTCTTAGGTTCTTTATCGTGAAGATTCCTCTTTGACCTTAGTCACTAGTCATTCTGACTGCGTCTACCTACTATTGTCACCCTACTAAAGAGATTTTTTCTTACATGTTTTGGACATTGATACTTGACATCAATCCCAAAAACATTGAACTCAAAAAAAATAAAAATAATGATATACTTGTTTGGATATGCTAAGCATTTTCTTTGTTTTCTTTTTTTTGCTTTATCATATCTCCTTGAGCAACTTGATGATGTCATCTTCGCCTAGAGAAGTAATGACTGGGGGCATGATCTTTTTCTTTGCTTTCTATTTACGGTTTAGTTCTAATAAGTTGATATATTCCTATAAGAGGGGTGTCCACTATAAGAGCCTCCATCTCGTATTGGATGGCCGTGTGTACCTCGACTCCTTTTATACAGATACGTCAATGATATTGGTTCTTCTCCTTGTTTGTTGGAGTGAACTCTTCATGCTACAGTAAATATTGATACTCATCCTGCTAAGTGAACGTACGAGTCACTGTGAGAATATCTAGCACACTTCTATCTCAGGTTACAAATGCAAGGGTCGTTGTGGACAGAATGAATGCAGAATACTTAGCATAAGGGGGATCTCTTGTGTGTTTGGTGTGCCTGTTATGCAAGCAACATTCAGGTCATCCTAGTGTTTATGCTTTGATGCTTATGTTAACTTGATACATTAAAAGGGACAAATGTTCTGGTCATTCTGGCTTCTTGTGCCTCGAATGCTTACATTTAATCCTGACATCCCAATAACGTATGTTATATTCATATTTTCATGATTGCAATGTCAGTGAAAATTGTATAACATACAAGCTTTATTTTATATCCAATGATGATAAATCATCGAGGCTTGGTAACCAGACCTAGGGTTGCATTTAACATAGTCTTGCATACTTCATTTGCATTAGCACGTGATTCAATGGTAATCCTATTCATACTCCACATGCATCAGATTCCTCCACGGCTGTACAAGCGTTTGGTTCATCGATTCTCGCTCCTCAATGGAATACCTGTGACTGTCAAACAAAAACACACAACACTACTTCAGATGTCAATTCATTCATATTTTTTCTATTTAAACATACATCTCATGTACATTAGAGAAAAATAAAATAGACAATGTCATGTACACAGGAATACTCGGCTCAAAATATCGTATATATATATCAAAGAATGGGTCAGTACAAAAAATGGGCGCAAGTCGAATGCAATCGATAAAAAATGATACATCTGGTGCTGGCACACCAATCGATACATAGCTAGAGATCAAAATAAAAAATTAGGCACCGAGTGTCTAAGTCTGTTCCAAACTCTTGCCTCCAGGAGGAGCAAGAGGAACAGGGGCAACAGGTGGTAGAGGCAGTGGTGGCATATCCGGCCTGACAGGAGGTTGTGCACCTCTAGACTCTCGTGCATACTGAGAGAATCGCTACACCTGCAATGTCTCATCAGGTACTGCACTAGTGTATGCAGCATAATAATATGTAGCTCGAGCAGAATGGAAGCGGATCTCATCCTGTGCCAGCTCTAGCCTCCGCTCTGCAGCTTTCGCACACTCTCTCTAATGATCTGTCTCTCTCTGTCTCTCTACCAGCTATGCATCCCTGACTGCCACTACAATCTAAAAATCTCCCAACTATCGAGAGGCTGCACAAATCCACTCTCGATACTGTCGTACTTCTTTCTATACCCCACCTTCCAGCTGATCCGGCATATCCTCATCAACCATCTTTGGTGCATGCTGTTGTAGAGGTGCCTGCTGCGGTGGAGGTACCTGTGGCTGTGGGACTTCCTGCTGAGGGGCCTACTCCTCTATCCTCTTCCTCCTCCATCGATTATGTCCTACCCTACTACCCCCAGCACCTGGGTCTGATCTCATCTGACGTGGAGGAATAGGTATCTACTGTACCCAGTGCTGGACCTATGGTGGCACCTGTGGCTATGCCTGTTACTGCTGGGGCACCTGTCCCTGCCCCTGTACCTGCCCTACCACCCCTAATGGATTTGTGAAGCGTGGGAATGGATGGCTCATCAAAAATGCTTGATATGCAGGCATCATCCCTGCATCTACTACCTTTGGTAGGTAGTCCCACTGAACAGCAGCCAAACTGCGAATATCTATCATGGATCATCTTGGATCCATCCGTTGAGGCCATCCCCGCTCAATATACTTCTGCACCCTGGCATAGGCACAGTACTTAGCTAAAATGTCCTGTGGTCAGCCATACTGCTGCCACACTCATGAGATCACAAATCTCTCTATGACGGATGTCATCTTGCTTGCCAGTGGTCGAGAACTAAACATCCAGGGTAGCTCTCTCGGGGCATCATCCTAGTCCTCTGTCTCTCTCTAGGGTTTCCATATAATAGACACCAGGTCATTGAGATGAGTCTACCAATGTTTAGTCTTACCCAAGTGGGCCTGGGTAATATGCCCTCAATATCTGCAGATGTAGGGCTCCATGGACTCCCGAGAGTCCTCAAAAATTGGCCTACATATAGGGAGATGCTCCCAGGCCCAGATCTGTAGCACATACACACCCGCTGCCATGGTCTTCTTCTCATAAAAGATGACCTCATGCATCTCATGAAAAAGATGGGCCAACATGCACTGACCCCACCCAAAGATCTCAAGTGCCTCAACCATCCTACGGAGCATGACACCCCATCCACACTCCAATCCATGCTATCCCCTATCAGGACATAGGAAGTAGCTCAAGAAAATACCCAGCATGGATGCCAACCTATGTGTAGGTACATAGGTATGCATTAGCTCATCCCAGCTGATGGCTCTGCCTCTCGGTAGCTCTCTCTCTCGAATACAATGGAAAGTGCCTCTGTCCCTAATCGAGGCACTGTATCGTAGATGACTCGAGCACCGTGAAATGGGATCCTCAGTATCCTCCAAATATCCTCCGGGGTAATCATCATCTCACCCATCGGCAAATGAAATGTGTTCATCTTCGAATGGAAATGCTCTACCAATGCAGTCAGTAAACTGTGATTCACCATCATGGCTAGAATCCGACATAGTGAAGACAAACTCAATCGGGCAATGTGTGCCCGATCTGCGTCATCCAAACTTCGCAATAACTCTCTATAAGGCAGATAATGAGATCTGAATGACACGTCTTCGAAGACCTCCTCCATGCACAACAAAAAAATGACAATCAAATGATCAGTATCAAGCCAAATTGAAGCATCAAAATGAAATAAAGTGCGATTTCTAAATGCAAAAACACAAAACTGTCACAAAATTTCGCGCAAAATTCATAAAATCTTGTGCGAAGATGTTCAGTTTCGCACGAAATGATTTTTCTTCATGCAAAGAATCTCTCCTTCGCGCGAAAAAAGATATTCTCACGCGAAGATGGATTTTCCCGCGCGAGAAAAGAGGTTCTCACATGAAACACGAATTGGCTCGCGCGAAGAATCTCCACCTTCACGCGAAACCAAAATCGTCGTGCGCGATGATATTCTGGCCGCGTGCGAAGAAACAGTGCACCCTGTTTCTTCGTGTGAAGAAAGAATAGCTTCGCATGAGAAGAGATTGGTCTCGCATGAAGAAAGAATTGAACATCCTAAAACATGCTAAAAACGTGCATAAATGAACTCGAAATGCGTGAAAATGAAAGTATGATGATGGAAAATCGATGACTCACTGGTGGTCCATAGTCTGCTGGCTGGCTGTGTCATCTAGAGTGCTCAAAATGATGATATCTCATGTTCACTGCCATTTCTCCATCAGAGCTCAAAATCACTACAAGACAAAAAGCAAAAATGAATTGAAAATGACCCTTCAAGCCCTTATATAGGTGTTGACCAAAATTTTCGAAGTGCTCAAATTTTCGCAAAAATTGCACCCCTGGCTAATTGGACCGTTCTGGATCCATTTTCGAGATCAAATTCAAAATTTGACACACCTAAGAGCCTTAAAAATGCATTTTAAAATTTTGGGGACCCATGTGATCGAACGCTTGTGCAGCCCAAATCTTTCAGATACTTTATGATTCTTGAAATCCTTTCAACTTTATATTCTCCACATTTTCAAAATTCATTTTGAAAATAGTCAAACTTAAGTCAACTGTGGCTGAATCTAGTCAACTTTTGGTCAAACTTGGTTTTTACGACTTCGCAATCATTTCAAATCAACCCTGAATTTTCTTTAGATCGTTCTGATCTCTTCTACCTTCTGCTGAATCTCAAATTTCTTCTATATCTCCTGATGTACTGCTTCAATCATATTTCTGGTGTGTCATCTTTCGATTTCACTCCCGAGGGGGCAGAATGATTACATCATTAAATACTTATTTCTCGGGGCATCTAGTTCTCATCTTATGTCCTAGTCACTTGGGGCATCTCATCACTTGGGGGTTTTTGTTCCCTTCTATCTGGCATCTTTACCATCTATCTTATCTTTTCATCAATTGATCAACCTTATAAAAACTCTTCTTAGAGTTTGATATACAGGTATTGGGACAATCTAAACCCCTTCTCCTGAGGATCAAGCCTCATTCTGAGGATGATTCTATGACTCATGATTGAACCTTGTTATCTTTCTTTTATCAATTTTGGGTATCTAGGTGTTCTATCTGGATCCTTGAAGATTACGCTCTGTTCTGGAAATAGTCTTCTAAATGCTTTCAATATCAGGTATCTAGGTGTTCTATCTGGATCCTTGAAGATTACGCTCTATTCTGGAGATAATCTTCTAAATACTATTATTCACGGGTATCTAGGTGTTCTATCTGGATCCTTGAAGATTATGCTCTATTCTGGAGATAATCTTCTAAATGCTATCGATTTCAGGTATCTAGATGTTCTATCTAGATCCTTAAAGATTACACTTCATTCTAGAAGTAGTCTTTTAAATGCTATCACTATTAGATATCTAAGTGTTCTACTCAGATCAATTAGGATTAAGCTCTGTTCTAGAGATGTTCCTTAAAAACTTATCAATTGGTCTCCGTATCATCACCTTCGAAACCAATCTCATCTTTGCATCATGCTTTCTGATTTTCTTTGAATTGAACGTGCTACTCGCACATTCATTCAAAGAGGGGCAAAATGTAATACCCCAAAATTGGCTCATTGCCATCTCAACCAATTTCGGTCTATTTTTTATCAATCTTAAAGTCCTATTCTAATAGGCAATTCTCATTCTGCTATTTGCTACTTGACTTAATTGTCAGATGCAGAAACCCTAAATCTACATTCATCATGCTTATTATTTAATTCCTATAGTATTTACTCATATTAGTCACATTAAACCTATTGATTAATATTTAATTTAATTATTAAGTATTTATACTTTAATTAAATTAAATTTTATCCTAAGGCTAATGTACTATGGAATTAAATTTATTTAATTTAATAAATACACCTATTTTAATTAATTAAATGTAATTATTTAATTAAATGAGAAAGGTATTTCTAATTAATTAAAAGAAATTATTTAATTAAATGGAGTACTTACTTCTAAATAATTAAACAAAGTTATTTAATTAAATGGGAAGCCATTCCTAATCAATTAAATGAAGTTATTTAATTAAACAAAAGTGTCTCTAATTAATTAAAGATTATTTAATTAAATAGAAAAAAATAATTATGAGAGTATATCTCATTTTATTAAATTAAATATCTCAACAAAATCTCTCTTCAGTTCAAAAAGGGAAATTTCTAGTTCACTATTGATCAAAAATGAGTTAAATCAGTTAACTCCTTTTTCTACTCAAATTAAAATAGTTAACTCCTTATTTAACTCAAATTAAGTCTGTTAACTCCCTTTAATTTGGGAATCTCCCTTTATGACTGAACCTCATCTTCAATCCTGACCGTTGATCTGAATCGATCTCAACTGTTGATGGATTCCAGGAGAGTCTATTTAAGAGACCCTCATCTCCTCATTTTGGAGGATGAATGTGGAGAATTTGCATCGAATCGTTGCTGAAATTCATGCTCACGTTTGCTTACATTTCTTGTATACATTCTCATTCTTAGTTTAATCTCATTTTAGTTTAATCATGCATATGCTTAATCTAGTTTGGTTTATTTGTTCTTAGATTACATTGCATCTTTCATTTTAGATTAATTTGCATTCTCATTCTTAGCTTAATTTCATTGTCAAATCCTTCATTCTTAGAGGGTCTGGTTGACTGCACCTTGATTCTGAGGATATTAATAGGCAAAATCCCTTTAGATAGAAGGCAACAGGTCGCTTTGCAGGGCAAATTTCAGATGAACAATCCAATGTTCATTCCGAGATGAATCCGCATGCAATGACTGTGTTGAAGTGTGTGTGTTAGCATAGGCTGCATTTTCACATATACAGTATCATGGTCTTCATTTTTCACCTGGTCAACTATGTTAGATAGTTTCTCTACTATTGGCCTTAACTCATCAAGTGTCTACAAGCTAAAGGCATCCATGAAGATGTCCTTTATCTCATTCAGTGCTTGCCTATATTTATATTCTTTTCTCAAGACCTCTTGTCTCCTTCTTCTATCTAGTGCATTCTATATCTCATTAATCTTTTGTTTAGTGAGGATGCTATATTCATAGTAAGGTATTGTGATTTCCTCATCAAGCTCAAGAATTCCATGCTAAATTTTCCTGGCTACTTTTTTTGAGCTTGAGCTTGGTGTTCTAACTTGTAATGCTAGCATTTTAGTGCTTGGATTCTGAAGATTTTGAGTGGGAGTACCTATTTTTGGTAACTCAACCAAAGTTTATATTGTAGATTGCTCCTCATCTCTTGTCTCTTCCTTCTCTTCAACTTGTTTCTCCTTTTCACTATCAATGGTTGGGGGTGTGCTTACTAGCTATTCTGTTTTTCCTATTTCTACCTCTGCTGTTGCACTCGGCACTTGAAGTGCATCTGTTATTATTTTTGGTGGAGATGGTGGAGGAAGGAATAGAAGTCCAGTAGTTTGAGTGGTCAAAGGTGGTTCTTGTTTTTTCACCTTGACTTCTTTTGATTTTACTACTGCCTTTTGCAACTCATCAACACTGACCAGTATTGGGCTTGAACATAATCTAGCTGCTTGTGTTGATTGGTCAAGGATCTTTGCTAGATTCTCTATAGTTAATGGATTGATGTTTTGACTAGTAGTGTCAACAACATCCTTAACCTTGATAATCTTTGTAGGTGTGATGGTGGCATGAGGAGGGCTAGGAGGTGATAGTTGTGTTTCTTGCACACTTTGTTCTTGCTACTCATCTGTAACCTTTTCTTCCTCTTTCTCCTCTTTATTCTCCTCTTCATCTTTCTTTTCTTCTTCCACTTTCTTCTCTTCCTCAACCTTTTTCTTTGTCATTTTTATTTCCTTTATCTTGGCACTTGCTTCTGCCTTGTATTCCTCATCAAAAACATCATCAATTTTCTTATAAATTATTTTTCACAACTGTGTGGATTTGCTCACAAAATGTTCAATTTTATTCTATAAAATACTAAATGACCTATGCTTTGGAGTAAATCTATTATTGCGCCTCTTGACTGCATTAGTTACTTGACCCTTAGCCAAATTAGGAAACCATCTAGCTAAAGTAGACTCCCTTATTTCCTTTTCCATTTGTAGATAGAAATGCCATTTATCTTCAACAATTTTATACAACTCCTTGGGCATTGAGCCATCTAGCTCTAGAGGTGTGTGCTTGTACTTAGCCATCATAGCATACAAAAATTCCTCTATTTTATTTTTCTCTTCCTTAGTGAGCTTATTAAAATATAAATTCTTTAAATCTTTTAAGTCTCCATTTCTAATCTCTGTACACAATTTATCTATAGCAGACTTGGGTGGATGACTTACCACTTTGAACTGACTATTATCATCTATCTCTGTCTTTTCTTTTTCTGAGTCAAGTTGAGCTACACATTTTCTTCTCTTTCTTGTCTCCTCATTAGTCTTCTTGGTAGCTTTTTTCTTCTTTTCTGCCTCTTCTTTGGCCTTTTGTGTTGTAGCTTTGGTGGTGGCTCTAGTAGTAGGCTTCTTTGGTGCATGTTTTGCCACTTTCTTTGCTTTGGGTTGAGGAGAAGGTGAAGTTTTAGCCTTCCTCTTGGTGACTTTAGTTTTGATAGGTGCTTCCTCAGCTTCTTATTCCTCTACACCTTCCTCTTTATCCTCAACTAGACCTTGTGTTAGTTGTAAAGGCTCATCTTCTTCATTTTCATTATCATCCTCTTCTTCATCCACTTCCTCTTCCTCTATTGAGCCTACTGCTTCAACTCTAAATCTTTTCTTGATCTTCTTGATCAATTTGTCCTTCTTCTTCATTTTTGTGGCTATCTTAAGGTCTATCACCACCCTTGATATGATAATTTCATAGGTTTCAAAATGTTTTGTAGCCTTGTCAATGTCTTTTGTAAGTAGAGTTGTTAGTGCTACTGAGGCTTGATCAACATCAAGTTCATAACCTAGTGGCCTAAGCCATCTCACTCTAGGTATGATTGCTTGTATATACGTGTAATCAATATCCACAAGAAAGCAAATGTCCTTTTCATGCTACTCAACTAATGAGACTGCTATTCTCATCCTTTGTTTCATGGTCTTCTTGAAGTCCTCAAAATAGCTAGTCATTTGGGCATCAAAATTCTCACCCATCTGCTCAATGAATCCATTTATTTTCTCAACAATGGTCTTATTCTAATCCCATTTCACCTTGCCTATTGAAGGGAATTCTTTCATAATATAGAAAAGCATACAAATTAAAACTGAGCCAAATTTGCATTGAGCTCCCTTAGACTTCCTTATAGCTCCGAAATTCTCATTGATCTACTATAACATGAGCTCTACAAGATCATATGTATAATCTTTCTTCATCAATTTATAAGCTACATCCACTGCAATACATGGTACATTGTTTAGTCTCCTTGACTGGTAGAATTTGTGGGATATGACTCTCATAGCAAAATCTAGTAGGGGTTCTGTAATGCTGTCTATTGTCATTCCCTTATTATTCCATTTTGCACTTGTATTCTT
Organism: Cupressus sempervirens; assembly: GCA_028749045.1. Taxonomy (NCBI): domain Eukaryota; kingdom Viridiplantae; phylum Streptophyta; class Pinopsida; order Cupressales; family Cupressaceae; genus Cupressus; species Cupressus sempervirens. The sequence goes on along the minus strand of CM053785.1, from coordinate 9,876,249 downwards.
CTCTATGGATTCCTTTTTGTCACTTCTCAAGGTCTTTGGTCGATCTAGGGTTGGAATACCAGTAACCCTATGGATAGTTTTCTTTGTAAACTTCACTAGCCTTGTCTCTAACCAAAAGGCTCCATCATGGATTCTACTCAACCCTATGCATATCCATTTTGTTTTGAGAACAATAGGGAAAACTAGGGCTTTGGTCAAACCCTTCTTCTCAACTATGGAGAATTCATCTTTAAGTTTTCCATTATCACATAGTTTATCTGATGCAGGAGCATCCAGAGGTATAAGGGAAATCCTGTGTCACCTAAAAAAAAAATGCACTTAGACTTAGTTTCTGTTTCATGTGTTTTCATTTTTGGATACCCATTTGGGTCAAATAAAGGTTCCAACTCTCACAGTTCTGCTATTAGTGTGTTATAAAATCCTAAAAAAATAGGAGCATGTAATTGGGCTATCATTTTGGTAAACTAGAAGGTGTGAATTGGCTAGATGAATGTAATCATGATTTAGAGCATTCTAGAAAAAGAATCAGGTCAATAGGCCCCACGGTTTGAAAGTTATTGTAGTTTTTCGGGTTTTGGAGACCTCCTAAGAATGCTTCAAAATTAGGTTAGGGGCATTAAATGACCTCTAAAAGGGATAAAAATGGGGGATGATTGAAGCTGGTCCATAGGGCTATAGAGCGCTTTGAGAGCTTTTTGTAAATGTAAACGATTCATCAATCGAAGCTACAGTTCAAAATTTATGCCTCTCAGAAGTTCGGTTACCATTTCTGGATTCTTCTAGATTTGCACCGACTTCTACCACAGCTTTCAGAAACTTCTATTTGGTTGGTGGATGCCTAATAGAACTTTCTAGAATGTACTCCTAGTCCTTAACCCTCTGGGGTCTATTTAAGGAGGTTTCTGGCATTATAAAAGGCAGTTCGGAGTGGAGTTTGAGAGGAGGTACTGAAAGGAGAAATTATCTCTAGATTTATGCTATTGTAAGCCCTTAGGGCATGTTTTGAAGATTATTTTCTCTGTACTATTTGTACTAGCTTATTTTCTCAGTTAATATAATTTCCCTTTTTCTGTTGTGTCCATTCTGTTGTTGGGTTGTGTCCCCATCAAGTGGTATCAGAGCTGGTTTTCCTGAGTGTGTAGACAGAGCGCCGACTGTGAGGCAGTTTGCACCAAGACTATGTGGTTGTGGGTTCGAGTTAGAAGATGCCTCCACAAAGAGAGCATGGTGGAAGGGCTAGAGCTATTAATCCTGAGGAGGTTAGAGCCCTCCAAAGGTAGGTACAAGCATTGCAAGAGGAGCTCCGTAGAAGAGCAAATGTTGTCGCTGGTGATGATAGTAAGGATGACAATGAAGAAAAAGTTATGGGATCAGAAGGGGATTTTGATGGGGAAGTTCTGAATCATGCAGAGGAAAGGCTTTTTAGGGCCATTACTAAGTTTGGGAAAAGACCCACAATTGAAGTGGGTGTATTTTCAGGAAATCTAAAACCAGATGAGTTGATCGATTGGATCAATGAACTGGAAGAATACTTTGAGTATGAGGATGTCAGGGACCCAGATAGGGTTAAGTTTGCAAAGGCCAAACTAAAAGGCCATGCCAAAATCTAGTGGAAAGAGGTTCAATTGGAAAGAAATAGAAGAGGAAAGGAGAAGATCACAAGGTGGGATCGCATGGTGGACAAATTGAAGAAGCAGTTCATTCCTGTGGACTACGAGCTTGATTTGTTTAAGAAGATGCATGGGTTAAAGCAAGCAGGAAGATCAATCCAAGAATATATAGAGGAATTTTATCGACTCTTGATTAGAGCGGGACATGCAGAAGAAAATAAGGAGAAGGTTGCTCGTTATATCAGTGGGCTGTGACCTAGCATCCAGGAGGAATTAAGTTCGGTAAGAATGACCAGCGTTGAAGAGGCATACCAGTTTTCCCTATGAGTTGAAGAGAAGCTGAATAAAAGGTTTGAAGGAAGACAAAAAGGGCGCGGTCAAGGAGGAAGGGGAAGCGGTAGATCATTTGGAGGCTGCAATGAAACCCAAAAGAAAAATGAAGATGTGAGTACTAGCATGAACCAGAGGAATAAGGGTTTCAACTGCTCCCATGATCAAGACTTTGGAAATCAAAGAGGAAGAGGTAGAGGACGTGGAAAAGGAAGAGGTGGCTTCTGTGGTACCTGTTTCCATTGCAATGAAGAAGGCCATCGTGCCTTTGAATGCCCTCAACGACAAGGAAGGATAGATAGGAGAGCTGAGGGCCAAGCTAGGGTTGCTCATGTGGATGAAGATGCACAATCATCACATTCAGAGGATGCAGAAAGAGGAGAGACCTTGGTAAATGAAAGAGTCCTACTAAGTGGTGAGATTGAACTAGGACAACGGAGGAGTCTATTCCGTACTAGATGCAAGTGTGAGGATAAATGTTGTGACGTGATAATTGATGGTGGTAGCACTGATAACTTGGTATCAGAAGAGATGGTCTCTAAGCTAAAAGCTCAAGAGGGAGAAACATCCCCAGCCCTATCAGATTGCTTGGGTAAAAGATGGTCATAAGGTCCTAGTAAGTGAACAATGTTTAGTGAAATTCAAAATTGGGAGTTACCATGATGAAGTTCTCTGTGATGTTATTTCGATGGATGTTTGCCATCTATTGTTGGGTAGACCATGGCAGTTTGATAGACATGCAGTACATGATGGACATGCAAACACATACTCTCTGACAAAGGATGGAGTTTGCCACAAATTGAAGCCCATGAAAAAGGAAGGTGAAAAGGAATGTAGCAATGCTAGGATTTGTCTTGTTGATGGAAGGAAGTTTTTAGATGGCATGAAACATCAGCATATGTGCTATGCTTTGATTCCTAGGAAAGATGAAGAAGGTAGTAGTGAAATACCACTTGAAGTTTCAGATTTACTAGGGGAGTTTGGAGATATTGTCTCTAATAATGTTCCAGATGGATTGCCACTAATAAGGCAAATTAGTCATCAGATAGATCTAATTCCAAGAGCTAGTTTGCCTAACAAGGCTGCTCACAGGATGATTCCTACTAAAACAGAGGAGCTAAATAGATAGGTTCAGGAGCTGTTGAGGAAGGGCTTGATTCGAGAGAGCCTGAGTCCATGTGCAGTACCTATAGTACTCGTACCAAACAAGGATGGAGAGTGGAGGATATGTACAGATTCTCAAGCTATAAATAGGATAACCATCAAGTACCATTTTCCTTTGCCAAGGATGGATGACCTTATGGACTTCTTGAGTGGAGCTAAATACTTCACAAAGATAGATATGAAGAGTGGCTATCATCAGATACAGATTCGAGAAGGAGATGAGTGGAAAATAGCCTTCAAGACCAAGGAGGGTCTTTATGAGTGGTTAGTCATGCCCTTTGGATTGACAAATGCCCCAAGCACCTTCATGCGGCTCATGAATGAGGTACTTAAGAAGTTCTTGGGAAAATTTGTTCTTGGGAAGTTCAAGGCCATGGGAGGACATAAGTATGGATTTTGTTCTTGGATTTCCAAGGACACAAAGGGGTAATGACTCAATATTCGTGGTGGTTGATAGGTTATCCAAAATGGCACATTTCATTCCATTCCACAAAACTCATGATGCTGTCCATATTGCAGACTTGTTTTACAAAGAGGTGGTAAGACTACATGGACTTCCAAGGAGCATAGTTTCTGACAGAGATACTAAATTTGTGAGGTATTTCTGGAGGACATTGTGGAAGAAGCTGAGAACAAACTTGAAATTTAGTTCCATGCATCACCCACAAACTGACGGCCAAACAGAAGTTGTAAACAGAAGTCTGGGAAATTTGCTAAGATGTTTAGTTGGGGATAAGCCCAAGGGATGGGATTTGATTCTACCACAAGCAGAGTTTTCTTAAAATAACTCTATAAATAGGAGCACTGGAAAATCACCGTTCCAAATTGTATATGGGAATAGCCCCAGGACTGCACCAGAATTGAGGAAGATAGAGCAAGGGGAGAGGACAAGTGTTGAAGTGAAAGAATTTGCTAAACATATCCAATGTCTACATGAGGAGGTTCAGGCACAGATTACCAAGATGAATCAAGAGTATAAAGCTAAGGCTGATCAAAGGAGAAGACATAATGAATTCCAAGTAGGGGATCTAGTCATGGTGCACTTACGAAAAGAAAGATTTCTAGCCGGTACTTACAACAAGTTGAAAATGAAAAAATTTGGCCCCTGCAAAATTTTGAAGAAACATGACTCAGGAAATGCATATGAAGTGGAGCTGCCAGATGGTATTCACATTTCTCCCATTTTCAACATTGCAGATTTAACAGAGTATCATGATGATGGTGTAGATGAGGAGCTGGTGTTAGAGCCATGTCCAATTCCTGCTTCTAAGAAGGAGGAGATAGAAGACATTCTAGATCATCGTGTGGGTAGGAGTACCAGAAACAGGCAGTATGAAGAGTATTTGGTCAAATGGAAAGGATGATCAATCGAGGACTCAACTTGGATTTCAGCAGCTGAGGTTTCCCATTTGGGATTTCCTCTACCATTCATAAAGTGATAGGGTCACTTTTCAATCTACCCTAGGTGTCTAATGTAGGAGCATCCAGAGGTATAAGGGCAATCCTGTGTCACCCAAAAAAAAAGTACTTAGACTTAGTTTCTATTTCATGTGTTTTCATTTTTGGATACCCATTTGGGTCAAATAAAGGTTCCAACTCTCACAGTTCCACTATCAGTGTGTTAGAAAATCTCGAAAAAATAGGAGCATGTAATTGGGCCATCATTTTGGTAACCTAGAAGGTGTTAATTGGCCAAATGAATGTAATCATGATTTAGAGAATTCTAGAAAAAGAATCAAGTCAATAGGCCCCACGGTTTGAAAGTTATTGCAATTTTCCAAGTTTTGGAGACCTCCTAAGAATGCTTCAAAGTCAGGTTAGGGGCATTAAATGACCTCGAAAAGGGCCAAAAATGGGGGATGAGCAAAGCTGGTCCATAGGGCTATAGAGCGATTTGAGAGCTTTTCGAAAATGTAAACGGTTCATCAATCAGAGCTACGGTTCAAAAGTTATGCCTCTCGAAAGTTCGGTTACTGTTTCTGGATTCTTCTAGATTTGCGCTGACTTCTTCAGCAGCTTCTGAAACCTTCTATTTGGTTGGTGGATGCCTACTAGCACTTTCTAGAATGTACTCCTAGTCCTTAACCCTCCGGGGTCTATTTAAGGAGATTTTTGGCATTGTAAAAGGCAGTTCGGAGTGGAGTTTGAGAGGAGGTACTGAAAGGAGAAATTATCTCCAAATTTATGCTATTGTAAGCCCTTAGGGCATGTTTTGAAGTTTATTTTCTCTGTACTATTTGTACTAGCTTATTTTCTCAGTTAATATAATTTCCCTTTTTCTGTTGTGTCCATTCTGTTGTTGGGTTGTGTCCTCATCATTATCAAATGCATTAAAAATATCCAAATCTCCTATGGCCCCAACTTTACAGTTATAGCACTTTCAAACGTCTTGAACCATAAAAACCTTATCAGGTATTACAGATAGGGCACCAGTGGGATCATTCTTATAAGTGACTTTAGGAATGGGCCTAAACTCAAGCTATTTGACTTCATTACTAACTAGATGAATTTCAAGACCTTCCTTTCCTTTGGTAGATTTTGACCCAGATGCCATCATTTACTAAACTAGGGTTTAAAATTAAATAAGCTTTCAAACTCTGTATAGCTTAGCACATGAATGAAATACTTGTGAATCGATGAAATTGAGTTGAATCACTATTGGAATCACTACAAATCACTATTTGATTGTTGTAGAATTGCCTCTTTGCTCTGCTCAACTTTTCTTTATGTTTGAATGATTGAAAAATGAACAATTTTCAACTTTATTAGGTTAAAAAACCTAGCATTTATTCCATTTGTGATTACAGTTGTACACTTAACATCCATTATCACATCTTATTCAACATCAACTAAAATTGTCAATTGCTCCACAACCACTAACATGTCTTACTTTGCATCCACTAGTCTATTCAACTCAACATTTACTAGAGTTTCACTCAGCAACCAAAGGTAGCTTGGCATCATCTTCTAAATTTTAACATGACATCTTTCCTCTTGCATATTTATTCTTTGCAATACTTCTATGTTTTCTTGGCTTGATGTATGATACATATTTATATGTATCAGCCCCATGTATCTATCTTGTGCTTAATTGGATGAGGTGTGATCACTTGACCTCTTGGGTGAAGTGATCTCTCCATTTGATGTGTTGCATTCACCTTTCTTCTTCTATGTCTTGTTCATTTGTCCTCTTATTTGTTCAACATCAATCTTCTCTTTTCCTTTGTTGAATTTAGTCTTTGGTGCTTTTGACTTTGTAGGACAATTTCTACTAATATGACCAGTCTTCAAACAACTAAAACATGTAGCTAGTTTAGTTTACCCATCTTTTGTAACTTCCTTTGAAATGTGTCCTTATGCAATTTTCAAGAATGTATCCATACTCATGACAATAGTGATAGCTATACCTAGTATTGTAATCCCAATTGTAGTGATGCGCATGATTGATTCCTCTTATAGGCTGATTAGGTGTCCACACAGGCTTTGATCTGCATTCAAATGCTCTATGTCCATATTTTTTGTAGTTGTAGTAGTGACCTTCAAATCTTGGTGTCCTCATGGTCTTGGTTCTATAGTCTTGTGTTGAATGTCCTTGCTTTTTGCACTTGTGAAAAAAATTTACATTTGTAGGCTTATCATGTTGATGACTATTCTTGCTTCTACACATGTTAGAGGTATGTCCCTTTTTACTATAGAAATGACAAGTTGGTTTAGTATTCTTACCTTTGTTACTTCGTTCTTCTACAACCTTGGATGATTCTCCTTTTTTAGTACTGATGTAGCCAAGTCCTAAAGTATCATTACTAGCCCTTGGTGATTTTAGCAATTGCTCAAAGTACTTGATGGCCTCATTGGGTTTGTGTAACTTTCTGCTATTTCCTTTTCTCTCTTCAATTCATTCTGTAATTGTTCATTCTACATCTTCAAGGTGTATATATCAATGTCCTTTATGTTTAGCTCATGATGAACATTCATCATCTGGCTTAAGTTATCTAGCTGCATGTTTGAGATCTTTTCAAATTCAATTGTCTTCTCTTCAAGCCTATTGATGAGATTTCTCTTGTCATCTTCTATCATGGCCTTGTCATCAATAGCTCTTTTCTTTTGTTCAATCACTTCACAAAGAATTATGGCTTGTGATTCTTGTTCAGGCTTAAGTAATTTGATTTCTTCAGCTTGTGCTCTATTTTTCTCCATTAGTTTTACTATTACTGCATCAAATTCCTTGGAATCTCCATTGGAAAACACTTGTGTGGTGTCAATCTCCTTGTACTGTATGTCATTTTCAGCTATGGCTATCTTCTTCCTTCTTTTCAAGGATTTTCTCAGTTCCTCCTTGGCTTCCTCTACTTTGTGTAGAGCTAGTTGTACATCAATCACCTAATTGTCAATGATCTTCCTAAGTTTGAAGAATTCCATCTTCTAACCTTTTTCTCCAAGCTGTTAGGCTTCTCCTTGTGAGAACTAGTGCTCTAATACCAATTTTTGGAATATTCAAAATGGGAAGAGTACTTCTGAGAGGGGGGGTGAATCAAAAGTAACTAGTTTTTGTCCTTTTAAACCATTATTAACACACAACTAAAAGCAATGTACATGCATGTAAACATATGAGAAAACATGAATTGAAAGCATGCATCAACACATAACACAAAGATTTGGTAACCCAGAAACCCTCCAGGAATAAGAAGGTAAAACTGGGGTGGGGATGACACCCACAAAAATTATTGCAACAATCAATGTTCAACCACTTCTAATGTTTTGCCCTATGAAAGGCCTACCCTATTAAATGCTTTATACTATGTCAATAGTGACCTGGTTAGAGGATTTACAAACACTTACATGAAGTGTCACCCTATTAAAAGATTTACAATAGGTTGTTAAACCCACCTAATACATAGGATTTTCAATCAGCTTCTCCAAAGGTTCTCATACCTAGCTATTAAGCTAACCTATTAACATAGGATTTTGACCTCTAATACAATTGTGAGAGAGTATTAGAACATTTGTCCTAATTGAATGTAATCTCAAATTGCTGGATTCAAGTACTAGATCTACTCGTCTTGTTCTGATCCTTGTCCCTTGTGTTATTCTAATCAACTTGATATGAACTTGCTACTCTAATCCTCTAAGTCTTCCTTCTTCTCACTGAAATTTTTCTATAATCTCCTCATACACTATTTTCATCCACATATGCAATGGTTCATTTGAGCTCCTTATAAAGAATGCAAAGATTGAGGGTTAGGTATGGATCTACAATCCATATCAAATCTCAAATTCTCGCTCAAATTGGTTGTATGCAGATTGCATAGGGAATGTAAATGATTCATCCTTATCATTTTTCTCCTTTGAAATCTCTCTAAGTCAGCTCCAAAAATGGTTTACATTTTGGTTTGTGAAAGCACAAACTCTTATGCTAATCTTGAGTTACTCAACACTCATTACATTATTGATGCTCAACATGAACTGACTCCTAGATTACTCGGCATCTATTACTTTCCTGGTTTGCTTGGCACCTGTTAAACACTGTATTTCTTGGTACATGTATGTTCTATATTGCTTGACATCTAAACATTTCTAGATTACTCAGCACATGAACATTTCTTGGATCACTTGGCACATACTACGTTCTAACTTGCTTGGTACCAATTATGGTTCGACACCTACTGAAATTCTGGCTCGGCATACATTGTGTACTCAACATATATAGTGAAAATGGTTAAGTGTGTTGACACTCAATTGTCAAGACTATTATTTTGACCAACACATTTTCTCAGTACTATTATGACTTAATGTGAATGCATTCGATCATTACCTCGACAATACTCAATCACCAAGAGATAATATAATTTGTAAGTACAAATTTCTACACACTTAGTTTGGTATGAATAGTTTCGATTGAATGCAAGGATAATTTCTTGTGTGAATTCAAGACATTAATGATTAATTTAATTTAGCACAAGTATTATGCAAGTGTGTATGTATGCATGTAAAGCAGCTGACATAGTGATCTGATATACATACATGCAAGCACATATGAATACAATCATCATAATCAGTTGTCAAGATGAATCTAAATAAAGCTATTATATATGAACAAGAGATACATGTTTAGAAGGAAAAAAATAACATTTACATTTGTACCTATTCTCCCCTTGAAGAAAATCATAGAGCAAGCGCACGAAGATCACAAGAGCATCACATGGTAATGAAATACAATGATCACAAGGGAACGGCAACAAAATCCTAGATCACCACTGATATCCACCCTCATTTGGAGCTCTCCACTCTCTTTCATGTGCAACTCTCCAAAATCAATCAAAACAAATGAGGAATGATTAATGTCATTTTTTTTTGTTTTCTTTTTTATAATCCATAATCCACAATCTACAAGATCTCTCTATATATATACATACATACATAGACACACACATATGTGTGTGTATGTGTGTGCGTGTGCGTGTGTGTGTATACATACATACATATATATACATACATATATATACATACATACATGAAAATGATAATGCACTTCCTAAGAGTTTACAATTGTTGAAAAAAAGTTAATATTTTACAAGAAAATGCACCTAAAGTATTGTTATCTCATAAGCAAGAATGTGGCATTGAAACAATACAAAAAGTGCTTGACATGAGAGGTCTACAATTGAGGGTGTTGATCAATCTTGAAAACTTGAATGCTAAAATGAAAGCTATTGATGATAAAACACCTATGCCAGAGTTATAACACAATGTGAAGTTGATTTTAGATAAGGTAGAGGAAAATATTCAAAAGTTTGATAATCAAAATTTAAGGCCCACTAGAGTGAAGGAGAAGGAGCGGCTTTAGAAAGAGAAGGAGAAGAAGTGCTTTAGAAAGAGACTGCATGGCAAAAACAACAACTAGACAACATAAAGGATATCATGGGAGCCACTGGATAGAATCTAGGAAAGTGTTGCAGTGGGTACTATGTTATTGGAATCACTTGCAAGTATCTTTGAGAATTTACAGTCCAAATATCAAATGTTTATAAGAGTGTTTCAAGTATTGGCACAATCTCCCTTCGACAATACAATGTATCAAATGCTTATAAAAGTGTTTCATAGTTGAGAACCACTTCAACATCCTTTGCATGGTTTAGAGGTAATGACATTGTGGCAAAGGCTTCTACAAGGGAATGTGCCTCATGATTATGACATTTACACAGAAGAAGAACTTGCTTCTTCAATTCCTTACACTCAAATCTTCACTGAAGTCATTCTTCTAGTAGTGAGAATAGATGCTACAATTTCATGAGAGCCAAGGGACCCTAAACCTATACTACATTTTCTAGAGACATAGGAGAAGTTACTACTAGCTTCGATACTTCATAACATTCTAGATCATATAGTGATGCCCACATTAACATAACAATAGATACTTGGGATCCTCCCAGGGAGAGCATGTCAATACATGCACATGGTTACATTCTTGGCTTCCATTGTTGGGCTAGTGTATGGAGCCTTTATATCCAACCATTCATTATAAATTGGGGAATGTGCTTCATAGCTGGCATTCAAGTGATGCATCTACATATGCAATTTTATCACCTTGGAAAACTATATTTGATCCTGCTAGTTGTGAACAACTAATTGTTCATTTTATTGTACCTAATCTAAAGATAGTTCTATAGGAATTTGTAATCAACCTAGCTAATCAACAACTAGATCCATTTAACTAGGTTATGGCTAGTTTCTTTCTAAAAATATCTACTATGATAAGTTTTTGTAAAATTTGTTGTGAACTTTGCTTATTTTTCTTGGTCTACATTATTTTTGTAGAGAATCTTGAGGTAACTTAGCATGGGTTGAATGAGTTTTATTTTCTTATTATTTGGATTCTAGTATATGTATGTAGCTAGATCAATTTTTATGTTGTGCTAAGATGTAATAAGAGCCTTAAAAAAGATATCTAAATATACATGTTTAGAAGGAAATATAAAGAGATACCTATTTAGAAGGAAAAGAAATGAACATTTACATAGCCCTTGAAGAAAATCATAGAGCTAGGGCATGACGAAAAAATCACAAAGCAAGGGAATAGAGATCACAAGGGCATGGTATGACAACAAAATCATAGAGCAAGGGAATGACAATGAAATCATAGAGAAAGAGAACAACAACAAAATTTAGAGATCACAAGGGCATGACAACCAAATCGTAGAGCAAGGGCACGAAAATGAAATTTAGAGATCACAACAAAGAAAGCATAGAGCAAAGGTACAAACATGTTCAGAGCTCTCCACCCTCATTCAGGACTCTCCACCCTCTTTCGTACGTAGCTCTCCACAATCAAAACAAATGGGGAATGATTATTTTTTTTATAATCATGGGGGCATTGCAATTACGACACCAATGTTGGTATTGCGATGGCATCAAGGATAGTTGCAAACAAAATGAAAATCACCACAAATTACACCACCATTGCAAATTGTTGTTGCAATTTGACCCCAAATGTTATAGTTCCTCTGTAATGCCTTGCCAAGGAACCCTAGAGAAATTAACCTAAATTTTCACTAAGTTTGTCAAACCTTTTTTTTAAAGATAATGATAATAAACAACAACATATAATACAATGGAAGCAATAACAACAAGAGATAAAATATAGCAGAAGCATTAACCCACATACATAACAACCATCATAAACATATTACATCTCCTAAGGATCCCATGATGTAGAATCACATTTAAGTCTATTAAAATTAAATCTAACACATAAATAAAATCTACCTCATAGAATTATTACAAGTATAAAACCATTTAAAAAATATACAATTATAGGATGCCACTTGGCAATAATCAGAATGCACAATCATCCACTATAAAAGTCATAGGGTATGAAAGGCTAAAAGAATATACGCCATAAAATAAATACATCTCATAAGATCTTTTATAATAAAGTACTGTACAATAGAGAATAATCATCCATCAAAAATTATACGATCAAAAAGTAAGGTACATCTATACAAACACATCCAGCAATGACATCCAATGGTTGGATCTCAATGGTATAAGAAAAATGCACTGCCACTTGACCTCATGGAACCTAAATGGCCCACTTCCACTGTGTTGAGGAGATAAAATCAAGTCCCACATAGGATAACAATACCAAAAGTCATAACCAACATCTAGGTCAAGGAAACACTTGAAAGCAAACTATCTCAAGGGGTACCAAGACTCAAGTATCATCTAATCCAAAAGGCAACACAAACATGTAAGAAATCTACTATGCAAGTGGGAAAGTGTCATCACATGAACCAACTCTAAGGTTATCCTAGTAGCCACTATGGATTTGACCCCCTAGTGTCTCTATGTGACATCAATATCCTTTCGTATAGATAAGGCATACTAATAAGTCAACTCTAAGGTTACCCTAGTAGTCCCTTAAGACTCCAAACCCCTAGTGACTTTGTGTGGCACCTTATCTTACTAATTTATTTTAACCCATTTAATGAAATGTTATCACTTATTAAAATAACCTACAATGGGTTACCCAAGCAGCCTCTTTAGGGCTCTGGCCTCCATTGCAAGCCACTTCCCAACATGTCATACAAATAACCTACCCTAAGCTTAGAGAAAGCAGAAGGTCTCATACATCCATAAACCACACATTAGTTCTTAAACAAGCAACTAGTATGTAATAAAACATCAGTGGTCAAAATCAAAGATTTCACCAATACAATCATCCTAACAAGACTGATCCAAAATCAAGTGCACATATACAAAACCATGACATCATATGACATCATCTTAAAAATAAAAAAACTCATAATCACCTTAGTCCTATACAAGCAACTGGGAAGAAATCCAAAGATAACTGATCAAAGACTCAAAGGTTATATCAGAAAAGACACATCATCCACCTTAGTTCTATAAAAGTAACTAGAAGCATTAACAAACAATGATCAAAACTCATCATAGAAAACACATGACACATTATCATGGTCAGGTATAAAAGATCATAACCATAACATCTCAAAACAAAACCCCCAAGCCTCAGGTAAACATCTTGATTTGGTCAAAGCTAAGTCAACCCTAAAACCCATAACAGTAAATCATATGTCATAAAGATTACATACAAAAGTAACTTTCATAATTCATTAGGTTTTGAAAACACAAAGGTTTAATTTTCACTATGGTTTCAAGCTTTCATTTTTATTTCCAAATATTACAGTTCATAATGTTTTCGATCTCAATGATGATTTCAGATTCCATTCCTCTAGTTGCTAGATTCACTAAGGTTTCTAAGTTCACTAGAATCCTAGATGATTCAACAATTCATATAAAGTTATTTAAACATTGTTTCATAGTTCAATTCCTTATCAAAACATAAGAGTTCAGTAAACATACACATTATAGTTTTTGTCTTTTTAAAGTATGATAACTACTAAGGTTTTTGAATCATAAAATTTTCCTAGTGTTATAAATCATTTTCATATAAAATTGTGCAACCATTAAGCAAAACCTAAGTTTACCAATCTTTCAATTTTTACAAAACAATAATTATTTAATTAAATCAACCTTAGACTTAAAATAAATAACTCAAAAATAATCATATAGGTTTAATATTGAAAACCATTCCCAAAACTTGTCATTTAAACTAACATATAATTTAAATTCATCTGAACTAGATTAAATAATTGATATTAACTAATACAATAATAATAATTAACTATTAATAAATAATTTTAATTTATTAATAATTATCATTACTATAATAATAAAATAAAATTAACTAAATTAATATTATAATACCTTTCAATTTAATTAATTAAATTTGAATTAATTTAATAATAATATATATTAAAACTATATTAATTATATTAATTAATGAAAATTAAAATAAAACATTTTAAAATATTTGGTAAATAGACAATTTAATAAATTTTAAAACACTAAAAAAATAATTTTTAAAAAAATTTGTCTTTAAACAAATACATTTATGGTCTGTAAACCTTAAAGGCATTACTATTGTAGCAGCCTACTACCACAGTAGCAGGGTAATGCATCAGCAGTACCTGCTATTGTTGCAGTAGGACTGCTGTGCACAGTCCTATGCGGCCACCAATATAGTTAGGAAGGAGGAGAAAGGGGTGGGGGGATTGGTGGCCCCCACCTACCCAAATATAGTATACATTTTTTTTTAAAGCCAAACCCAAACAAGCCCGCCCCTTAATTTTTTTTTTAAAATATTTAATAATATAATTACATAGTAATAATTACAGTGTAATTATATATATATATATGTAATTATATATATATATATATATATATATATATATATATATATATATATATATATATATATATATATATATATATATATATATATATATATATAAGTTTCTAATCCAACTCTCATAGAACAAATAGGAACAATCAATCGAATCTGTAAACAACATTCTTGATTTCTTTATTGTTCAAACCCTACTTGAAACAAAAATACATATCTGTAAACTTACAAAATGAGGGTTTCAAAATCATCAATTTGTTTACAGAGGTTTCTCAATGAAGAAGAAATAATTTCATACACAAGGGTTTCAATCTTTATTTATTTATAGACGATTTAGAAATGAAAAACAATAGAATCACAACAAGGGTTTCAGATTTTCAATTCATATATAGAAGTCTCTCAAATGAAGAATGATAAAATTACATACAAGGGTTTCAACCCAATTGAATTCTAAAAATAGATTCACAAACACAGAGAAGATAGAGAAATCAAAGAACAAGAAACTACTGCACAAACCCACAAGATCCTACCTGGATCTGGTGCTAAAATAATGAACACACAAAATACGCAAGAAATTTCTTTCTCTTTCGAAAACCCTCTTCTCGAAAATCAACTCCTCCAAACTTGTGAGTGGAGAAATGAACTCTAATTTCTTAATAAAGTGTTTTTCCCCCAAATCAAGGATTTGATTTTGCAATCCTACGAAAACCTATTACCTTTATATTAATTTATTATATTTTAATTTCATATACAAGGTTTATGCAATTTAATTAAAATAAACTTTATTAAATTAATGCTTTCTTTCTTTAATTAAATTATGAAATACTTTTAATATAATATTTATTAATTTAACTAATATTATTAGTTAGAGTTTATTACTAAAATAAAACTCCTGAATAAATTATTATTAAATTAAATAAATATAAATACGCCAAAATTAGAACTTTAATAAAATCTCTTAAATTTAATTCTTTTATTTAATTAATTTCTCAATTAATTAGATATAATTAAATATTGAGTTTTATTTATGAAATTTTCATTAAATTATCTTTTAATTTGATTTAATTATAACAAAAAATCACAATAAGCCCACAAAACCAGCTACAAAAGCTCAACTAAAAGACAAAGCACATAATCAAACTCTAGAGTTAGAATTACGAATTCATGTCACTTGACAAATTTGGATGGGTAAACAACTCAAATACTTGTCCTACTTTCTAGGACAATTGACTTAGGTTAGGGTTTGAACTCAAGAATTATCTCCCCACTTATACCTTTGAGATACTACGATAGGGTATGCTCATCCTATCAATTCAAGGAAGACGATACCTAGTACCTGCAATTTGCATAAAATCCATGCATGTACATACTCATATATTCTAAACTAAATAGGCAATGGCGGGGAGTGGTACATCATGTAGATCTCAACTAGTAGGTGACTATGACTCCCTCCCTCAACTACATCAGGGACATCAATCATAAAGTAAAACATACATGTACACCATACACATGCAAGTATGGGGTAAGTATCCATAAAAATTGCATATAAATCACTAAATGAACATACATATATCATCATCGAAGTAATCCTGAACACATGAAATAACTAACTAACTCAACACATATATTAACTAAATATGAAATAACATATAATCAATCTAGTAACCAAGTACCGCTAATCATAAAATAGACCTAAAAAAATCTGATAAAACAATATGAAAAGTCAACTAGGGGTAGGCATTACCTCCTCCCACCTATGGAGGAGGTTCTCTATGAGATATCGAAAAAGTTGGAGATAAAGAGGCAGAGAAAGATAAAGAAAAGGAGAAGGAGAAATAATTAATCAAGGATTCTTCCCTTGTGCTAGTTATCAATCTTGATGGCAACAATAACCATTTGGATGGTCAACAAAAGGAGGCATCTCAGTAAGGTGATACTCTTTCCCTCCCAATTACTAAAGAAAATGCCTTTCCATTTGCTAGCTAAGAAAGGTGACACCCCCCGTTGCAAGGAAGCTCTTTGATCCAACAACCATGTAGTCAGAACTCAATGTCCTTTCGACTTAGTCTTGGTTGGAAGAGACCATTGATAGAAAAATGAGCAGATGTGAGAAAGGTGCTCCATATAAATACCTCATTGTACAAGAAACTCAATCTTAGCCAGTGTCAAAGAAGGTGAAGAAGCAGAAAACTCAAGTAGTGTTGGCAACAGATTCTTCTATGGGACACATGATAGTGGAGATTGAAGAACCTTAGAATGAGGGAAAATTTCATGAGTTAATCCTAATTATTTTAAGAGTAGAACTATTGACATGGGCATTCCAGTGCAAGATTCTATGGTCAACATCTAGAAATTAACAAATGTAAATATTGAAGACAAATTGGAAGAGTTAAGGTCAGAGAAAGAGGTAATAAAAGCATCGAATAGAGAATTAATGGATTACATTAGAGTTGCACTTGGAAACACATCTACCAATACAACCAATCCAAATGCAAAGGAGAAAAAGAATTTATTGCTCAAGCTACAATTGGAGAGGCAATTTGATGAAGTTGGTCATGCCTGGATAGATGAATTAAGGAGCCAAAGGTCCCCCTCTCCTTGAGAACCTTGGAAATCTATTACTAGACATAGATAGATTGAGAGAAGCACTGCAAAATCACCAGACCTCAATGAAGGAGTCTAAAATCCTGATAGAGAAATTAGTCATGTTACAAGAGGTGATTGGCATGAAGACAAATGTCAATGTGATCCATGAAATACTTAATTTGGGCCAAGAACCATTTCTTCATTGGAAGAAATCTTTGGAATTCAAAATTGAGAGTTCACTGAAGTCTGGGCATGAACTAAAATATGTCTATAATCTAGTAATGAAAGTAATGGATAAGATATTTGATTACTTAAAGATTTTGCACACTGAATCATATGTCAGCAACAATGACCATCTGGTAGATATTGAACAAATGAAAACTAAGTTTTGGCATTCATTGAAGAAGCTACTAACCAAAAAAACTTCCAAGTGGAAAAGATTCTAGAACTCACAGTAGTGGATTATGTATTGAAGTGTACAATGAAGAATCTCTAATCAAGGATGTCCAGAGTTGAAGAAATAATAGAAATGTATGACTATTGGATGATCAAAGCTGACAATATCCTCATTCCAAGTGTCATGGAGCTGAAGAATGTAACTAATGTAATGAAGCCCTATAGAGATAAATCCATAACTCCAAAGAAGAACTGACACTTTGAAAAAAGCATTACATTTTCCCTACAAGATGTGACAAGTGTCACCCCTTCTCTCTCTTTCTGATATTTTAGCAATATATGGAATTCTCCTTATAGAATGAGGCTCTATAACAGATAACTAACCAGTCAATACTATTTTTAGAATACATCTGTTCAATCATTCTCTATGTAGTAATCATGAAATGTAATTTGCCAATTCTAAAGGGCCTATAAATGTAACTTTTTGAGAAGTGAATAAGATCGACAAAATTTCTATGTGGGAAAATGCCTATAGTTGGGACTATTGTGTGAGACTTTGCATCTACATTTTGAATTTTTTGTTCATGTTAATTTAGTTGTAGCTCTTGCATGGTGTGTGGAATGAAATGTGTTTTTAATGAAAGCTATGGGATTGAAAATAAACCGGGTTTTGTTGCTTTCCTTTTAGTGGTTATATGACATATTACCATCATTCACAATATTTATTCATTTCCTTTTTTCTATGTAAGCAAGTTCCATGTACATTTTCATGGCTATATGGGAAGTTTGGTGTTTAGTTAATATAAGGTGCTAAGTAGGAAGCAAATGGTTGTTGTGAAATCTCATTAACTTGGGCAATCTGGGCAATGTTTAGTAGATCATATTATCTCTTCTTATACAATATGAATTAGTAAATTGTCTTGCATTTTACATCTTACATTTAGTATATAGGATAGAATGCATTTTAGGTGTTAGAAAATATTTAAAATCACTCACATCCATTCATAGTTGTCGAGGTTGTGATTCATTATCTAAAATCTGCCTGGATTGCTTGAAGTGTTGGGAAATCTAGTTATACTTCTTCTTCTCTCTAGTCAAGAGCATACCTCTAAACTTGTTGATCTACTAAAAACAATATGCATTCTAAATCTTTGCACACAAGGTAATTGTACCTTTCAATTTAGGGATCTTTGATAGAATACCTACATTGACCCATTCTATTGCTAACAACTTTGTCTTTCACCACATTGGGCACATTAAGGGTTGGGGTATAAACCATAATCCAAGGAAGAAAATTTTTTAACTAGTAGATTATTTCACCTAAATAGAATAGAAATTAATTGATTTTTTTAAATATATCTTATTAACTTTTGATAAAAGATTTTACAATACTTGAAAAATTAGCTTTCACAATAAACTCTATTATTCTACTATTATCATTATTGATTATTTTGTGTTTAAATCATTTATTATTTATTAGTTTTCAATTTATGTTTTGAATTAATGCAATAGTTAATTTTGTGTTTGAAAATAGAATAATATGAAACTAATTTTAATGGAAAATAGAAACATTTTTTAAAAGAAGTTTTTAATTTGTGCTCCTTGGTGAAGAGTGATAGTGACATTGGAGGAACTCGACAACCACCTAAAGGGAAACAATATGTAATTTTTTCTTCATCAATCTTTCTTTAATCAAACAAAATTTCTTATGCAATTAATGTTTTTGTTTAGTATTTCTTATCAAGCTACCCATGGAAGATTATAGTTTATGAATATGACACCATCACAAAATGATCAAAATTCTACATGTATAATTTGACTCAACTCTTATCTCAAACCCCACCACACTATATGCAGGAACTTTGATTCTTACACCCCTTGTTTTCAAAGATCTAATAACACACATATTTTGTTTTAAAAATTTAAAATTTAAAATAATACTCTTAGAGCTATCTAAATATGAAACGTCCTCTATTTCTTTCTATTCCTCATTGACCTAACTAACCAATTCATTAAATGAGATATTTATACTCCACAACTTACATATGAAAATTTGACAATGACTCTAGATTGCAATATCTATTCTAAAAATTTGATATTGAAGTGCTTTCTTTTCAATAGATGTGAATGAATCCCATCTTATGGAACTATGGAATTTGTGGAGGTTTCCATTTCTACTGAGTTGTCCTTTTAAAGAGGAAAGATTGTTTTAGAAAAAGGGTACAATTTAAATGTCCATAGTATTATGTAAGTAATATCCATTAGTAGATATACATATTTATACATCTAAGAGACTTGACAAATTTTCTATAAATATGAAAATTAAATAAGTTGTCATGGAACTACCATTTCTTTTGAGCATATATCTCAATAGTGATTAGTAAAGAGGAGTGTGTTGTGCAGTTGAAAATAGCTCTAGAGTAATAGTACAAATCAGCTATTGATAATTGCGAAAGATTTGTCTATAATCATAGTATGATCTAATTATTAAATATTAGCAAATGTCATAGAAATTTCCTTTGATTTCTACAATGTTAATTTCTTGATTAGAACAACTTCTATGTTGGAGATCCATCAAACTCATTTTTGTACTATGTTCTCTACTTGTTTAGATTATATTCAATATTTAAAATCAATTATTTTAAAATTTTGTATTGATTAACTAACATAAATATCATATTATTTGAAAATTGTAAATGAAGAAAGGTATTGAGACTTCAAACAATAATATTTGCACACTGTTTGATTTCCTTCAAGCTAAAAAAATATTGCATTAAATTATTTTTAGATGGAATAAATTCCCACAAGTTTTTTTAATGTATTGTCCTTGCTTGAAAGTATGCCATTCTTTGCCACACCTTTTTGATGTACTCATTTTGAAACCTTCCACAAATTCAAACCTTGTTAAAATAAAATAGAAGAGTTTTTAGATGATAATATTGTTGGTAGGTATTAATTTCTCCACTAATTCGTCATTTCACAATCAATCTTCAACTATCACTAGTTGCCTATATTAATTATTGCTATATAGTAAAATTATATGTCATGTAATACATGTGTTTGATATTCTAGAGAGTTCTTAGACCTCTATATATAGAGGCAATACATGTGTTTGATATTCTAGAGATTTTTTAGACCTCTCTATATAGAGGCATTATTTAAGGATTTGAGTATCAGATGTTTATCTGATCATTGTGGATCATGAGTGGATAGAATGTTGTGGCATTCTAAGGACTTGTAAAAAAATTTAGTTATCCATGAATTTGTTGTAAATATAAGGTAGGCAAAGTTACTGAGAGGGGTGAATCATAAACCAATAAAACTTTATCTTACTTCACCAATTAATCCTTCATATAATATTCTGATCTAATTGAATGCATGAAAAAATGAAAGAAAATAAATATTCATAATACTTTGACACAAGATATGGTAACCCATAAACATTCCAATTAGAAAGTAAAACTAGGGTGGGGATGATACCCACAAGCTTTAGTACTTCAATATAAAGTTAACATGTTAAGGCTTATAATTGACCACTTCTGGTGATTTTCCCTATTACGAGCAATAAGGACTATGAGGTCCACCTTGTTAAAGTATTTACAAACATACAATGAAGTATGCACTTGGTTAGAAGATTTAGCAAAAATTGTTAAGTCTAACCTGTTAAAGGATTTGACTGATACACATGTTAGGATGAACTAGTGGATGATCTCTGATCTACAACTCTAATTTACTAGTTGAGATTCCTTGTATTGCAATGATCACCTAACTATGATAGATAAAATTTTGTTGTCCCTTATACTATTTGTGGCCTTATTTAATTTGCACTCCTGATCATTATATACTCTTCACATATATTTTGGATATGATACAATCTATTACATATATATCAATCCAAACTATAACTTACTGAAATCAACTACAATACAAATTTCATCATAATTCACAAAGTTGGCCCAACTGCTATAACTCAGGTTCTTAAGAAAAACTCGGTGATGTTTTGATACTTTAAAAACATTGTCAATGCTTGGAAATCTTTGGTTCTCGATTGAACTTTAAGCTCAGTTCATACTAATTGCTTCCAAGTAGCTTAAACTTGGTCAACACTGTGTGACTTTGTGAACACTGAGAAAATCAATAGCTGCTAGATTACTTGATTGACACTGCATGACTCGGTCAACACTAAATCCACTTTGTTAACCCTAGGAGCTTGGTAGATATTTTTGTACTTGGTTAACACTACAGAGCTCGATTAATACTATGATCTTCTTTAGTTTCTTTGAATAGCTCGATAGCCTCTACTATACTGGTTTGTACTGAACTTGTTTATGAATCTTGGTAAACATTGTGTAGCTTGTCAAACACTATATTCTGACTACTTGGATTAGGAATAACTTAATCACTTGGTTAACACTGCAATTGTAGAGCTTGGTAGAAATTAACTAAGTGTTGAGTCACTGATAGACAAATTGACCTTAATGTCAACATTCTCGCCATTTGGCATTAGTGACAAAAAAACTTATCAAAACAAAAATTTGATCAATCAAAACTTCCTTTTCCATTATTCTGTGTCTTCAACTTAGTTTTGACTTCCGTCTACTATGGCTCAGTAACATACTTTCTTTTTCTAATTTTTCAAATTTTCTTTTTTAAAGGTATTTTTGGCTTATCCATACAAGTATCTTCATGATACTACACTACTCCCCCATACATATATCTCTCCTATATAGTATACATACACATGGAGTATAGTACATACTTCTTCTCCTTTATATTACCTTTTCCCTCTTTACATATTACTATTCCCTCTTTTTAACATAAATGCCAAAGGTGTATAATATCTATATGTTAATACCAAAATGTGACAAGAATTTAGAATGTACCTTCAGAATAAGTACCATTATATTGTCCCAATTCTCCTATAGTACCTTTCTTGCATGCAATGTGATCTAAACTCCTATTGATAATTCCATCATGTGATCAACTATGGAGAAGTTGTTATCATGGATGACTAACTTTGGATGTGCAATGTGTTTTTTTGATGCATCCATGTTTGTAAGAAGCATGCCTTGGATTTTTGCAAGTGTGGCTCTGATCCTAGATTCTTCCTTCAATAATCTACCTATAGATTTATTAGGTATATGATCTTTGAATAATGTGTAGAACTATGACTTGGGTCAAGTGATAGCTGGTGTACACTTGCCTTCATGTCTTCGTCTATCTTGGACAATTTTTCCTTGATTAATTTTGTAAAGATAGAAGTTTCACTTAACTTGACAAATAGTGAAACAACATTGTTAACAGAGATTTCTAGTGAACCAAGAGTAGAAGCTAACTCTACTTGATCTATTGCAATTCTTTGTGCAACTAGTTCCAACACATTGTTTTTAAAATTTCTTTCAACTCTTTGAAGTAGCTTCTCCTGTCCATTCAAGTCTTCATTGAATTTGTGGTTAATTTCTACTAACTGATCAAGAATAGGTTGAGTACCATCAACCTCAATAATCAAAGCATCAATAGATATGCTCTTTATGTCTTCAAAAACTTGATTTTCTTTCTTCTTCTCTTCTCTAAGATTTTGCTGCTTAGCTCTCTTCTTTAGTAGGTCACCCATGATGTCCATTTGATTAGGAGTGAGGGTAGAGATATCCCTATTTGGAATAACTATATCCTCATCTAGATCAATAGCTTCTTCTTCTTTGTCCTTTTCCTTCAGAATGGTGGAAATAATTTACTTTTCCTTGTCTAGGACTTTAGTACTCAGTTGGGACTAGTTCTCAACTATCATTGTACTAGCTATGGATATACTTGGAATAGAAAAAATTGTGGAAAATTATGAACTAGCAACAAATGTTGAAATGACACTAACAATAGAAATACTTGGTTATTTCTTAGTCAAGATTGATGATGGAAGACCTTGCTACTCGACAGATGAAGTGCTGAGCACTTCAGTCAATGTGACATTCAGTTGAAAAAATTTAGAGTTTTGTTGGGTGCTTGGTATAGCAATGATATCCACAACCAACTCGGTAGAACCTATCTCTGAGCCAAGTTGCACTAAGGCTATGCTCAAAGAGTGAGGAAATAAGGCCATGACTACTACTACAATTTTCTTTGCATCAGTTTCCTTAATGCTTTGAATATCTAGAAGGCTTCCTCCAATAGCTTCCAATTCTTCCTCCTCATCATCCAGATTGATATCATCTAGCTCATCATCCTTTATTTCTACATTTTCTTCCTCATCTTCCTCATCCTTATCATCAACATGAACAAGAAAGTCCCTAGGTTGATGCAACTAATATATATTATTCCATGTTGTTGTAGCTACCTTCACCACATATTCAATGTCCTTAAGTAGTATCACACAATTGTTTAACTTGAGAGTGAAATTCTTCTCATTTTGTTTCAAAGATTCTTTTACATCCTTCTTACTAAGATTTGGCATGAATTGCTTCAAGGCCTACTCATAGATGTCCTTGGCAGTCTTCTTTGTATTTTACCATCTAGGCTTCATTGCTTGCATAAGCTCATTAGGAATTTTATGTGCAATCTCATCAGGTGAGTACTTCCATTTACCTAGCTTGGTCATAATAGTGTCCTCAATCTACCTTTTCTCTTCCTCATTCCTTATCTCATACTTGAGAAATTTTAAATTTTCCATGCCAACTCCTTCTATCTTCTTCCATCTTTCTTGAAGTGTAGGTGTAGATCTCTTGAAGATTATTTACTTGACTTCTTCTTCACACAACCTCAATTTCTTCCTTGAATTGGTCTCCCTTCTAATGAATACAACAAGGGATGACTTGGTAGGTCTGGTTATAATAACCTTACCTTTCTTCATTAGAGTTTCTTCGTCCTTAGATTTGGATTCTTCTTCTTCATCCTCTTCATCATCCTCTTTTATATCATCACCTTTTCCCTTAGTAAGCATTAGAGTAGAACTTGCTTGCTTTGTGCTTTTCAGTATCTTCTCTACTCTTTTCCTTCATTTTCTTACTACTTGAGGTAGCTTGATCTCAAGCTCAATTCTAGCTTTTTCCTCATCCTAAGTTCCAAAATAGGTGGCTTTAGGATCCATAGGCTCATTCAATAGAGGCTCAATTATATCCTTAGTGTTGCCAATGCTAACCTCATACTCTAGAGGCTTAACCCATGCCACTTTAGGTCTGACTACCTAAATGTATACTTTGTCATAGTCCATCATGAAACATATATCATCCTTGTAATCATCTACAAGTTTCTTAGGAATACTAAATCTATTATGCATCTTCTCTTTGAATGATTCCAAATAGTTATCCATGATGCTATCAAAAATTTCACCCATCTTTGCTATATACTCATTGATCTGATATAAAATAGGAACATCTTTCCTCCATACTATTGTACCTTTGGAAGGGAAAAATTTCTAAAAAAAGAAGAATAAACATGTCAAAAGAGATCCAAACTTACATGGATTATTCTTTGATCCTCTACTGCTCTCCATTTTTGTGTTCAATTGGTTCAATAGTAACTCGGCAAGGTCGAAGGATAGGTTATTCTTCACAACCTTGTATGTAAGATTGACAGCTTCACATGACACATTATTTAATCAACTAGAGTTGTAAATATTGTATGCAATTAAATTAATGCCAAACTTCAGCTTCATTTCTATTACACCATTAATCTTCATACCTCTTCCACCTGACTCGAAAAGGGTCCACTTTTCCAATTTGACCCAACCTAGGGTTTTGGTTGTTTTAGTTTTATTAAGCATTGGACATCCGGTGATTCTGTGAATCATTTTCTTCATTATTTGAAAGGGTTGTTCCAACCATAACTTCCCATTGTGTACATGGCTTAGAATATATCTGATCCACTTGACCTAAAAGTCTCTTGTCATATGTGAGATATGCGTCAATCCCTTGGTTCCCAAATGTTGATGTTCAAGTTTTAATGCTTTGTCCACACATAATTCCTTGAATTTTTCATTCATCTCTAGGGTTCTGAGTTCCTAAATAGAATAGTGGTAAAAGGAATAAATTTTATACATGAGTAATACATTAAGTAGAGTTTGAGACTATGCACCAACTAGGTCAAGTGCCTCTATAATCGTTGGACTCAACTTGAAATTAGGTTCCTTGCAATCGACTCCATAAACTAACATTTTGGAAACCTTTCTTCGCTTTTCTACTTGAAGATACCATGCTTGGTAGGGTTTTTAAAAACTCAAGAATTCTTCAACAATAAATACTCAAATTGCTCAGGGGCTCTAAAATCACTCTGCACTAATAGCTCTAGAAATTCACAGTGAAACAATGCCTTTGATTTCTTCCTTTTAACAAATTTCCTCTGTTTGATCACCATTATTTCTTCATACTTCATACTCACTTAGTGATAGCTTGTCCTCCATTCAAATTATTCTTTAATGCTTGGGATACATATACACCCCAGTAGAGTCACCATCACTAGGTAGGAACTATCAATTGTGTGTCTACAATAATATGTAACTAGACCTTGCTCACTAAGGTCTTGCAACCCAACCTTGCTTGGTAAGGTCTCCTATTTTCTATCATACTCAGTGATCCTTGCATATCTTGAATGTTGATGTCAATCTTTCTTCTTGCTGGCTAGAACTAATGTTAGATTACTTCTTTTGAATCATAATTCCAGTGGTCTCCATAAGGAATTAAGTTGAAACGAATGAAGCACCCAACTCATTGACTTGGGTGTCATTCACTTCATGATCTTGGTTAGCATTCTCTAGAGATTTTGGTAGCCATTGCTACCTCATTTACTTTATGATATTTCAGCTTTGACTTTCTTATCATCTTCAATTTTACTTGTGTTCATATAGTTCCTATCAAGATGTCCAAGTTCTATACAATAAAACACCTCTTAGTATTATCTCTTTTCCTCATGTGATGTTTCACACAATTTGCTCCAATGTACCCAAATTCACCATAGTAGTGACATCTACACCATGTATTATAATCCCATCCAAATATTGCTTTCATAATTTGTTTTGCTGGGTTCCATTGCTTACTTTTTCACTCTGAAGATTTGTGTCCTTGTTTATTGTAATTGTGACATTGACCTTCAAATTTAGGTTTCTCTTTGCATTCTCTTTCTCTATGACCATGCTTATTGCAACTATAACACTTTCCATTGAATTTTTCTTTACCATTACTACAACATTTTTTTGATGTGTGACCTATCTTACCACAATGATTGCAAGTAGGCCTTTTATTCTTTTGAGCTCTTTGTTGAGATGATTCACCTTCTTCTGTGTATTCTATTCCAACTTTTTCTTTGTGTCTATACTAACTTTGTTCATTTAATTGATTCATGATGTGCTCTCTATCCATTGGAATGAGTTGCCAAAAAAATTCTAAAATTCCCAACCTTTCAGGTACAAACCTAGTTAGAATGTGGTGAGGGTGGACACATCCATATGCTCTCATGATGGTAGTATTCCCAAACAAGAAAATATCCCCCCCAATTATGACTCAATTTTAATTCATCATTACACAAAGTAGGCCTAAGAAATTTTCATACTTCTCTTGGGACCCTCTCCATATTAGGTACTATCATTTTCATTATTGGAAACACAAAATCATTGTAAAATGAAATAGAGTTGGCATGAGGATGAAACCTATTCCATAGTCTGGTCCACAATCACACAAAGAGCATCTCTACCATTTCTTTAGTTTGCTCAATGAAATTAGGACTAATGTGCCCAATATTTGTGTACAATAATAGATGAATCAAGCTTTTCCTTTGTGTCTGTACTAACTTTGTTCATTCAATCGATTCATGCTTTCCTGAGATTTCATCATTCTTTCATAGGTTTTATTTTCAATGTTGAGATCATTTTGTAATCTTTCATTCTCTGATCTTAGATTCAAAATGCCTCCATTTGTATTAGTGAGCTAATCAATGAAGTCTTCTGCTGAAGGGATAGATGTTGGATTTCATTTTTCTTTTCTTCTATATCTTCTTTGTTTTTTTTTTTTTTCTTCCATGACTTCACATAATCTCACTGAAAGGATTTCATTTTCTCTTTTTATCTTTCTAACTTTTTAAAGATTGATATTCTTTTCTAATAGGTCTTTGATTGCTTCATCAACTTCATCTGAATTTCTTTTTGGATATATATCTTCATTTCTTTCTTGAGTGTAGAGATTGTCATTCATTTGT
This sequence comes from Cupressus sempervirens, assembly GCA_028749045.1. Taxonomy (NCBI): domain Eukaryota; kingdom Viridiplantae; phylum Streptophyta; class Pinopsida; order Cupressales; family Cupressaceae; genus Cupressus; species Cupressus sempervirens. The sequence goes on along the minus strand of CM053785.1, from coordinate 9,848,721 downwards.
ACTGCAAGATCTTTCCTTCTTTTAAATGACTAAGAGAGTTGCTCCTTTACTTTCTTCAGTTTTCCAATGGCCAATTTAAGATCCAAATTTTCATTTTCAATAGCCTTATCTAGCCTATATACCTCCATTGCCTCTAATCTTTTCTCAAGCTGTTAAACTTCTAAAGTGAGAACCAAATTTTTCAAATACCAATTTTTGGAAATATAAGGTAGGCAAGGTTACTGAGAGGGGAGGGGTGAATCAAGAGCTAATACAACTTTATCTTACTTCACCTATTAATCCTTCATTTAATATTTTGATCTAATTGAATGCATGAAAGAATGACAGAAAATAAACATTCATAACACTTTCACACAAGATATGGTAACCCATAAACCTTCCAATTAGAAAGTAAAAATGGGGTGGGGATGATACCCACAAGCTTTAGTACTATAATATAAAGTTAACTTGTTAAGGCTTATAATTGTCCACTTTTGGTGATCTACCCTATTAGGAGCAATAAGGACTATGAGGTCGACCTTGTTAAAAGATTTAAAAACATACAATGAAGTATGCACTTGGTTAGGAGATTTAGCAAAGACTATTAAGTATACCCTATTAAAGGATTTTATTGATGCACCTATTAAGATGAACCAGTGGTTGGTCTTTGATCTGCAACTCTAATTTTCTTGTTGAGATTCCTTGTATTGCAATGATCACTTGACTGTGATAGATAAAACTTTGTTTTCCCTTATACTACTTGTGGCCTTCTTTAATTCACACTTCTCATTATATACTCTTCACATATATTTTGGATATGATACAATCTATTACATATATACCAATCCAAACTATAACTTATTGGAGTAGGCTACAATACCAATTCACCATAATTCACAAAATCAACCCAACTATTGTAACTTGGGTTCTGAAGACAAACTTGGTGATGTTTTGATAACTCAACAAATACTATCAATGCTTGGAAATTATTGGCACTTGATTGAGCTTGAAGCTTACTTCATACTAATCACTTCCAAGTAGCTTGAACTCGGTCAGAACTATGTGACTTGGTGAACACTGAGAAACTCGATAGTTGCTAGATCACTTGGTTGACACTTCATGACTCAGTTAATAATAATCCATTTTGTTAACCCTGGGATCTTGGTAGAGACTATGGGACTTGGTTAACACTATAAAGCTCGGCTAACACTATGATCTTCTTTACTTGCATTGAATAGCTTGGTAGCTTCTGCTACACTTGATTTGTGCTGAACTTGTTTATGAAGCTCGGTAAACACTATGAAGCTCAAAAAACATTGCAAATTGACTTAGGTGCTTGGTAGACATTGTATTCTATATACTTGGCTCAGGAAAAATTGAATCACTTGGTTAACACTACAAAATAACTAATAAGCTTGGTAGCAATGTAATCAATTAACTAAGTGTTGAGCCATTGATAAACAAATTAAACTTAATGTCAATAGAAGTGTTGTAGAACATTTTGATAAATCTTTCTATTTTACATACTGAATTGAATGTTTATCTTTTTGTTTATGTTTGTCCACTACATCCACCTCCTACAAGTGGTACTAGAGCATTGCCTCTATTTTTCAACAAGTATTGTATTTCAATAGGCCACACATGGTTATATTTTAGTATATTTTAATGTAGTAGATGATCAATTTGCACAACATATCATAATTCCAGAGCCTTAAGAAAAGAATATAATAATAAGAAAATAAATTATATTAAGATTTATTTACTTTAAAGCATTTTTATAAAGATTCATGATAAAAACATTCTATAAAATTTTATATCCTTTTTTTAGAGTATTTGAGATATTAACATTATTAATATTGGAAATATGTTTCATAATCTAAATATTTTATCATAAATAAACTTATACTATAGTATATAAGCTATCGAGTCACAAATTTTAACAATATTTTGTTGAAAACAAATACTCTCTTTATATTTAAAATAGAGAGAGAATAATATCATCCATGATTTTAATGCACAGGATACTCCATGTTTTTTTAAGACACAACATTCCTATTACAATTGAAAAGCCAAATGCAAACCTAGTTGCCATATCCCACCATATATCATCCTTTAAATCTTCATCAGAACCTTGATCATCTTCCTAGTGTACCTTTGAACAATTAGGAAGAGTACTTGAACATGTCACATATATTTGTAGACCACATAGACCTAGATCGTTGTTGAAGAATTTAGAATCAAATGTCATGATGTGTCTTCCTTGTGGTATCATCCTTGATTGGTTAGTGTAGGAGACATTAAAGTAACTTAAGGATGTGAGGGGTTGTAGCTCAGTAAGAATTGCCCTTGATAGATAATTTTGAGGAAGATCAAGCAATTGAAGTAGTGTCATCTTTCCAATAGACTTAGGAATCTCTCCACTAAAATGATTACTTGAAATGTTGAGAATAATCAAACATTTGAGTGATACAATATCCTAGGGAATGTTACCTAATAAATTATTGCTAGAAAGATCAAGACATTTGACTAATCTCAAAATTTTCACAAACTCCATAATTTGCACTTTATTGTAAATTGTTATTTCATCTATATAATAGTTCAATGTTTGAAAACTAGAAGCCTCATGTTCAAGCATGCTTATATTTTTTGATTGATTTATCATTGTGCTAAACTTGATAAAGTCTTTTGGAATGGTCCCTGAAATTTTATTTTTGGACATATCTAAAATATGAAGATTTTGTAATTTGGTTAATTGTAATGGGATTGGACCATTGAAACTATTATTTTTTAAAATTAAAATTTGGAGATTGCCCAAGGTTTCAACCCATCTTGAGATCTTACCTTGCAAATTATTAGTTCTCAAATCGAGGATTTGTAAATTTCTACATTTTCTAAAAGATGATGGAATATACCCTTCAAATGCATTTTCTCCTAGTTTCAATGTCTCAAGAGAATCCATTCCCTTACATATATTTGGTATCATTCATTTTAAATCATTCTTCTCTAAATTTAAGATAGTCAATATAGAACAATTCTTGATACATTGGGGTATCTCTCCATTGAACTTATTATTTGACAAATCTAAATTATCTAGACTCTTCAGTTTAAAAATAGAAGCTAGAATATAACCATGAAGACTATTTCCAGCTAAAGAAAGAAACCAAAGATTTTGTGTATATTTATCTATTGATTTTATAATTGATCCATCAAAAAAGTTATCTGAAAGATCTATGTACTGAATGTATGTGAATCCCCAAAGCCAATTTGGAATAAAGCCACTAAGAGAATTGTTTGAAAATCTAAACAAATAATGGAATATTCGGTTGAAATGAATGTAGGGAAACTTCCTCTAAAATTACAGTCATGTAAGGCTAAGTATTTAAGCTAAAATTTGGGAATGATAGAAGCAACAAATTTTATGGTCAACGTATTTCTTGAGAGATCCAAAGCATAAAGTTTGGTGCAATTATTCAAAATTTAAAATGAGAAAGTCCCATTTAATTTGTTTTAGGCTAAATTAAGGAACCCTAGGTCAGATAGCTTAGAAAAGGAAGTTGGGATTGGACTAGTCAAGGAGTTATTCTCCAATTCAAGATCAATCAGGGCTCTAAGATTCCCTAGAGTAGATGGAATGGTGTCATTCAATTTTTTTGAACTTGGACTAAGATATACTAGTTTGGAAAGCTTCCCTAGAGTAGGAAAATTGCTTCCATTTAATTTGTTTGAACTGAGATCAAGTGTGAAAATTCCTATTGCAGCCACTGGTAATTAATCTCCTATCATAACAAATTATTAAATTGTCAAAAAAAAATTTATGGTTAATATCAAAAAATAACACAACTGCAACTTCACTAATAAAATACAGAAAGAAATTCACAACACAAAGAACACAATATTTTTAGACAAATCATCCTTGGAAAAACCCCTAAGTGAAAACCAAATCTACAGATGGAAAATATATTAACTTCAAACAATCAAGAGATTCAAAATTCCTTGTCCCTCACTAGAAGAATTTAGACAACCTCCTAATTTCTCCTAATGATATTCCCCACTGCTATCCCCAATGCTATCACTGCACCTTTGCTAAAACTACAAGATTGTTTTCTATCACTGCAAACTCATTTGCTAACACTACAAATGTTTCTAAAACTTCTTGTTCTCCAAATGCCTCCCTTGACCCCCTTTTATACTACCTAACCAAGAGGTTTCTAGTTTCTTTTTGATGAAAGAAAACCTAACCAAGAAGTTTCTAGTTGCTTCTTGATTAAAATAACCTAACCAATAGGTTACTAGTTGCTTCTAGAAGGGGTCAATTAATTATCAAATCTTTTCTAATTAAACATATATGGACAAACAGTGGTCCAAGATACCTAAACTAACACTCCCTCTTAGTGAGGAAGTTGTTCTGCATGACACCTAGCTTATCTCTGTAGAAGATGAATTTAACCTTCCCCAATGCCTTATTTATAATGTCTGCTACTTGCTCCTATATAGGCATGTACTATAGTTGAACAACCCCCCATTGTACACAATCTCTGATGAAGTGATATCTGATGTCTATATGTTTAGACCTATCATGAAATACTAGATTCTCAAACAACTTGACACAACTCTAATTGTCACAGTGTATCACAGTAGTCTTAATCTTGTGACAAAAAAAGGCTTCTAACAAATTTCAAAGCCATATAAATTCACATGTCGCAATGCTAGCTACTATGTATTCTACTTCTGTTGAACTCAGAGCCACAAACATTTTCTTCCTACTGAACCAAGATACAACTCATGATCCCAAACTAAAACAACACCTAAAGTGTTCCTTTTGTTTGTTGTACTTCCTAGCCAACTACATCAATATATCCTATCAATCTGATACCTTCACCTCAAACATATCTGATCCCATATTCAATTGTACCATGCAAGTAATGCAATACATTCTTGGTCATTGTCCAATGTACTATCTTTGGTTCAACCATGAACTAACTAAGTGAGTTTACTACAAATGCAATATCTGGCCCACTATTAACCAAGTACATAAGTGAACCAATCAACTACCTATATAAAGTGCGATCTACATCCTTCTACTTAGATGTATCTACCTTCCTCCAATTCATGATCATGGGTGTAGACATGGCTTTGCAATCCTCCATATCGAATCTCTTCAAGATTTTAATGCAATATTTCCCTTGACCAAGAAAAATCTCTCCATCTATTTGCCACACATCCATGCCTAGAAAATAGTGCATGAGTCCCAAATCCTTCATCTCAAACTCTTCTACAAGGTCCCTCTTGTAGTCTTTTATGAGCCCTAGTCCACCTATAAGAAATAGGTCATCCACATAAAGAACAAGAATGAGAACCTCACCCCCACCCACCAAGTAGTAGAGGTTAGCATCCACTTTACTCTTCATAAAGCCTATTTCCTACAAGTATGTATCAATTCACTCATACCACACTCTGGGAGCCTGCTTGAGTCTGTACAATTCTCTCTTTAATCTGAACATGTGGGTCTCTTTGCTATGTGCTACAAAGCCTTCTAATTTCTCTATGTACACCTCCTTTAATTCAACATTAAGGAATGGTTCTTGATATCCATTTTATGGATATACCATTCCATTTGTGCTACAAATGAGATCATATATTTTATAGAAGTATACTTGACCACTGGAGCAAATGTCTTCTTGTAGTCTCTTCCCTCCTTCTAAGATAACCCCTTGGCCATGAACCTTGCCTTGCATTTCTTGATGCTACCATCTATACCATGATTTATCTTATAGATCCAACATGATCCAACTATTTCTCTATCTCTTAGTCTAGGCACTACCTCCCACACATAATTTTGCATAATTGAGTTGTACTCCTCAACCATAGCATCCTTCCATACTTCATGTCATGCAGCCTCCTGATAGCTAGAAGGTTCACTATTTACCAACTAACTAACTAATGCCACATAGTCATTGAACTTGGTTGGTTGTCTCTGCTCTCTATTACTCTTCCTAGAAGCTCCCACAAACTTCTAAGTATCCCTTAGTGTCTCTTAAACCTTGAAATTCTTGATGTTAATGATAGAGGATGGAATATCAACCTCTAAGTCTTCTAGATTCATTTACTATTGTACTTGTTGCTCCATGCTTAGTGAAAATTCACCACTTGAGCCTCCACTTGTACTGGTAACTGTACTTGTGCTTTGCTGCCCTTGACTAGGACTTGGAGCTTATATTGGCTACTCACTTTGATCACCTATAGGAAAATTTCTAGACCTTCTAAATGCCTTGTCATCCATGAACTTTACATCATATCTAGCAATAATTCTTCTAGTCCTGGGGATAAAAATCCTATATGCCTTTGAGGTTTCACTTTACCCAACATAGTACCCTCTCTTTTTAGTCTGATCTAACTTGGTACGTGTATCACCTAGAATATGACAATATGCTAAACTCCCAAATATTTTGAAGTGACCAACATCTAGCTTCTTTCCTATGAAAGCTTCCTCAGGTGTCATCTTGCCTAGTGCCTTGTGTGGAACCCTGTTCTAAATATTGACTATTGTACTACATGCCTTTGCCCATAAGTAGTGGGGCATATCCTAGTCATGTAGCATAGCTCTTTCCACCTCTAATATAGAATAGTTCATCCTCTTAGAAACTCCATTCTATTGTAGATTGTAAGGAACAATCCACTCTATCTTGATTCCTTCTCTAGTATAGAACTGTTGGAAGTTATTTCCTTTGTACTCGCCTCCATTGTCTGGCCAAAAAACCTTTATCTTCTGTCCTATTGAGTTATCCACAAGAGCCTTGAACTCTTGGAACTAATTAAAAACCTCATCCTCAGTCTTCAAGAAGTATATCTAGGTCTTCTTGGAGAAATCATTGATAAAGGTTAAATAGTATTCATATCCTCTGAGAGACTTTATCGACATTGGTCCACAAACATATGAATGTACTAGATCAAGAACACCCTCAGATTTGGTATCAGTCCTTGGAAAATATGCTTTTGCAAACTTTCCGAACATACATCCCTTGCATACATCATCATGCTCTATGCTCACCTTTGGAGCACCTGTTATAGTCTCACAAAGCAATTTGAGTGCTCCATGATGAATATGGCCCATCCTCCTATGCCACAGCTTTCCAATATCTTTAAAATTATTGTTGCTCATGAGTGCCTTAGGAGTATCAAGCTACAACCTATAAAGGTGACCACTTCTAACTCCAATAGTTATGGGTGACTACCAATCCTTGTGCTTAATCAACACGTATCCCTCTAAAGAGTACATTATACCCCCTATCACGAAGAACAAATACAAAAATCAAATTCATACCTAATCCTGACACATGCAACACATCATGAGCTAGAATTACCTTTCCATTCTCACTCTAAAATTGAACAATCCCTTTCCCAACTAAGTTGAGTTTGGACACATTTCCCATAGAAATCTAGATATTGGTGTTCTCCTCCTTATAATTGGATAGGTACTCTCTAACTCCTATCATATGAAATGATGCCCCACTATCTATATACCAAATAGTTTGTCAGGTTAAGCTCACCATACAAGCTATAAGTGCAAACTCATCTTCCAGTCTATTAGAGAGTTCAACTACACTTACTAAAGTTTCCACTTGCTTCTTTTCCTTCTTGCTTTCTAGATAATCACTGACACAGTGACCATACTCATGACATATAAAGCACTTGACCTTAGAAAGACCCTTCTTCTTCTTCTTCTCAATTTGTGAGTTTAATCCTTTTCTAGATTCCTTATTTTCTTTTCCTTTCCCTGTTAGGGCAATGTTCTCCTATTCTACCTCACTCTTCTGACTCTTGTTACCCCCATTGACAAGACTTATTCTAAACTCCTCCTGAGTGAAAGCAGTCCATAGTCGATCCCAACTCAGTAAGGTATCTTGTCCATTGACAACTTGAACAAAGACACTCAACTATTTAGAAAACCCATTTAGGGCTATTCTCACTAGTTAATAATCACTAGGACTATCTCCAATCATTGCTAACTCATCCTTCATAAGTCTAAGCCTAGTGAGGTAACTTGTAACATCTTCTCCCTGGTTCATCTAGGTATTCTTCAACTTCTCTCTGAGAATCATCTTCCTATTGGTGGTAGCATTCTAGTACAAATTCAAAATGGCATCCCACATCTTCTTCATCGTGTCTAGCTCTGAGATATGTGGAACAATATGATCCTTGACACCATCAAGGATAATCCTCCTCGCCTTGGCATCATCCTTTCTATATGTTGCAAGTTGTGTCGCATTCGTTGGTACAGGTACAACATTAGTAACATAATCCTTGATAACATTCTCTTACAACAATAAAGAAATTTTGGCCTTCCAGACACCAAAATTTGAAGCACCATCCAGTATGTCCTGATCTCTCAAGCCAACTGAAATCATCTCAAGGGATTAGACCAATAATAAGTCTGAAGAGATAAACGCTTAATTTCTTTCCTAGGAAAAAAAATTTCTACCCTCAATATTGCTATGATACCATGTGAAAATTCCTATTGCAACCACTAATTAGTAATTTCCTATCGTAAATGATTATTAAATTTCTAAAAAATTAATTCATGGCTAATATCAAAAAATAATACAACTTCACCAATAGAATATGGAATAAAATTCAGAACACAAAGAACACAATTTTTTGGACAAATCATCCCTGGAGAAAACCCCAAGGGAAAACCAGTTCTATAGATGGAAAATCTATTAACTTCAGCAAATCAAGAGATACAAAATTCCTTGTCTCTCACTAGTAGAATTCAGACAACCTCCTAATTTCTCCTACTGATATTCCCCACTACTATCCCCAACACTATCATTTCACCCTTGCTAACATTGCAAGACAATTTGCTATCACCACAAACACATTTGATAACATTGCAAATGCTTCTACAAATTCTTGTTCTCCAAATGCCTCCCTTGACCCTCTTTTATACTACCTAACCAAGAGGTTTCTAGTTGCTTCTTTATGAAAGACAACCTAACCAAGAAGTTTATACTTTCTTCTTGATTAAAAAAATGTAACCAAGAGGTTTCTAGTTGCTTCTTGATGAAAGACAACCTAACCAAGAAGTTTATAGTTGCTTCTAGGAGTTAATTAATTAACAAATATTTTTGAATTAAACACCTTGGAATGGTGTCATCGAGCTCATTATGGGTGAGGTCCAAGTGCTCCAATTTCTATAGCTTAGTCATTTCTCTTGGAATTTAGCCTCTAAATTCAAAGCCAAGTAAGCTAAGGTACTTTAGCCTCTTGAGCTCTCCAATTTGTGGAGGGATTGAAAGAGGGGGGAAGTTATTGTAAGAGAAGTCCAAGTGCTCCGAATGGAGGAGTTGGAAAAGACCCTCTCGAACTTCACTTTGTAATACCTCAAAATTGGCTCATTACCATTATACCAATTCTGGCGTATCTGATCAACTTCTAAAGTCCTATTTCACTAGGCAAATTCTTGTTCTGACATTTGCTACTTAACTTAATTGTTAGATGCAAAAACCCTAATCTACATTCATCATACTTCTTATTTAATTTCTATAAGTACTTACTCATATTATTCACATTAAACCTATTTGATTTAAATTTAATTTAATTTAAAGTATTTATACTTTGATAAGTAGGAGATGATTTCCACAGCTAGTCAAATTGTGATGTGAATATCAGGATTTAACTGTGTGATTTTTGAGTCAAACTCGATGACCCATGTTTCATGAGTAGTGATTCAACATGAATCCATCTCTCATGAGAATAAATGGAACACTTAGCACTCATTGGATCTAGGTGATGCTCACAGGGGTGAAGCACCGGGACTTCCCGGGAGGTCACCCATCCCAGTACTACTCCAGCCTGAGCGCGCTTAACTACGGAGTTTCCTCCACAGTTAAACCCAAAGCTTGCAACCCCATTTGCAAAACCTTCACCAAGTGTTGTGCCTTATGAACCATTCATTAGAAAGCCCCTTAAGCTCATCAATTGATAAGTAGGAGATGATTTCCACAGCTAGTCAAATTGTGATGTGAATATCAGGATTTAACTGTGTGATTTTTGAGTCAAACTCGATGACCCATGTTTCATGAGTAGTGATTCAACATGAATCCATCTCTCATGAGAATAAATGGAACACTTAGCACTCATTGGATCTAGGTGATGCTCACAGGGGTGAAGCACCGGGACTTCCCGGGAGGTCACCCATCCCAGTACTACTCCAGCTTGAGCGCGCTTAACTACGGAGTTTCCTCCACAGTTAAACCCAAAGCTTGCAACCCCATTTGCAAAACCTTCACCAAGTGTTGTGCCTTATGAACCATTCATTAGAAAGCCCCTTAAGCTCATCAATTGATAAGTAGGAGATGATTTCCACAGCTAGTCAAATTGTGATGTGAATATCAGGATTTAACTGTGTGATTTTTGAGTCAAACTCGATGACCCATGTTTCATGAGTAGTGATTCAACATGAATCCATCTCTCATGAGAATAAATGGAACACTTAGCACTCATTGGATCTAGGTGATGCTCACAGGGGTGAAGCACCGGGACTTCCCGGGAGGTCACCCATCCCAGTACTACTCCAGCCTGAGCGCGCTTAACTACGGAGTTTCCTCCACAGTTAAACCCAAAGCTTGCAACTAAATTATCTTCTAAGGTGAATGTACTAAGGAATTAAATTTATTTAATTTAATAAATATGCCTATCCTAATTAATTAAATGGAATTATTTAATTAAATGGGGAAGGTATTTCTAATTAATTAAAATGAAAATTATTTAATTAAATAGATAAGTATTTATGAGATCATATCTCATTTTATTAAATTAAATATCTTTCCTAGTCCTCTCTTCGGTTCTAAATGGAAACTCTGAGTGAACTACTTCTCGAAATTGGAAACAATCTAGTTAACTTGCTCTCACACTTATGACAAGTTCAATTAACTACTCATCACACCCAGATCTGAAATAGTTCACTTCACCTACACAAGGAAGTTTCCATCTTAACTGAATCTTTGCTTCAATCCTGACCGTCAATTCAAGTTGATCTCGCCCATCGATAAATTCTTGAACTCTATTTAAGAGACTCCTAATTCCTCATTACAGAGGTTGAATTAAATTGATATTGAATTACTGTTGAAATTCATACTTACTTATGCTCATATATTTTCATACATTCACATTCTTAGATTAACCTCTGTAGGACCAGAAAAATGGGTTAAAAGCATAACATACTATGAGCAAATCAAAAACTCAATAATCATACATTAGCACCCACTAGTCTACCATGAAAGCCAAACTACACAAAAGAAAGCAAACATAATCAAAATTTCCCTTTTCCATTTGTAGCTCCCATGTCCTTCTTTCTTCTCCAAATGATTATAGCTCCAAAGTTTCCTATAGTGCACACAAAATTGAAGCAAAAGCCTATGATAGTGATAATGCCATGAGAATACTTGAAGTGTGATTTTATGTGAGAGAGAGAATGAAAAATGCAAATTAGTAAAGACTCAAAAACTCAAAGATTCAAGGATTCAAGACTTAAGCATTCTAGCTCCAAGGACCCAAGATTTCAGCATTCAGATCTGAAATGAGAGGAAGGGTGTCCATTTTATAATTTTCATGTAGGGTGAGAGCATTGGATTTGTCACCCATAGACATGCAATGTGGCAAGAGATTCCTATGACGCATATGACAGAATATGCCAAAATTAGGATTCTATGACACATGAGATTCAAATTTGGAAGAGAATCTATGACGCGTCATAATATTCCTCAACCCACTTAAAGCCAAGAATCTATGACGAATAAGCCAAATAGGGACATGCGTAAGAGGAAATAATAATTCCTATGACGCATATGACAGAATATGCCAAAAGTAAGATTCTATGACACATGAGAGTCAAATTTGGAAGAGAATCTATGACGCGTCATAAGATTCCTCAACCCACTTAAAGCCAAGAATCTATGACGAATAAGCCAAATAGGGACATGCATAAGAGATAAGAATATTTGATTATGATAAATCTCATCCAAGTGTCAAAGGAGAATCCACGAGGTGTCACATCAAAGTGTCATGATGATGCAATATTTTATGGAATATTTGAATTAAAAATCCTCTTATTCCACAAAATAAGAATTAGTAAAAAATGGAACTTAGGAAATTAAGAATTTCCATGGTTTGCAGATAATGAATCAATTAATTAATAAAATTAATTAATTGAGGATGATAATTGGGAAGAATAATTAGAAGGAATAGGATTAAATTATGGGTTATTTAATCCTATAGAGAAAATTAGCAAATGATTGGCCAAATTGATTAAATGAATGCAACCGTATCTTTTGATGAAAATGTGACGATGATGGATATCGAATAAGATGATGAAAAGGTAGACCAAAGCCATGGTCAAATTAATTGATAGATTGAAATTGATAACATGCCAAGGACACATGACATGAATGAATTGATATGTAACATTTAACCGACATTGTAAATGCTACAGGATTGAAATTGATTGATAAGGTTCGATCACAATAACACTAACAAACATTGTCAATATTATTAAAATGGTTGATGATGCCATGATCTAACATTGAAAGCCTCAACAACGTCAAAGATTGAATGACATGAATGCTATTTTGACCTAGTACTGAGAGCCATGACAGTACTAAGGTCAAATTGATAAGATTGATAAGTTGATAGGTTTTCAAGACATTGAAAGCCACAAAAATGCCTAGGAGTGGATAAATGATGATTGATTTGGGATGTTTGATAAATTATGGGTTGATTAGGACTGATTTTGAATGATTTCGAGTTGATCTGGGGTGATTTTGAGTTAATTTGATATGATTTCGAGTTGATATGAAATTGATGTGAAAAGGGATACAAATGATGAAATAAGGTCAATCTGGCCAAAAGATCAAAGTTAGTAGAATGAGAAAATGGGAAAAAATAGTATGAAGAAGTGATGAAGTCATAGATGTGAACCATTTTTCAGTGTCTACATTTTGCCCCTCTTTGATACAATGTGATTTAGAGCATTGTATCAAAGAATAACTGATGAGAAAGCTACAACATGCCCCAGTAGGGATGATATATATGGGTACCCCCTCAAGAAATTGACTAAGATAAGCATATGATAAGTTAATTTATCGATAACAAGAAGACAAAACCATAGCAACTGACAGATTGTAAATTAGAGCTAAGATGTGAAAGTTGATTGACAGCGTAGGATGATGTAAGAATGCATGAATGCAAGATGAAGATGTTTTGGTGAATTAGAAGACGTGATCATGGTGATGGAGAATGAGAAGAAAGATGAGATGAGGAGATGTTACTATGATGGAAAGACTGTTGCTTCTAGAAAGTGCACTATATGTCAAATGGAGCTTTCTTTTGATATGGCAAATGGAATGCAATGCATCATGGCATAAAGGGCTAGAGCACAAATGCAAGCCTCTTGCGTAAACAAGCATGATGCAAACAGAGAATGACCTTGTCCTTCCTAAGGCATATGTACATGCCCTAGACTCTCAAAGGGACATTATAATAGACAGAAATGGAAAAAGATGACCATGAACCATCTCATCCACTCTCATAGATCAATTTATATCATCGAGTGGCATAGGAACATGATCAAAGAAAAACAAAGCAAAAAATAAATCACTCACTAAACAGCGTGAGCCAACAGCTATCCTTGTCCATTATTACATTCTTGTTAATGTTTTAGGTGTGTAGATAGTGTTTGACATGTTGATAATGTGATAGTTCTAGTTGTGGATTTAGTTGATAAGTTCATAGTGACTGGTTGGATTGATTGTTGGTTCACGTTGGTCAGATAGTGTGATTGTCTTGAAGTATAGTGTTTTGATTTTCAGTCTACAAAGTGCAAGTGTTTACTCAAAAAGGGTGGTTATCCACAGTGAGCATGTACAAGGTTTATTGCAAATTTTTGATGGGTTTTGTGATTTTTAGGGTTTTGTGGAGATATTTGATTTTTTTGTGTAACTGATTTCTTCAAGTCATTTTACGATTTTTAGGTTTTTTTTCAGGATCGTATTTGAATGTTTAGGATTTTTTCAGGACATTATGTGAATGTTTAGGATTTTTTTAGGACATTATGTGATTTTTAGTGATTTTCTCAAGACATTTTATGATTTTTAGTGATTTTTTTAGGATCGTATTTGAATTGTTAAGGATTTTTTCAGGACGTTATGTGTTTTTTATAGATTTTCTCAGGACATTTTATGATTTTTAGGTATTTTTTCAAGATCATATAAGCATAAACAAGTGTTAGCTCCAATCCGTTATGCAATAGGTCTAATGGATAAAAAGAACTTAGGGATATGCCCCCAGTTCAAATTCAAACTCATGCACCATGTAGGTAATATGCCCCCAGACAAGACGCAAACTATGTACAAAGGCCAATGGCAGAGTGTGTGTGCAGACTGGTGATGCTTAGGCAAGGTAACAAAGGACATTAACCAGTTCATGAGCCATGATAAGGGACCAAGGATGTCTTGCAATATGAAGGATATGATCAAGGAATGACAGAGGGGGAAAAGACCAGATGGAATCCTGATAGATGGAGGAGCAATAACTGATTACACATGGCGCCTGTTTGCCAGGTTTTCACCATGGTACTTGCCCAAAGCGCCTGTTTGCCAGGTTTTCACTTTTGGATGAAATTTTTCTCTTGACTCAAATTTTTGTGCCAAGACGCCTGTTTGCCAGGTTTTCATCAAGGCATCCTTTTTTTCATGACTTTTTTCACTTTTTTTTTTTTTTGCTTTTTTCATGACTTTTTACTATTTTTTTGATATTTTTTCATGACTTTTTTCAATTTTTTTGTTTTTTTTCAGGACTTTTAGATGAAATCAAGAATGTCACTGACAAATGTTGAGAAGATATCTATTGTTGGTGCTACTAGCTGATGAGCTCTGGATCCATGACTAACCATAACTATGTAGGAGTCGTTTCAAGTTTGTAGCTAAAATCAAACCACTAGAAAGGCCTCGAGATATACCATCGTGTACTATATGTAAGACAATGTCTATCTCTTGCGAATCAAGGCATCTAAGGATAATTGGGTCAATAGAAATTTCATGTGGGATGTCACTGATGATGACATATGCAAAGGCTTGTTGGATAAAGGACTGATTTTGGTTATAGGACAAATTGGGTAGCTGGATTGGGGGATAAACAAAGGGATATAAGGGAGGGTGGGGAGGGTTGAGACCAATGACCTTCCACATGAATGCTGATTGCGAGAGCTCCAAAAGACTTTGTGGCATATTGAACACTGGAACACTGATATTCATGGCATCATATTTTTCATTTTGTATCATTGGGAGCTGCTTAGCTTTTGATTTTTTATAGTCTAATGGCACCTTTTGATTTTCACCAAGAGACCTATGCTTGCTATCTTTTCCTCTTTTTGCTTTGTAGCTAGAAAGTAGAGTTAGCTCCCCAAAATATTCTAATGTGTTCTCTTTAGGAGAAACTGCTTCTTTATGATCTTCATTCATAATGCCTTCAAATTCTATCATAAGAGTGCCATCATTGTTAAATTGATCAAAAATTGGTGGTCCACATTGGTCCCAATCTAAAGGTTCAGGATAAATTGAGGGCTAAAAGCATAACATACTATGAGAAAATCACAAACTCAATAAGCATACATTAGCACCCACTAGTCTACCATGAAAGCCAAACTAAACAAAAGAAGGCAAACATAATCAAAAACTCCCTTTTCTGTTTGTACCTCCCATGTCCTTTCTTCTCCAAATGATTGTAGCTCCAAAGTTGCCTATAATCAACACAAAATTGAATAAAAGCCTATGATAGTGATAATGCCATGAGAATACTTGAAGTGTGATTTTATGTGAGAGAGAGAATGCAAAACGCAAATTAGTAAAGACTCAAAAACTCAAAGATTCAAGGATTCAAGATTTAAGCATTCTAGATTCAAAGACTCAAGGTCCCAAAATGAGAGAAAGAGTGTCCATCTTATAATTGACATGGAGGGTGAGAGCATTAGATTTGTCACCCACAGACATGTGATGTGGCAAGAGATTACTATGACGCATATGACGGAATAGGCCAAAAGTAGGATTCGGTGACACATGAGAGTCAAATTTGGAAGAGAATCTATGATGCATCATAAGATTCTTCAACCCACTTAAAGCCAATAATTTATGACGAATAAGCCAAATAGGGACATGCGTAAGAGGTAATAATAATTCCTATGACGCATATGATAGAATATGCCAAAAGTAAGATTCTATGACACACGAGAGTCAAATTTGGAAGAGAATCTAGGACACGTCATAAAATTCCTCAACCCACTTAAAGCCAAGAATCTATGATGAATAAGCCAAATAGGGACATGCGTAAGAGGTAATAATATTTGATTATGACAAATCTCAGCCAAGTGTCAAAGGAGAATCCATGAGGTGTCACATCCAAGTGTCATGATGATGGAGTATTTTATGGAATATTTGAATTAAAAATCCTCTTATTCCACAAAATAAGAATTAGTAGAAAATGGATTTAATGATGGAAAATGGAACTTAGGAAACTTTAAATTTCCATGGTTTGTAGATAATAAACCAATTAATTAATAAAATTAATTAATTGAGGATGATAATTAGGAAGAATAATTAGAAAGAATAGGATTAAATTATGGGTTATTTAATCCTATAGAGAAAATTAGTAGATAATTGGCCAAATTGATTAAATGAATGCGACCGTATCCTTTGAGGAAAATGTGACAATGATGGAAATCGAATAAGATGATGAAAAGGTAGACAAAACCATGGTCAAATTAATTGATAGATTGAAATTGATAACATGCCAAGGACACATGACATGAATAAATTGATATGTAACATTTAACCGACATTGTAAATGCTACAGGATTGAAATTGATTGATAAGGTTTGATCATAATAACACTGACGGACATTGTCAATATTATTAAAATGGTTCATGATGGCATGATCTAACATTGAAAGCCTCAACAATGTCAAAGATTGAATGACATGAATGATATTTTGACCTTGCACTGAGAGCCATGACAGTACTAAGGTCAGATTGATAAGATGGATAAGTTGATAGGTTTCCAAGGCACTGAAAGTGACAACAATGCCTAGGAGTGGATAAATGATGATTGATTTGGGATGCTTGATATGTTTTAGGTTGATTAGGACTGATTTTGAGTAATTTCAAGTTGATTTGGGGTGATTCTGAGTTGATTTGATATGATTCCAAGTTGATTTGATATGATTCTGAGTTGATATGAAATTGATACGAAAGGGGATACAAATGACAAAATATGGTCAATCTGGCCAAACGATCGAAGTTAGTAAAATGAGAAAATTGACCAAATTAGTATGAAGAAGTGATGAGGTTTTAGATGCAAACCATTTTTGAGCATCTACAACCTCATTTAGTTATTAAAATGCATACATCTAATATAGTTTCTTTTACATGTTCTTAGATTAAATACATATTTCATTCTAGATTACTTTGCATCTTCATATAGACTAGCTACATCTTTAAATCCTTCATTCTTAGAGGGTCTAGTTGCCTAAGCCTCATCTCTAAGGATATTAAACAGGAAAAATCCCTTTAGATAGGAGGCAATGGGTCTAACTGTCGAGTGTCTTGGGTAAACAATACTATGTTTATCCTAGGATGAATGACCATGTTGAAGTGTGTGTGAGGTTTAGAGGCCCACAAATTCATGCAAACATTTCTGGTGCCCACTATGGGGCTGAGAAAATAAATTTCTCTAGCCTCCTCTACATTTTTTTATGATATTTTAGCTCTTTGTCCATACAATTCGGTATAGTTCCTCAGATTTTTGCACAAGATGATCCATTTTTGTGTGAGGATTTAGGTTCTTGTGCAAAGATTCTTCGCTTTTCATGCTAGAAAGTGCCCCATTAAGTGAGTCTTCACGCGGCATGTTATTTCTTTGTGTGAGTACAAAAATAATTTCTTGAGGGTTCTGTGTGAGATCTCGCGCAAGATCTTGAAACAATAGCTTCAATTTTTGTACTTTTCACAGACTATTTACCTCATTTCATTAATGCATTTTTTTTCTTGGAATCTATGTTGCTCTATTTCTCTAATTTTTTGCAGCTTAACTATTGTTTGCAGGACAATTTGTCAAACATTCTTTATACAACCCACTCAAACATGGACTAACTGTTTGCTTGCAGGATGATTGTCGAAGACATGTTTGTCAAAGAATACATTTAAAATCCACAAAACAATGTGTTTTCTTTCCTATTTTTCAAACTAGACTAAATAGGGCTTGTGAACTTCTTAGGGTGCAAGACAAAAGAATAGGGGATTATGCTCTTCACTAGTTGGAAGTCATGACCAAGGGTGAATCAAAAACCTAGACACTTTCAAAAGATGACATTCCGAGGGAGGCAAGTAGTGTTGGAAATGATTGAAATGATCATAAGAAAATTTGTTGGAATAATATATGGAACTGGTAAAGAATGTCCTCAATTATTGTTTTGTCATTGATGTAAAACTTGCTACTTGCAGGAATGATAATTTCTTTAGTGATCCAAATACTATCAATTAGTTGATTGTCAAGGAGGAGGCAATAAATAAGATGTAACTAGGACACCTAGAGAAAGGTTGAAGTTATGATGTTGTAATGAAGTACAAGGATCAGCTAAGCCATTGATGGAAAAGTGTATTTGATGGAATACTATAAGATACAAAGAATGGGCACACTGAAACATATCAAAGATTTAAGGTTTTAGCTAAGTCTTTTGTAAAGCTCAAACTAAGATCATTAGAGAGAAGGAGTTGAGCAAGCTAGTAAGAGCCGAGTAAATTTCTAGTTATTGCCGAGCAGAATCAAGTGCCGAGAAGAATCAAGTGCCAAGCAGAACCAAGTGTCGAGCAGGTATAGATGCCAAGTAACACAGAGGTGCCAAGCACCAGTAACTCAATAATGTCGAGTTGCTGCATTATTTTGGAAATCAAAGATTCGCCAGATCTAAGCTGACAAGGTTGTTATCTAGAAATTTGTGAATTAAAAGGAAGATAATAATGATGAGTTGGTGGCACAAAACACCATGTAGAACGTTTTTCTTTTAAGGATACAACTGGCAAAGTTTCTAGAAGAGAACAAGATATGGGGTAGATACATTGTATCCTACCTAATCCATTTTGAAGCCCTAAAATTGGAGAGGGAGAATTGAGTGGCAAAGGCAAATCAGACTCCTATTTAAGAAGACATAAGTTAATAAGAAAGAGAAAGGTGTGGTCAAGCATAAAAGCATGAAGTGTTGTAGAATGTGCTAAGGAGAAGAAAGCATTGGAACTCAGTTTGAATAGATGACCACAAGGATGATTGCATTGGAAAAATGAGTAAGAAGACTAAAGGAGACAAAGCTTGAGAGGGAGACAAGTAGTCAGAGCTGAAGTGATTGAAGCCAAGCATAAGGATTGAATTGAAAGTGTGATCTGAAATCTGCAAAGTATGTTGTAATTTATATCAGATCAAAAGACCATTATCGTTACTTTCTAGAAATTGTAACAGTAAGTCTAAATCCTATGGACTTAGGTTGGTTTAATAGCCATTAGATAAATCCTTTAACAGGGTGACATTCCAAGTGAATGTTCTAAAGACCTTTAACCAGGCCCATTCCTAACAGTTTGGTGAAATCCTTTAACAGGGTCACATTTAATAGTGTGTTGTAAGCCTTTAACAGGGCATCACTTTAGAAGAGTGAGAATCAAGTAGCATGTTACTGGTGGTTTTTCCCAAATTGGGTTTCCATGTAAATCATTGTGTCATGTGTTGATCTTGAATGTTTTATCTTTGCATATTGATTTACTGTAATTTTCTTATATGATTGATTTATGTTTGAATAGATGAAAAGGGTATGGATTCATTAAAAGTAGTAAAAAGGTATTAATAGGGCATTTGGACATTGAATAACTGATTCACCCCCCTCTTAGTTATTCTAAAAGAATTCTAACAATTGGTATCAAAGCCAACTGCTAATTCAATTTAAAGGGACTACAAGTAGAAAAGATCAAAATGGCAAAAAGAGAAGTTCCCAAGCTCAACAAAGACAACTTTGTTGCACGAAAAAGTTTGATGAAGCTACATCTTGGATCCATAGGAGATTATGCCCAAAATTCAATTATCACTGAATATGTAGATCCAACAGGTGCTCCTACAGCAAAAGACATGAAAAACAAGCAAGAACACAACCAAACAATGTTGGAAATTGCCTCTGCACTCAGCTATGCTGAATTTGATGATATCAAAGGATGTGACATTGCATTCAAAATGTGGAAAGCCTTATTAGACATTTATGGAGGAGATCAGAATGTACAAAGAGCAAAAAGAGAAAGTCTCAGAGGAAAGTTTGATGACATGAAAATGGAAGAAAATGAGAATGTTGCTCAGTATGGTGAAAGAATAAAGGAAGTGGTAAGTGCAATAAGATGCTTGAGTGGTCAACTGGATGAAGATACTATTAATAGTAAGTTCTTAAGAACCTTGCTCCCTATCTATGCTATTAGAGTATTAGCAATACAAGAGCTAAGATGTATACCAGGAAATAATCTAAGCTTTGAAGATATAATAGGTAGACTCACTACATTTGAGTTATCTAACTTTGACAACTACAAACCTAAAAATGTTGAATCTTCTTTTAAGGCCAAGTTATTACTGAAAGATGTCGAACAGGTGAAATCAAAGAAAGGAAGAAAAATGAAGTATGTATCTAGTGACAGTAGCACTAATGAGGAAGATGTGGAACAATTGGAAGCATTGCTCGCTAGAAGATTTCATAGGGGCAAAAGAAAATTCAAAGGTAAGATGCCTATCATTTGTTTCAATTGCAATGAAGTAGGTCATATTGCTGCAAGATGTCCATAGAAAAAGGATTCCAAGGAAGGCAACAAATACAAGAATAGAAGAGATGATGATAGGAGAGATTACAAAGAAAAAGGTAAGAAGTGTTATATTGTTGAAGAAAATTTTGATGACAATGATGATGAAGTTATTTATGTAGCCATGAAGGACCAATCTAATGAAGAAGAGACCACAACACAGGTGACATGTATGAACAAGAATGATAGATGGATCATAGACAGTGGATGCTCACATCACATGATAGGAGACAAAAGTAAGTTTATTAACTTTACTCAGTATGATGGAAATAGTGTCAGATTTGTCAATGATGCTCCATGTCAAATCAAAGGAAAAGGTTCCATTAAGCTCACAAAACAAATTTCATGTGACAATGCATACTATGTTGAAGGATTAAACTACAATTTACTGAGTGTCTCACAGTTAGGCAATATAGGCTACAAAGTGGAATTTGGAAACAAAACTGCAAAAATCTATGATACTGATGGTAAACTGATAGGAAAAAGAGATCAAACAAAGAGTAATTTGTTTTACCTTGATATGGATGATGTTTCTTGTCTATTTGCAAGATTTGATGATGAATGGTTATGGCATAGAAGATTATGTCATGTCAACTTTGACAATCTAGTCAACATCAGTAAAATAAAGAAAGTCAGAGGTCTACCAAAATTGAAGAAGCCTGATAATATCATGTGCAAACAATGTCAGCTAGGAAAGATGACAAAATCAAGTTTCAAAAGAAAAAACTATACATCTAAAGAGATACTTGAGTTAGTTCACACTGACTTATGTGGTCCAATGGAAATACAAAGCTATAGAGGAGATAAATACATAATGCTATTTGTTGATGACTATTCCAGGATGATGACTATTATGTTCTTAAAACAAAAATTTGATGCTTTTCAAATGTTTAAGTGGTATGTGGCTAGAGTTGAAAAGGAAACTGGAAAAAGATTCAAATGTCTAAGATCAGATAGAGGTAGTGAATTTACATCAAATGAATTCAAAATATTCTGTAATGACAATGGAATCAAAAGACAAACATCAGCTCCTAGAACTCCCCCACAGAATGGAATTGCTGAGAGAAGAAACAGATCTATGATTGACTGTGCCAGAACATTAATGATGGAAAAGAATGTTGCTCTAAAATACTGGAGAGAAGCTATAAGTGTAGCTATTCATACATTGAACTAGGTACAAGTCAAGAAAGGTACAAATACAACACCTTTTGAATTATGGTATGGTCACTCACCCAATGTAAAACACTTCAAAGTGTTTGGTTGCAAATTTTTTATCGTTAAAGATGCTAAAAAAGGAAAATTTGATGCAAAAAGTGATGAAGGTATATTTCTAGGTTATTCCACTAGAAGTAAGGTATATAAGTGTTTGAATATTAACACTAACAAAATTGTGGAAAGTGCAAATGTAAAATTTGATGAGCACACAGAAGTCCAGGCTGAAATACCAAAGAAAATGGAAGAGTACAGAACCTTTGTGTATTCTTATGAAGGAATGATTGTTGATGAAAATGATGTCAATCAAATTGGAAATCAACAATAGGTATCAGTTTCAGCTGATTCACAACCAGTGAATGCCAGGTTGCATTCAGAAGCTGAGTTGTAGAATGAAGAAAATGCACAATCTGGTTTTGAAAATAGTACACATAATGAAGAACAACCTAACAACGAAGTGCATAGTGATCCTGAATCTGAAAGATCAAACATGGAAACAAGGACAGAGCCAAGGTTATCCAAATATGTAAAAAGACATCACCCTGTTGAACAAATAATTGGTGACAAAGATGCAATACCAATGACAAGGAACAGACTAAGACATGAATCATGTCTAATCAAAAAATCTGAACCCAAGACAGTATATGGTGCATTACAAGATGATGACTGGTATAAAGCTATGGAAGAAGAATTGGATCAAATAAGAAAAAATAAAACCTGGAGTTTGGTTTCCAGACCAACTGACAAGAATGTGATTGGCACCAAATGGGTATTCATAAATAAACTAGATGAGAATGGTGAGATTACCAAAAACATAGCTAGACTGGTATGTAAGGGTTATGCTTAAGAAGAAGGAATAGACTATGGAGAAACATTCGCTCATGTTGCTAGAATGGAAGGAGTAAGAACTTTACTTGCATATGCTACCTACAAAGATTTTAAAGTCTATCAGATGGATGTAAAATCTTCCTTCTTAAATGGTATACTAGAAGAAGAAGTCTACATTGAACAACCAAAAGGATTTGTTGATGAAAACAATAGGGATATGGTGTGTAAGCTACATAAAGCACTCTATGGTTTGAAACAAGCACCTAGAGCATGGTATGAGAGACTTCACAAGTATCTAGTGCAAATTGGATTTGAAAGAACTGATGATAACAGCAACATGTACATCAAAGCAGAAGAAGGTAAAGACATTATTGTATCTAAAATATTTGTGGATGACATAGTGTTTGGTGGTAAGGAAGTACTTTACAAAGGCTTTGCTGACAAAATGAAACATGAATTTGAGATGTCTATGTTTGGAGAAATCAAATTTTTTGTTGGATTGCAAGTACATCAACTCAAACATGGAATATTTGTTACACAATCAAAGTACATCAAAGAAATTCTTAAAACATTTGGATTGGAGGAATCCAAACTAGTCAGCACACCAATGGCCATAGGAAATAAGCTGTCCAAAAATGATGAGTCAGTTGAAGTTAATCAAACAATGTATAGATCCATGATTGGAAAACTACAATATGTTGTACATAGTAGACTAGACATAGCATTAGCAGTTGGAATAGTGGCTAGGTTCTCTGCTAATCCTAAAGAAAATCATCTCATAGCAGTAAAAAGAATAATGAGATATCTTAAAGAAACTGATGACTTTGGTCTATACTACAAAAAGAATGGAAAATTTGAGCTCAATGCATATACAGATGCAGAATGGGGAGGAAACATTGATGATAGAAAAATCACAAGTGGAGGTGCATTATTTCTAGGCAAAAGGCTGGTTACCTGGACTAGCAAGAAACAAACATGTACATCCTAGTCCATTGCAGAGTTAGAATATGTGGTAGCTGCAGTCAATTGCACAAACATTGTATGGCTCACACATTTATTGAATGGAATGAAAGAAGAAGTAACCAAACTTGTGATATTGTATTGTGATAATACAAGTGCCATAAACATATCCAAAAATCCAGTGATGCATGCAAAAACCAAGCATATTGCAATCAAGTATCATTATGTCAGAGAATTGGTAGAAGACAAACAAGTGAAGTTGGAATACATTCACACAAAGGAACAAACTATAGATATCTTCACCAAACCATTGCCCAAGGATGCCTATGAATATCTTAGAAGCAAGTTGGGGGTCATACCCCTAACTCAAGCTGTTTAAGGCAACAAGAAAGCTGCCTTGCATCAACAGGAATAAATCATTGAAATATTAACAAGTTGATGCAAAGGATGACAGCAGGAACAGAAACTCCAAATCAGTCACAAGCATGGTGACAGAGGGAGAAAATAACCTAGAAGCCAAAGCTTATATTTTGCATGATAAAGATGCTACATCGTTGGCATTTATGTCAAAGAGGGAGAAATATGTAGAAAACTGATCAATACAAAGAAAGAGGGAGATATATGGGATCAGTAATAAAAATGCAGCAAGACAACGTATACAATCTTGGTGGTAATTGAGTTGATTAACTGATCAGTTTGGTTTGCCATCAATGCCAAAGAGGGAGATTGTTGGAAATGATTGAAATGATCATAAGAAAAGTTGTTGGAATAATATATGGAACTGGTAAAGAATGTCCTCAATCATTGTTTTGTCATTGATGTCAAACTTGCTACTTGCAGGAATGACAATTGCTTTAGTGATCCAAATACTATCAATTAGTCGATTGTCAAGGAGGAGGAAATAAATAAGATGTAACTAGAACACCTAGAGAAAGGTTGAAGTTATGATGTTGTAATGAAGTACAAGGATCAGCTAAGCCATTGATGAAAAAGTGTATTTGATGGAATACTATAAGATACAAAGAATGGGTACACTGACACATATCAAAGATTTAAGGTTTTAGCTAAGTCTTTTGTAAAGCTCAAACTAAGATCATTAGAGAGAAGGATCTGAGCAAGCTAGTAAGAGTCGAGTAAATTTCTAGTTAATGCTGAGCAGAATCAAGTGTTGAGCAGAATCAAGTGCCGAGCAGAATCAAGTGTCGAGCAGAACCAAGTGCCAGGCAAAACCAAGTGCTGAGCACCTACAGGTGCCAAGTAACACAAAGGTGTCGAGCACTAGTAACTCAATAATGCTGAGTTGCTGCATTATTTTGGAAATCAAAGATTTTCCAGATATAAGCCGACAAGGTTGTTATCTAGAAATTTTTGTATTAAAAGGAAGATAAGAATGATGAGTTGGTGGCATAGAAGACCATGTAGAACATTTTTCTTTTAAGGATACAACTGGCGAAGTTTCTAGAAGAGAACAAGATATGGGGTAGATACATTGTATCCTACCTAATCCATTTTGAAGCCCTAAAATTGGAGAGGGAGAATTGAGCGGCAAAGGCAAATCAGACTCCTATTTAAGAAGACATAAGTTAATAAGAAAGAGAAAGGTGTGGTCAAGCATAAAAGAATGAAGTGTTGTAGAATGTACTAAGGAGAAGAAAGCAATGGAACTCAGTTTGAATAGACAACCACAAGGATGCTTGCATTGGTAGAATGAGTAAGAAGACTCAAGGAGACAAAGATTGAGAGGGAGACAAGTAGTCAAAGCTGAAGTGATTGAAGCCAAGCATAAGGATTGAATTGAAAGTATGATCTAAAATCTGCAAAGTATGTTGTAAGTTATATCAGATCAAAAGACCATTATCGTTACTTTCTAGAAATTGTAACAATAAGTCTAAATCCTATGGAATTAGGTTGGTTTAATAGCCATTAGATAAATCCTTTAATAGGGTGACATTCCAAGTGAATGTTCTAAAGACCTTTAATCAATCCCATTCCTAACAGTTTGGTGAAATCCTTTAACAGGGTCACATTTAACAGTGTGTTGTAAACCTTTAACAAGGTAGGCTTTTAATAGGGCATCACTTCAGAAGAGTGAGAATCAAGTAGCATGTTACTAATGGTTTTTTCCAAATTGGGTTTCCACGTAAATCATTGTGTCATGTGTTGATCTTGAATGTTTTATCTTTGCATATTGATTTACTATAATTTGCTTATATGATTGATTTAAGTTTGAAGAGATGAAAAGGGTATGTTTTCATTAAAAGTAGTAAAAAAGTATTAATAGGGCATTTGGATCTTGAATAACTGATTCACCCCCCTCTCAGTTATTCTAAAAGAATTCTAACAAGTAGCTTAGTGGTTTTCTAGTATTTATTCTTTTCTATGATGAGATGATGGTTTCCTTTTTAATGGGATCAAAATCTTTAGGAAGGATGAGTCTGGATTGATTAAGCTAAGTGGGTAATCAATCTATTTTGTGTGTTTGGGTGAGGAAATAAGGTAGAGGATTATGCTCTTTCCCCTTGAGGGAAATTAGAGAATTGGACCCTTAAATCCAGACCACCAGTCCATGTCAATCCTTTAGAGGGCCTGCCAGAGCGATCCAACCTCCAAGAATGATCCAAGTGAGCACACTCCTTTCGCCAGAGAATCCAATTCACTATAATCAAGATGCTTTGTAGAGAAAAAGACTCCAAAGCTAGATTAATTTCTTTCCCTTCATTCTTGATATCGCATATCAAGGGGAAACTTTGTCTATGCACTAGTCGATGTCGACCCCTGGCTTGCTAGCAAGTAGTGTGCACTTTTAGATGCTGGTATGGGCTGCTAGTGTCAACTCTTCTTACGGAGCCACCAAGAATTAATTTGAATGAAAGCCAACTAAAAAACCTCTTAGTTAGAAGCTACCTAGTTCACCTCCAAAAGGAGGCATAATCTTTGTGCAAGGAGGGGGAATAATCTCTCCTATAGAACTCACCATAGGCATGCTACTAGACATTTGAAGGTGGTATACATGCTTGTCCCTTGCCACAAGGGCACTCGTTCAACGTATACTATTGAGTCCTTTGAATATACCAAAAACATGAGTGCCCTGTAGGGGGTGACATGGCATTATGAGGTACACGCATGTGCATAAGATGTGGGACAAAGGTTTTTCCTTCTCCACCATTTTCTATTTCAAGGGATAAAGTGTGTTTGTTATCAATTTTTCAACATGTCCAAGCTTCCTCAAACAAGCTAAGAGTTAAGACTCCCTTGTCCTTCTGAGTTTCTTTTCCCTCAATTGGATTGTATTCAATTACTGCTTGTTTCCCACTATCTTGTTCGAATACTTTTCCTTGGTTGAAACTTAAAAATCTGTCCAAAAAATTTTTCAGAGTTAACCTTGATATCTAGCCAACAAATTTGTCTAGTTATTCTATTTGATGTGTCCAAATGATCAGGAAATCTCTTCGAAATCCAATGTTGTTGTTAATCTAGTCTTGATTTTCGTACACAGACTTGTACTTTCTCATGTGAGAATTCATCTTTTTGTGTGAGCCAATTCAAGTCTTCACGCGAGATTTGCATATACCCACATGAGATCTTGTCACTATCTTAGCTGTCCTATCACTTATTTGTGCGAGCCATAGAAAGTATTTGCACAAAATTAAATTGCTTTTATGAGTCTTCATGTGACTCAGTGAACTTCCTCGTGTGGCTTACAGAGAATCTTCACACAAGATCTTGTTCCAAAATTGTCAAATTAGCTTATTTGATCAATTTGAAATCTGCATCTAGTCAGTTTCCCACACTGAGATGTCCCTTCTCTATCTATACATAGTCCTGAATAGTGGCATTTAGCTTAACCAAATATTTGTGATTTGCATTTTGACTAGTCTTGTCTTTTACTTCTCTAGATTCTTGTTCCTTAGTGCTTGTCATACTCTGTGTTGTGATAGTCATAACCTTTGGCTATTCTAGCCTTTAAATCAAACTATTCATGCTTTAGTATACAATGCTCTTATCTTGCCCTCCTAAGACTAAGTTTTAGTGCAATCCTTGTCCAGGTTCTTGCTTCTTGTCCTTGTCTATGATTGTCACAACAAGAAGCGACAACGTATTTTATCCTCTTAGACTTAGGTGAGTTTGTACTAGGGGTCATAATCATAGTAGAGGCTACCTTCCTTTTGTTCCATACTCTACATCTAGTTCATCTAGTGAGACATATTCACAGTCTCCCTCACCCGTCAGATCATCTTGAGTTTAGTGAATATTTTCCATAAATCTACAACAAACTAGGAACCCTTTGTACTAAGAGGATCCTAAGACTAGCAAAGGTCCCAAACCTTTGAACAAGACATTTGGCTTCCTTTTCAAAGGACCTTTCCAATCACAACATACTACAACTGAACACATTCCCACAATGGCTGATTATGAACTTGAACATGGTAGTCATAGCAGACATCAAGAACCACCTAAGAATGATAAAGAGAAAGACCATGACATTGATGAAGAACAGGAGGAGGTGGAAATACTTCCTGAACACATAGAAAAATGTCAAAAAGATAAAAACTTCCAAAAGGTCATGGAAATCCTACTAAATGAAGAGAAAGAAAAGTACTTTCTCAAACTTTCCCAAGAGGGAGCTAAGTTGGCCTCTCATTTCAATGTGGAAACCATCATCACACTTGAAGAGAAAACTGACACGTCAAAACTCCAAAAACAACTGAAAATCATGCAAGACTAGATGGCTCAGATGATGTATGAGAAAGATAAACCTATTAAAGCATACACATTGGATTCTCTTTGTCCATTCCCATTTGACAAGAGCATAAACATGCCTCCTTTCCCATGAGGCATAGAGCTACCTAAGTACAATAAGTACTTTGGCACCACTGATCCCCAAGATCATTTGTGAGAATTTGGTGCCTTATCTATGGAGTTTATACATGATTAGACATACTTCATGCATTTATTCCACAGAAGCCTAGATGGTCAGGCTTTGGAGTGGTTCTCACACTTACCTCCTGGTATCAAGACATTTGATGAAATTGCCAACTTATTTGTCCAGCAATATTCTCATAACATTCAACACCCTGTCAACATTCGAGATCTATGCAACCATGAATACAAAGTTGGAGAACCTTTTATCACATTCCTCCAATGATGGAGACAACTTTATACTAAGTATTCATGCAAAATCCCAGAAACAGAGAAGCTTGACATTTTCACTGACAATCTCCTACCTGATTTTGGGTATAGAGTTCAACTTCAAGGTCCATGTACCTTTGAAGACATGATCACAAAGGCTATCTGCATTGAGAAATTTATGGTCAAGAAAGGTGAACTTACTCTTCAAAAGGACACAAAACAAGGCTCCACTTCCAACAGGGATAAAACTAAATATGTCAACAAAAATTGAGAAATTGAACATGATGGAGTTGTTGACAATGTCACTCCAAACTATGTTATCCCCTATCGGGTACCAAGAAGCAATTGAGGAATATGGCCAAAACTATGGCCAATCTGTGTGTCTATCCATATGTGTGGACAAGCTCATCCTAGGTGATGGCTCATCTGATCGCTAATTGTCTCTCAAAAATAGCACATAAAGCCTCTGTACTTGCCCAGGGCACTGTGTCATAGGATACCCTCAGTCCATGAAATGGGATGTGGAAGATCTTATATATATCCTTTGGATTCATAGTAATCTCTCCCTAAGGTAGGTGGGAGATGTTCATTTTTGAATGGAAACACTCCACCAAGGCAGTCAATAAATCATGATTCACCAGCAATGTTGGGATCTAGCATAAAGAAGTGAGCCCCAGTGTATCAATATGTGCCATATCTGCTACATCTAAGATCTGCAACAAAGTTCCATATGGAGAATAATGTGATTTGAATGAAACATCACCGCATAGCTCCTACACACACAAACAATAGCAAGAGACAAGAACATAGTGAGTACTAGATCAACAAATCAAAACAATGGAGAAATAAATACGAAAATCATGCTAAAACGTTAAAAACATGCAAATTTTCAATACATTGCTATCACAGATTTTTGTGTGAAGAAGTATTTCCTCACATGAGAAAACAAGTCTTTGTGTGAAAAAGGACTCTATCCCACGAAGAGAGACTCTCTTGTGCAAAAAGAGACTCTATCGTACAAAGAGATACTATATCACACGAAGAGAGCTAGTCTTGTGCAAAATACGAAAACCCTAGCAACATTCACACATTCTTCATGCTAGAAGAGACCATTTTCATGTGAGAAGAGATCACATTTGTGCGAGAAAAGATAGTCTCACATGAAGACCAATTTGACTACCTAAAAACAATCTAAACATGCAATAAATGACCTCAAAATGCATGAAAATGAAAGTACAAAGGATAGTTATTAATCACTCACTGGAGGTCCATAGTCCACCGACCTGCTATGTCATCGAGAGCACTCAAAATAATGATATCTCATGTTCACTGGCATACCTCTCTCAGAGCTCAATCCACTAAAAGAAAAAATGCACAAATGAATTGAAAATGACCCCTTGGGCCCTTATATAGGGCTTGACCTAATTTTTTTGAAAATGTTCTGATTTATGCAAAAATCACCCCATTGGCTAATTTGACCATTCTAGATTCATTTTTAGGATTGAATTCAAAATCTAACACACCTTAGTGCCTCAACAATGCATTTAAAAATTTTCTTGGACCTAACACGATTGAACGCTTGTGTAGTCCAAATTTTTCTGATACTTTAGGATTCCTAGAATCTTTTCAATTCAAAATTTTTCATATTTTTCAAAATTCATTTTGGAAATAGTCAACTCATGTCAACCACAGTTAAATATGGTCAACTATTGGTCAAAATTGGTCTTCTAGATCTCAAAATTAGGCTGAATTGACTTTGAATTTTCTTCTGATCATTATAATCCTTTCTACACTCTACTGCATCTCTAATTTCTTCTGTATACATTTCTGGTGTGTCATCTTTCGATTTCACTCTTGAGGGGGCAGGATTATTACATCATTGAACTTGAATTTCAACTCATTTTGAATCTCATTGCTTGGGACATCTGGTTCCCATCTCATGTCCTCATCACTCAGGGCATTTTGTTTCCCTCCTTTTGACATCTTTGTTATCTATTTCATCTTGTCATTAGTTGAATACTGGTATCGAGACAATCTAAATCTTGACTCTTGAGGATCAAGCCTCATTCAAGGGATGATTCTATATATGATCTTGAGCTCTTATCAATTCAAGTATCCAGATGTTCTATCGAGATCCTTAAAGGTTAAGCTCCATTCTGGAGATAATCTTTTAAATGCTTATCAATTTCAGGTATCTAGGTGTTTTATCTAGATCCTTAAAGGTTAAGCTCTATTCTAGAGATAATCTTTTAAATACTTATCAATTCAAGTATCTAGGTGTTCTATCTGGATCCTTATAGGTTAAGCTTAGATCTGGAGATAATCTTTTAAATGCTTATCAATTCAGGTATCTAGGTGTTCTATCTAGATCCTTAAAGATTACACTTCATTCTGGAGACAATCTTTTAAATGCTTTCAATTCAGGTATCTAGGTGTTCTATCTGGATCCTTAAAGATTAAGCTTTGTTTTGGAGACAAACTTTTAAATGCTATTGATCTCAGGTATCTAGATGTTCTATCTAGATCCTTAAAGGTTAAACTTCGTTCTGATGGAAACCTTTAAAATGCTTATCAATTTGGGTTGCTCGCTTATTCATTGAAAGAGGGGCAAAATGTAATACCCCAAAATTGGCTCATTACCATTGCACCAATTCTGGTGTATCTGATCAACTTCTAAAGTCCTATTTCACTAGGCAAATTCTTGTTCTGACATTCGCTACTTGACTTGATTGTCAGATGCAAAAAACCCTAATCTCCATTCATCATACTTCTTATTTAATTCCTATAAGTACTTACTCATATTAGTCACATTAAACCTATTTGATTTAAATTTAATTTAATTTAAAGTATTTATACTTTATTAAATTAAATTATCTCCTAAGGCTAATGTACTAAGGAATTAAATCTATTTAATTTAATAAATATGCCTATCCTAATTAATTAAATGAAATTATTTAATTATATGGGGAAGGTATTTCTAATTGATTAAAATGAAAATTATTTAATTAAATAGAAAAGTATTTATGAGATCATATCTCATTTTATTAAATTAAATATCTTTCCTAGTGCTCTCTTTAGTTCTAAATGGAAACTCTGAGTGAACTACTTCTCAAAATTGGAAACAATCTAGTTAACTTGCTCTCACACTTATGACAAGTTCAGTTAACTACTCATCACACCTAGATCTAAAACAGTTCACTTCACCTACACAAGGAAGTTTCCATCTTAACTAAATCTTTGCTTCAATCCTGATTGTTGATCCGAGTTGATCTAACCCATCGATAAATTCTTGAACTCTATTTAAGAGACTCCTAATTCCTCATTACAAAGGTTGAATTCAATTGATATCAAATTGCTATTGAAATTCATACTTACTTTTGCTCATATATTTTCATACATTCACATTCTTAGATTAACCTCATTTAGTTCTTAAAATGCATACATCTAATATAGTTTCTTTTACATGTTATTAGATTAAATGCATATTTCATTCTAGATTACTTTGCATCTTCATATAGACTAGCTACATCTTTAAATCCTTCATTCTTAGAGGGTCTAGTTGCCTAAGCCTCATCTCTGGGGATATTAAACAAGAAAAATCCCTTTAGATAAGAGGCAACAGGTCGCACTATCGGGTGTCTTGGGTAAACAATACCATGTTTATCCGAGGATGATTCTACAGGTAATGACCACGTTGAAGTGTGTGTGAGGTTCAGAGACCCACAAATTCATGCATACACACTCCACTCAATGAATGAGTGACGTGGGCAGAGTGTGGATGGTAGACCACTCCTTCCCAACTATAGCAGTTCACCCTGCTCCATGAATCTAGTGGCTTGATCAACTGATATTCTCTGTAATATGTGAAGTTCATGCCTTGCTTGAAATCCAAGAGAGAATTTCATTCCTCTTCCAAATAGACAAAGAAGTAAATAATAGATGTGAGAAACAAGAACACCACCCAAATCTCCAAACCCATTTTGTATTGCCTTCTATAAATAGAGAAAAGCAATACAATATTAGAATTCTCACTACAAATGACACAACATAATGAGTGTTTTTTACTTTGCAAATATCAGAGGCTTCTTTTCTCTTGTCTGATGATTAAATGGGGGTTGGAAGGTGAGGCAGATTTATAGATCATTCAAACTGCAAATATGTTGCGTCAAAAGAGGAGTCTAACAAAAATTTTGAGTTAGTCTCATTTTTAAAGAAAATGAGGAGAAAAATGAGCTACGAAACTAGTTTTTCAATCACAGCAGCAGAAGAAAATATCTCATGTGATTTTCTTGCGTTTAAAGTTTCATGACTTTTTTCAGAGGACAAAAATCACTCATGGAAACAGGATGATGTATTTTAGGGTAAGAATTTCTATATATAAATATTTAATTAATTTAAATTTCACATTCTATCATAATCTACTAATATATGGATAAAACATTATTATTAATTTAAATAAATGAATGGTGAAAGTAAATGTTTTTTATTAATCTGTGATATATATATATATATACTTTTTTTTGTAATTATAGTATGGAAACAAGTTTAAGGACAAATATCATGTATATATGAAAATATTCAAATGTTTCAAGGATTAAAAATATCTAGATAAAGAATGTGAGCATGTTCTCAAGTAAAGTATAAGCATTAATGCATACATGATGAAATGGGCATGTAAAAATATAGTATGATAAAGCATGCAAAATGTATGTGTGCCAGAGATAAACATTTTTTTGACAAATTCTTAAATGTCCCTCAATGTCCATAAACACCTATTCAATTATGGTAAAACATTAGATCAATATATACCCTAATAGAACATCCAAGAGGGGAAGGCACAACTTTAGGTACATGATGTATGTTTTACATGCACAAATGTAAAACTTAGAACATGAATGAATTATGTGGGCACAATAGTGTAACATGTGAAATTATTGTGGTATTAAAATAACTTCTTTCAAACTTTCATATAAGTAAATGATATTATGGGTTCCATCACCATAGGGATTTTCCCTCTAATCAAGGGTTTCCCTGGTTAACAAATCATTGTGTCATTGTGTATAATCTATCTCTTTGCATTGTTCATATTACTAGTTATTGTAGTTGGATTTGATAAGTTAAGTTTGATTTGATTAAGCATACAACTAATTCACCCACCACCCTCATCCAACTAACAATATCCATATGTCACTCGCACTCACAATTACAAATTGGTCTCATAATTATACTGATTACAAAAAAACATCTATTAGGTGCAATAGCCAACCTAACATAATATAATATATGAAAATTATACTCAATCACTAGTATGATCCAAAATAAGTCAATTAAGACTTGGGTAGGACCCATGTCTTCAACCATGTACATGCTACACCATCATCAACACATTACTTCATCAAATCAGTTAGGACCTAAATGAAGAAGTGCCCACACACTACCAAAATAGAAATTTTGATATCCTCAATTAATGTAGACTACCAAAATGATCATCACATGATCCAAAAATATAAATAAGTAGCATGACTATCATCAGAAACCTTTGCAACATGTCTAACATAAAATCCAAACTCATCTTTAGTACCAAACGCTAAGAACAATGAATTGGCAAACATAGTCAAATCAAAAGATAGCTTGTTGTCGTCAAAATAATGAAATATAGAAATTGTGACCACGTGAATAAGGAACAATGAGAATACTAACATCCCAATATTCGAATCATTAAATCCAACTCATACCAAATCAAATACTCACCTCTGCAGGTGGTCCCACAATGGTATGTCCCACTTTTTTGGATATCCTAATTCTTGTTGGAATCATGTGTGAGATGTCCCAATTTTATGTGACATGTGTGAGATGTCAAAACTTTAATATTTCCAATTTAAAATTAACTTTGTATTGATTCATTTGATTGAAGATACTAATTGTAAACTATTATGTTAAAATAATTATTATTACTTAGATCTTGTCATCAAGAAATGATACATTTGCGAGCCTCAATTCCACTAATCTTGTTTAATCAACAATAATTATCCCAAACCAACAAGAAATCATAACTCTTCTTTAATCTTCTATTAAAAACCATTGCATTCTATAAACTATTTAAGTTTTCTAAGAATAATTATGTTCTATAAACTAGTGAAACAATTATCAAGTATGATTTGAATTTAATATTTGAAATACACCTATCTCATTATTAAGATTCTTTATTCAATTTTAAAAGAAAATGAGAGGAAAAAACCAGAGAATTACATTGAAAAATGAGAAAAAAAATGTCTAAACATATTCATATGTCTGAATTTGACGATATGAACACTTTAAGCTTTCAAGTTCTCTTATCTAGAACTAGTTCATCTTGTTATATCTTCTATAGTAAAATTATTAGACATTTTTAAGGATAAAATAATGATCCAATAAAATAAAGAAGGCTTTTTTATACCAACCCAAACCAAGAAATAAATATTCAAGATTATTCAAAGACTGGTCATCTTACTATTGTTTCAAAAGGATGGAATTTTCATATGATTGGGATTCTTTCCATCCAATTTCTCAAGTTCAGAAAAAGATTTCCTTTCCCTTTTTTAATTGAAGTTTAACCACAATCTAAAATCAACATTCCTAATCATAGTTTCCAAATCCATAAGGAATGACTTTATTAAAACTTATCTTGATTTATCCCCATTTAAATCTACAATTGGAATGGATTCATAAAATTCTAAAACATCAAGTTCTAACATCCTTTCTATGAAATATTTCATGTTTTTCCCCCCTTTCCCTCCAATTTATCATGGTCATTTAGTCCAAGTAAGTCATATATGACCTCACACTCCCTAGGTAATCAATCCCCCTCTTTGATGCAGGAGCACATAGTTAGGCTAAGCTTGAAACCTAGGTATTTCCTTATTTTTGGCTTGTAGTGATACTAGCCACATCAATAGTCTAATAATAGGATCAACTAGGTCCTAAGGTGAGGTTAGATAGGTTAGAAGAGCCCCATAATGCAATATTGCTTCTAATTGCTAAAAATTGCTCATTTGGTTCAACAGAGAATTTTTGGTTTTTGAGGGCCAAATAGGGAAAGAAAGTGTTTAAGGGTCCTTATTAGGTTTTTTGGATCTATATTAAGCCTTTTGGAAAGTTTGGTAGCAAGTAGAGCAAGTTTGGATAGATAATTTGGAAAATTGCAAAAATTGCTCCTTTTTTTGCAAAGTTGTCATTGACAACTTTTGTAAATTTTATGCAAAAAAAGCAACTTCTTTATGGGAGACCTTTAACCAATTAAAGTAGTTGGAAACATCCATGCCAATCCTATATTAGGTTGAACTCAACCTTTTCAAGAGGTTGGAGGAAGGAGAAATGAGAGTTTAAGAATTGTAATCAGCATTTTTACTACATTACAGCAGTTTCTTGCTTTGGAGTGTTTTTCATGCTTTGTACAAATCAGACTTAGGTTATTCTGAGTTTGAAGTGTTAGTATTATTTTTCCTTCAATTATTTTTTTAGTTTTTGTGTTGTTATAGAGAGTTTTGTGTGGTTGAATAAATTATTTTGTAAGTTAGCAGGTTGTTGTTCTGAACTGGTTAGCGAATAAAAAATGGAGCCTTAGGGCCTTTTCCCACCATATAAAATGTACGGCCTCTTGGGATTTGGAACTAGACTCCTTCTAAATTATGTACAAAAAAGGAGAGCCCATGGGAAGCATGAAAAGCATTTTTAAAGTGATTCCCTAGGCGAGCCAAATGTAACTTGGCTAGGAATCACAGTTGGAAAAATGAGCTATGGAGGGGATTGAGCATGCAAACATCTCAATCTAGCCACACAAAAAGTAAGGAGAAGGTATAACCTTGCTTCAATCCAAGGGAGAAGTCCTAGAACATTTTCCAAGGTGGTTTTCCATCACAACAGCAACAAAGCACTTGAAATCCTCATTTTTGGCCTAAAATTGTACTTTGGTTGTACGGATAGTTTGGGGGTTGAACAATCACAAAATCTTGAAGTAATTCAAAAAGGGTATGCAAAAATGTAATTTTTTTGTAGGGTTGTTAAGAAGTTTTTTAAGAAATCTTGTTTCCAGCTATTTAGGAGGGCTAATTCCTAGTAGCCTTTTTGGAGCAATTTGGTATATTTTCCCTAGTAGATTGAATGTACCTATTAAATCAGCATTGTTTAGGTTCATGGATGTTAGAAGTAGTCTAAACAAACCCTGGATGAAGAACTAGTACCCTTGGAGCTATAGATGGACTTGAGGGTTAGTAGCGGATTGGAGCTGGCTAGTAAGAAATTTGATGTTACTTTGTTGGTGTGCCCCCAACTGAAGGATTATGATATCTTGAGCAAGTTCTTAGTAAGCATAGGGTGTGAAGAAGCCCTAGTGGCTCTAGTGAATGACATAAGGTAGCCTTGAGAGAGCTTGGGGTTTGGAAGCAAGGTTGGGGTGTTACATCAGAGTGGTATCAGAGCAAGTTAAAGATTTCAGAAAAGGTAGTAGATGTTTGAAGCTACTGAAGAATACGTAGGAGAATCAATGATGGTGACTTATGTGGAGTTAGCCAAAGAGGTTAATGAACAAAAGGAAAGAAACTGGCTTCTTGAAGAAGCACTGGAAGAGGTGAAGCAAAAACTAGATGCAGTTGCAGAGGAAGCCAGAAAAAGGGAAGAAGAAGAAGATGGGAAGGGTAAGAATGTAGTAGAGGAAAACATCATACCTGAACCTGATCCTATCTTTCAAGAAGAACCTTTCTTGAAGGAAATCAAAGCCTTGGGAAGTAAAGCCTTGGAAGGAGTTCCACTTTTTAGTGGTAAGATGGATATTGATGCAGTTATGGATTGGTTAGAGGGTATGGAGAACCACTTTGAGTGTGACGGTATCTCAGAGGCACAAAAGGTTAAGGTGGCTAAGTCAAGGCTTAGAGGCTCAGCCTTAACATGGTGGAAGTATTTACAAGATGAAAGAGTCAGCATGGGCAAGAATCCAATTGCAAATTGGAGTGCTATGACAAGAAAAATCAAGGAGAACTTCCTACCTAAAGAATTTGAGATCCAACTCCATTAAAAAAGGCAAGGACTAAAGTAAAAAGATCTTGATGTGACCTCCTATACTAAAGAATTTTAGAGGTTGTTTTTGAGATCCAAGAAGCAAGAAGAGGAGTCACTCAAGGTGGCAAGTTATCTCAGTGGCTTGAAGTGGAACATTCAAGAGGAGCTTAGCTTATGGGCCCCTACCACTGTCCAAAGAAGTCATTAGCTACCTTTGAAGGTAGAAGAAAAGAACAAGAGGAAAGGAGATTCTAACTTCAAAGGTAGAGGGAAAGGCAGAAATTAGAAAAATCAAAGAGGAGGCTACCAAGGCAAAGGTAGTGATCAAAAGAACCAATGAGAAAGCAAACCCATGGAGCAAACTAGTGACCACTCTTCAAGAGGTGGTTATAATAGAGGGAGAGGCAATCAAGGAGGATCAAGCAGGGGTAGAGTTGGTAGGAGCAGCTCTTACTTTGCAACAATGAAGTGTTACAATTTTGGTCAACTAGGTCATCCTGCCTATAGGTGCCCGGACAAACCCTCTTCCTCAAGCCAAGATAAAAGGCTAGCATATGCACAAGAAGATAATAAAAGTTGAAAGGATGCTGATATAGACCATATTGAGTCTAAAAAAGGTGAGAACCTCATGTTTAGGAGGGTTCTAATCAAGTAAATAGCTCCTGATGAGCCTAGACATAGGAGGGCATTGTTTAGGATCAAGAGCAAGATCCTAGGAAAAGTATGCAAGGTGGTGGTTGATTTCGGATCAACTAATAATGTAATATCAGAGGAGGCTGTTACAAAGCTCAAACTAAAGAAGATACCTCATGACAACCCTTACAAGGTCACATGGCTTAACAAAGGGCAAAGCATCCTAGTGAATGAGCAAGCATGGGTGGACTTCTCAATTGCAGGATATAAAGACTGATTGTTGTGTGATATTTTTCCAATGGATGCTTGCCATCTTTTGCTAGGGAGGCCATGGAAATTAGATAGGGAGGTGGTGTATTATGGTAGGGATAATTCCATAATGTTCAAAAAAGGAGCCAAGATTTTCAAAATTTAGTCTTTGTTGGAAGGGGAAGAACCATAGTCCCAATTACCTAGTGTGCTACTATGTGGAGAGAAAGAGTTTGTAAAAGACCTTAAGCATAAGTAGAGCCAAGGATTTGCAATGATACTAAAGTCCACTAATGAAGAAAAATCAGGCAAGGAACCCTTACCAGTTGAAGTCCAAAATTTTCTTGAAAAGTATAAGGATATAGTGAGTGATGGTACCCTAGCTACCCTACCTCCTAAGAGGGTTATAAGTCATCAAATTGACTTTGTACTAGGTGCCTCTTTGCCTAATAAGGAAGCCTATAAGCTCACTCTAGATCAAAACATTGAAGTTGCAAGACAAGTCCAAGAGTTGATGAACCAAGGTTTGATCCAAAAGAGCATAATTCCTTGTGTAGTCTCGGTGGTCTTGGCATCCAAGAAGGGAGGAAAATAGAGGTTGTGTACTGACTCAAGGGCCATTAACTGCATTACAATTAGGTATAGGTTTCCTATTCCAAGAATTGAAGATCTTATGGATTGTCTAGGAGGTGTTATGTATTTCACTAAGTTGGACTTGAAAAGTGGGTATCACCAAATCAAAATAAAGTAGGGAGATGAACAAAAGACAGAATTTAAGACTATTGATGGTCTTTATGAATGGCTTGTGATGCCATTTGGTCTTTCTAATGCCCCTAGCACATTCATGAGGCTCATGAATGAAGTGCTCAAAGATTTCATAGGTAGATTTGCCACAGTGTACTTGGATGATATCCTCATCTACAACAAGACCAAAGAGGAACATGTCAAGCATGTAGAAGTGGTTTTGAAGATGCTTCATGAGGAGAAGCTAGCTATCAACCTTGAGAAGAGTGACTTCTTCAAGAAAGATTTGGTGTATCTAGGCTTTGTGGTGTCTAAAGGAACCATGAAGATGGACAAGGAGAAAGTTTCTACTATCCTAAGTTGGCCTACACCTACCACTACCATTGAGGTAAGAAGCTTCCATGGATTGTCCCAATTTTATAGGAAATTCATTAGAAATTTTAGTGGTATTTGTGCACCCTTACTTGATACCATAAAGGGGGGAGTTGAGTCTAAGTTTAGGTGGACCTTAGAAGCTGAAAAGTCCTTTGATATGTTGAAGAAGAAAGTAGGCACTCAACCCATCCTACAATTGCCTAGTTTTGACAAGCTATTCACCCTAGAATGTGATGCAAGTGGCTCAGTAGTGGGTGGGGTTTTGAGTCAAGAAGGTAGAACAATAGCCTCCTATAGTGAGAAGCTAAATGAGGCCAAGAAAAAGTACTCATCATATGACCCAGAGCTTTATGCCTTAGTCCAATGTCTTAGGAAATGGAGACACTATTTGTTGCCAAAAGAATTTGTTGTGTTTACAGATAATCAAGCTCTTAGCTACATCAACACATAGGAGAAGTTGAGAAAAAAACACTTAAAGTGGATGGAATATTTGTAGGCCTTCACCTTTATAATCAGGCATAAGAAAGGACAAATGAACAAGGTTTTCGATGCATTAAGTAGAAGGGTTTTAATATTCCAAGAGATTCAGCTCCATAGCATTGGAGTGGAGAGTTTTTAGAATCTTTACAAGAATGATGAGGACTTTGCTGAAGCCTATAAGGTATGCATGGACTTTGAAAACCACTTTCATAGAAAATTTTCAGAATACACTTTGCAAAATGGGTTTCTATTTAAGGGTAACCAGTTGTGTGTACCAAGAGGTTCTATGAGAGAGAATCTAATACAAGA
The DNA here is from genome assembly GCA_028749045.1 of Cupressus sempervirens. NCBI lineage: Eukaryota > Viridiplantae > Streptophyta > Pinopsida > Cupressales > Cupressaceae > Cupressus > Cupressus sempervirens. The sequence goes on along the minus strand of CM053785.1, from coordinate 9,807,865 downwards.
GAAGTATAATGGTAGCTTGAGTGAGCATTTTGGTATCATCAAGATAATAGAACTAGTGCAAAGGTTCTATTATTGGCCTAAATTGGTCAAAGATGTAACCAAGTATGTGGAGCAATGCATGGTGTGTATGAAGGTAAAAGGAGGAATGAGCAATGTAGGTCTTTATCAGCCTCTACCAATTCCCAACCGGCCATGGGATTGTGTAAGCATGAATTTTGCTGTAGGTTTTCCTAAAACTAAGCAAGGATATGATAGCATCTATGTTGTTGTTGATAGATTTAGTAAAATGGGGCATTTCATTACATGTAAGACAACTAATGATGCAAGTCATATAGCTCATTTGTTTTTCAAAGAGGTTGTAAGGATTCCTGGACTTCCATTAAGCATTGTGTTGGATCGAGATGTGAAATTCATGAGTCACTTTTGGAAGACTTTATGGAAGAAGCTTGGCACTAACATGTCTTTTGGTTCAGCTTACCATCCTCAAACTGATGGTCAAACTGAGGTGGTTAATAGGACTTTAGGTAACCTTCTTAGGTGCCTAACTAAGGAGTATGGTCAGAGTTGGGATGTTATCATCCCACAAGCGGAATATGCCTACAATGATAGCAAGAATAGGACTACCGAAAAGAGTCCTTTTGAAATTGTTTATTGCATGCATCCAAGAGGTGTGTGTGAACTAAGGTGTCTTGGAAACATGGATCAGATTAGTGGTCAAGCTAAAGACTTTGTACAAACCATGAAGGAGATTCAGGAGAAAGTCAAGAAGACTATTCAAGACAACACTCTAAAACTCAAAGCCAACATGGATGAAAAGAAGAAGGATGTTTAGTTTGCTATTGGGGACTATGTGATGGTCCATTTGAAAAAATCAAGGCTTCAAAAAGGTATTCCTACTAAGCTACAAATGAAGAGGGTAGGACCTTGCAAAATATTGGCTAAATATGGAGAAAATGCCTATAAGGTAGATGTACCTTCCAATTTGGGCATATCCCCTATTTTTAATGTGCAAGACTTGGTGACATAAAAAGGTGACTCATCTTAGATCAGTCCAAATGTTCATGAAGATCTTGAACCTATTGCAGCACCTACAAACACCAAGTTGGAGGTAGAAAAGGTATTAGACTCAAGGGTAAAGAAGACTACAAGGCACAAGGTGTACATGGAACACCTCATCAAATGGAAGGAAAAACCAGTTTCAGAGGCTACATGGGTTTCTGAGATAGATTTAAAGAAGGTTGGCATACCTCTAGATTTGTTGCAAATTGATCCACCTTGAGTTCTTTGTTGGAGGGGAGTATGGTGCAGGAGCACCTAGGTAGGCTAAGCGTGAAACCTAGGTATTTCCTTATTTTTGGCTTATAGTGATTATAGCCACATCAATATTCTAATAATAGGATCAACTAGGTCCTAAGGTGAGGTTAGATAGGTTAGAAGAGCCCCATAATGCAATATTGCTCCTAATTGCTAAAAATTGCTCATTTGGCTCAATAGAGAATTTTTGGTTTTTGAGAGCCAAATAGGGAAAGAAAGTGTTTAAGGGTCCTTATTAGGTTTTTTGGATCCATCTTAAGCCTTTTGGAAATTTTGGTAGCAAGTAGAGCAATTTTGGATAGATAATTTGCAAAATTGTAAAAATTGCTCTTTTTTTTGCAAAGTTGTCATTAACAACTTTTGTAACTTTTATGCAAAACGAGAAACTTCTTTGTGGGAGACCTTTAACCACTTAATGTAGTTGGAAACGTCCATGATAAGCCTATATTAGGTTGAACTCAACCTTTTCAAGAGGTTGGAGGAAGGAGAAATGAGAGTTTAAGAATTGTAATCAGCATTTTTACTACTTTACAACAGTTTCTTGCTTTGGAGTCTTTTTCATGCTTTGTGCAAATCAGACTTAGGTTTTTCTAAGTTTGAAGTGTTAGTATTAGTTTTCTTTCAATTTTGGTTTTAGTTTTTGTGTTGTTACAAAGAGTTGTGTGTGGTTGAATAAATTATTTTGTAAGTTAGCAGGTTGCTGTTCTGAACTGGGCAGCGAACAAAAAATGGACTCTTAGGGCCTTTTCCCACCGTATAAAATGTACAGCCTCTTGGGATTTGGAACTAGACTCCTTGTAAATTATGTATAGGAAAGGAGAGCCCATGGGAAGCACATAAAGAATTTTTAAAGTGATTCCCTAAGCAAGCCAAATGCAACTTGGCTAGGAATCACAGTTGGAAAAATGAGCTATGGAGGGGATTGAGCATGCAAACACCTCAATCCAGCCACACAAAAACTAAATAAAAGGTATATACTTGCTTCAGTCCAAGGGAGAGGTCTTGGAATATTTTCCAAGGTGGTTTTCCATCACAACAGCGATAAAGCACTTGAAATCCTCTTTTTTGGCCTAAAACTATACTTTGGTTGTATGGATAGTTTGGGGGTTGAAGAATCACAAAATTTTGAAGTACTCCAAAAAGGGTATCCAAAAATGTAATTTTTTTTTAGGGTTGTTAAGAATTTTTTCAAGAAATCGTGTTTCCAGCTATTTAGGAGGGTTAATTCCTAGTAGCCTTTTTGGAGCAATTTGGTATATTTTCCCTAGTAGATTGAATACACCTATGAAATCAGCATTTTTTAGGGTCATGGACGTTAGAAGGAGTCTAAACAAACCCTGGATGAAGAACTAGTACCCTTGGAGCTATAGATGGACCTGAGGGTTAGTAGCGGACTAGAGTCGGCTAGTAAGAAATTTGATGTTACTTTGTTGGTGTGCCCCCAACTGAAGGATTAGGATCTCTTGAGCAAGGTCCTAGTGAGCATAGGGTGTGAAGAAGCCCTAGTGGGTCTAGTGAATGACCTAAGGTAGCCCTGAGAGAGCTTGGGGTTTGGAAGCAAGGTTGGGGTGTTACATCACTCTTACATGCTACCGAGCCCAAAATGAATCCCCTCTATTATAATATTTCCTTTTCTCAACTTTCATTCTTCAATTTTAATGTCTTTCTTTTTCTTACTATAGTTTTCATTCATGTTTATATGTTCAAAAGGAGGAATCTAAACCTAGACAAATCGACCTAAATCCTAAATATCACTATTTAGTTTTTCAACATATAATAACTTAAGCTTGTCATGTTTACTAGATAAAGAAAAAAATTTCATCTCTTGACTAGATAAATATGAAGAAATTAACTACAAACTACTATTTAAAAATTCACAAAGAGCACCACTTTTTGAAATTTTTTATAGATCTTTCCAGAATGTGTTTCCTAAAATACTTATTTACAATGTCTTTAAACTTTTTTGATTGAGGTAAGGTTTTGGAGGCTTCCTAATTTTCCTTTTTCATTAATATGTTTTATTTCCTCCTCCCTAAGTTTGTGCTTTTAGGTGTCTCTTGTTTATAGAGATGCCCATAAATTGGATTTCTTTTCTCACTAGTACCCCCTAAGGATCTTCTTTTGCCCATTTTATTTTTCAATGGGGTGCAATCCTACTTTTGCGCTTTACTAATCCAAGGTTTTCCAAGATCATATTTTCTAGCAACGTTGCTCCTACATCCTTAGGCTTTAGTTATGAATTAATTGAAACTAGTTATTGATTGCCTATTAAGGATTTGGCAAGATTTTCATTTTCCCCCCTTTTATCATTCACAGATAAGTTTTGAGCATTGTTAACTTGAGATTCTAGTAGTACCATGCCATAGTCTTCTAAGAGAACTTGGTATGTTATTTATTCAACAATCTTAGATTGTATTTCAAGAATACATTTCCAAAAAATGTTTCCCATTTCGTGAATAAGAAAATGAATCTTGAAAATAGATAAAATTCCCTCCTCTTAAATTTTTTTTCCTCTATACCTTTTGCTTGCCAAGTTCATTTGAGCCTCTCCTACTTTTGAATTGATGTCTTAGAATGCTTTTTAGACATTTTTGTTGTGTACGAATATTTTTGCAAACCACTATCGGCTTGATTATAGATACCTAGTTGCATACTTTTAACCTATTTTCTTGGCCAAATAAATACTTCCTTCTTTTGATTTTCCAAATAGTCCAAGCCTTTCACCAAACTATTTCCCCGTTTCTAACAATTTGTGGGAAAATAACTAATTTTAAACCCTTTATATTTATGAATTCTTCGGAAAAGTCTTGGAAAATATGAAATATTTTAAATTAAAGATGCTAATTCCATACAAGTTTATGTGGATTGGGACTTTTCTTGACTTCTACCTTTTTCAACTTCTAGAGACAATGATAGAATCCTATCTTCTTGGATCCATGTCAATAGAAAAGACCCCAGACACACAATTTAAGAATTTGTGAAAGTTATATGCAATGTCATTAGCTTTACAAAGTTGATGGTTTTGTTGTCTTCATAGAAGTTATTTTCAATCCATTTTCTATTTCTTCTTATGAATTTAAGGGAAGAGGGTAAATCTTTGTCCCTATCCATTAATAAACATAATTTAGAAGGGATGTAGAATTATTTCAAAAGGATAGGATCAATCTTATAAAAACCTAACTCGTATCTTATATTCTAGAGATAAATTAAGAATTTGTACCTAAGCAGGAATAATTTTGATATGATTCTCTTTCCATTATATTTCTTTAAGGGTGATTCTATTTTCAAATGCTTTTGTAGCAAAGAAAAATTAAAAAGACCTATGTGAAATTATCACATCAAAATAATTTGCATCAAAAGTAGCCTTAAAATCTTGTAGTTTTAGTAGCTGGTTTGGTGGCTTCCTTCCCATTCTTAGATTTTAACTCTATTTCAGCTACTTTTCATAGAAAAGATAGAGGAGCATAAGAAACTCACTTTATTTTACATAAAACTATGTTCATGATATCTACATTAACTTCACATGGAAAAGACAGAGGGGCGTGATTTTTTGTGATATCAAAATAAGAATAAAGAACATGAACATACAAGTGAAACATATTGGTAAATCAAAAAGATTGTCACAAAGAAAGAGTACACCTTAAATTTCCATACAATTATGTAATTGACACCCATTAGCAAATATACATTTTATATATCTAAAAGACTTGACATATTTCCTATAGATATGAAAGTTATATTGACAACATTAAATAATTAAATAAGTTGTTAGGGAACTACCACTGATCTTGTATAGATTTATTTTGAGCATATATTTCAATAGTGATTAGTAAAGAGTAGTGTTGTGCAGTTGAAAATACCTCTAGAATAATAGTGTGCAATATAGATTAGTGGTTGATAGTTTTGAAATATTTATGTCTAATCATAGTGTGACCTAATTATGAATTTCCTTTTATCTCTATAATATCTAATTATTTTATTACAACAACTTCTATGTTTGAGAGCGTGTTTTCTTTAAATCCACCAATCTCATTTTTGTATTGTGTCCTCTACTTGTTTATATCCAATATTTAAAATCAATTATTTTAAAATTTCATATTAAATAACTAAACATAGACATCATATTATTCAACAATTGTAAATGAGGAAAAGTACAATATTAGCACATGGTTTGAATTCCTTCAAGCCAAAAAAATATCGCATTAAATTATTTTTAGATGACATAAATTCCTATGCAAGTTTTTTTTAATGTACCTTCCTTGCTTGACACACCATTCTTCACCATACATTTTATGAACACGCTCATTTCTCAACTTTCCCCAAATTTTGGCCTTGTTAAAAATAAAATAGTAGAGTTTTTAGATGATAGTATTGTATTTTATTTCAATAGGCCACACATGCTCATATTTTAGTATATTTTAATGTAGTAGATGATCAATTTGAACACAATATCATAATTCCAAAGCATTAAGATAACAATATAATAATGATAAATAAAAATAATAATATTAAGACTAATTTTCTTCAAAGTATTTTTATAATGATTCATGATAAAAAAACATTATATCAAATTTTATATTTATGTTTTTTTTTCCTTGAGTAATTGAAATAACAATATTAATTAACTTTATTAATATTGGAAAATGTTTTTCATAATCTAAATGCTTTATCATAAATAAACTTATAGTATAATATATAAGCTACTGAGTTGCAAATTCTAACAATATCATACAACATACAAATGCTCTCTTTATATTTAAAATAGAGAGAGGATAATATCATCCATGATGTTAATGCATGGGATACTCCATGTTCTGTTGAGACACAACATTCCCATTACATTACAAATCCAGATGCAAATCCCGATGCAATTCCAATATCCCACCATATATCATCCTCTGAGTTTTCACCATCTTCCTCATGTGTGTTTGGAGAATGAGGAGGGTTACTTGAACACGAGACATATATTTGTAGACCACATAGACTTGGATTGTTGTTGAAGTATGTAGAATCAAATGTCATCAATTTTCCTCCTTGTGGTATCTTTCCTAATAGGTTATTGTAGGAGACATTAAAGTAATTTAAGGATGTGAGAAGTTGTAGCTCAGTAAGAATTGCCCCTGATAAGTTATTTTGAGAAAGATCAAGTGATTGAAGTAGTGTCATATCTCCAATAGACTTAGGAATCTCTCCACTAAAATGATTTCTTGAAATGTTGAAATAGTTAAACCTTTGAGTGATCCAAAATCCCAAGGAATGCTACCTGATAAATTATTGCTAGAAAGATCAAGACATTTCACTAATATCAAAATTTTCATAAACTCCATAATCTGCCCTTTATTGTAAACTGTTATTTCATCTACATAATAGTTTGATGCTTGAAAACTAGGAGCCTGATGTTCAAGCATTTTTTATATTTTCTGATTGATTTTCCATTGTGGTTAACTTCATAAAGTCTTTTGGAATGGTCCCTAAGAATTTATTTTTGGACATATCCAAAATTTGAAGATTTTGCAATTTGGTTAATTGTAATGGTATTGGACCATTGAAACTATTTTTTTTTTAAATTAAAATTTGGAGATTGACCAAGGTTTCAACCCATCTTGATATGTTACCTTGCAAATTATTGTTTCTTAAATCAAGGATTTGTAAATTTCTACATTTTCCAAAAGATGATGGAATATACCCTTCAAATGTATTGTCTCCTAATTTCAATGTCTCAAGAGAACCCATTCCCTTACATATATTTGGAATCTTCCCTTGTAAATTATTCTTCTCTAAATTTAAGATAGTCAATATAGCACAATTCTTAAGACATTGGGGTATTTTTCCATTGAACTTATTATTTGACAAATCTAAAATTTCCAAACTCTTTAGTTTAAAGATAGAAGTTGAAATATAGCCGTAAAGATTATTTCCAGCTAAAGAAAGAAATTAGAGATTTTGTGTATATTTATCTATTGGTTTTATAATTGATCCATCAAGAAAGTTATTTGAAAGATCTATGTACTGAATATTTGTGAATCCCCAAAGCCAATTTGGAATAAAACCTCTATGAGAATTGTTTGACAGATCTATATATTGAATAAAATGTTGCATTGAAATAAATGTAGGGAAGTTTGCTCCAACATTACAGTCACATAAAGCTAAGTATCCAAGCTGAAATTTGGGAATGATAGAGGCACTTACTTTTATGGTCAATGTATTGCTTGAGAGATCCAAAGTAGTAAGTTTGGTGTAATTGTTCAAAATAAACAATGAGAAAGTTCCATTTAATCTATTGTTGGATAAATCAACCCACCCTAGGTCAGATAGCTTAGCAAAGGAAGTTGGGATTGGACCGCTCAGAGAAGTATTCTCCAAATCAAGAAAATTCAAGATTGAGAGATTCGCTAGAGTAAACAGAATGTTGCTATTCAATCTGTTTGAACTTAGATCAAGAAATTGCAGTTTGGAAAGATTCCCTAGAGTAGGCAGAATACTGCCATTTAATTTGTTTGAACTGAGATCAAGGGACTCCAGATTGGAGAGGGTGCTTAAAGAGGAGGGAATAGACACATGATGTATGTTTTACATGCACACATGTAAAACTTAGAACATGAATGAATTGTGTAATATGTAAAAGTATTGTGGTATTAAAGTAACTTCTATCAAACTTTCCAATTAACACTTAGATAGGACCCATGTCTTCAACCGTGTACATGCTACACTATTTCCAACACATCACTTCATCAAATCAGTTAGAACCTAAATGAAGAAATGCTCACACACTACCAAAATTGAAATTTTGATATCCTACCAACAAGCTATCCTAATTCTTGTTGGAATCATATTTTTTAAAGAAAATATGATATTAAACAATCCTTGACAGGTCGCATTTAGAAGAGTAGCATGAAACCCAAACTAGAGTTCCACCAAACAACATTATTAATTGATTAGTTTTTATTATTATAATCAATTACTTTAATGTATTAGTTTAGTTTAGTTAGCTCTCATGTTTAGATAATCAATTAAGAATTTGCACCATAGAGCAAAAGCACAAAAATTGTGTCACCTTTTATAAAGGAAAAGAATATCAATGCAACTATTCAACTTTAATGACATGAAAAATGATATTTGTGCTTAGATTTTGAAGATGATGTAAACACATGAAATGTGTAGAATTAGATGAGTTTTATGTCTATAACTTTTAGAATTTTTTTGAGTAAGAATTCATTCATTTTTTTAAAATTTTGAAGTCCATTTTTTAATTGTAAAAAATATAGGGTGTAGCTCCCATCAAACAAGTATATGCAAATCATTTCTTTTTGTTCTAATTTGAAAATATCTTATAGATGACATGTATAGCTAGGGAACAAAAAAGAAAATAATTATTTTTTATTAATATTTTCTTTTTTATAGGTACTCAAGTTTGACCTTATCAAAATCCAATAGTTTTTCTCCCCGTCAAAACTTTCCTAAGAAATCTACACCATTTTGAAAAAAATTACATATTCCTAAGGAGGACTCTCTCCTCTAGAGAGATATAATTTTTAAATTTTTTTGATATGATTTACTATTTCTTTTTCCTTTTTTGACGAAACGTCTTCTAAAATGTTAGAATATCAACTTATAATATTTTGAAATTATAACATATTATAATGTATCAAAACACTCTAAAATTTATATAATGATGATATTGAATCTGAGATCTATAAAATGGTATTTTTTAGTTTTAAAAAAAATGAGTTTTGATAGAGAAATGAGATTTGACCAAAACAGGTTTTGGTATCTTAAAAGGTGACACAGATCTATGCTTTTATCCATTGTCATACATTTCAATGAATTTTGCATGAAACAAGGATCAATTTATGTATTGTTCAAATTGTTGTAGGAAGTCCTTAACTAAAGGATTGTCATCATAGGTTTCTAAATAGGTATAGTTTTCTCACATAAATGTTGTAATATCTTTCATTAGCATAAGCTAATAGAATAATGAAATACAGTTTATTTTGCCCAAAAAACAGTTTCCTCTATTCACAAACAAAGTTTTTGATTTTCTATTTTATGTATATTGTTTCTCCTTCTTTGTATGTTGCTTCTTAAAATCAATAGTTGTCATACTAGTTTATTTTAGAGTTTTACAATTTGTTTAACTAGTAAATGGAGGCCAAGAGAATTCATTATCAATACTCAATAAAAAAATTTTGTTTTCTTAATTTAAGTCATTTCTTTTTCATGGTTGTTTGGCTAGGGACAACCTTTCATCCCAAGGATAGTAGGGGATATCAAGAAACTAACACATAGTACAAAACAAGAGGAGTGTGTCTCTTTGTTTAGTTATCTACCTTGTACTTGTTCAATTGATTGGACCCCTAATAATCAAGATGGGAGATGCACCTTAAGAAGCGTAAAACCATAATAAGTCATGGAATAGTGTCATTTTGTTTTTATTGACTATGACAAAAGAAAAAAAAATTATAGCTAGTTCATTTTTTCTTACTAGTATTTGGCAATGGTGAGCTTATTGAAATTTGGTATTTAGGAAGTATTATGATGAACCTCCATATTATGGAAAAAATAAGAGCACTAATTAGGTCAATTATGCCTATAAGTTATATGATATAGTAAAATCAAATAGGTGCACTGCCACAAAATGATAAACAAATACATCATTTCTTCCACGTGAAAATCCTTTATAAGATAAGATTTACTATTGAGTGAATATAGAATCCTGGTTACTTGGTGTGCATAAAAGTGTTACACTGTTAAAATAATGTTTATTTAATAATGCAATAGTTGAGCATTCATTACAGTACCTAGAAACATCCATTCATGAGGAAGACTCTAGAGGTTTTTCTCATCATAGCTTCAACAAAATTCTCTAAAGGCTGCATAAATCTATAAATAGACCAACCACGCCCCATATATGGATGTAACAAAAAATTGACATTTTTTATTAAATAAAGTTCCAGTTTTTAGTGCACATCACTGCTATATTTAATCTTGTCTCTACTTCTCTGTGATACTTTTCTCTCTATTTGAGTGTTATATCATTTTTAATGGTCCAATACATGGTATCAGGATCTATTCATATTTTTTGGGTTGTGCATACATGTCTTTTGTATGAATATTAATATTTGCAAGTTGTAATCTTGGAGTGAGCATCACTAACATTTCTTTTGGTAAAAGACGAATATTCTAGCAAGAGAAAGAGAGTTCTTTTAACAATTTGGTGATAAAACTTCAAATTCAATTTGGGTATTAATTTTCTTTTTAAATATCTTTTGTTCTCATCCAAAATGGAGATAATTTTACAATGGAATCTCTCCATGTCACTTTTCTCACCATTAAATTTAATGGGAAAATTTACTATGATTCAGAAATCACTCTAAAAAGGAGAAAAAATTACATTAATATCTCATATTGAAATCACTCTAACTCTTCAAAATTGCTAGGAAATTGTGATTGGTAGTGAACAATGGCCTGCAAATCCAAGAAAGGATCAACATAATTGGGATAGAAGGGACAAGAAGTTAGCAACACTAATCAAGCTTACACTTTTGGAGGAGGTTTTTCCAATAGTTTGTAGTAAAAGAAGTGGAGTCAAAGTAAGGAAAATTTTGAAGGATCTATATCAAAATTTAGGTGATGTATCGATCTTATCTCTCACTACTAAGTTATATAATATGAAATTATCAAGATCACAAGAGATAGTTCCACATTTAAGAAAAATAAAGGAAAAGAAAAATGAGCTTGACTCTCTTGGCCTGATATATGGATGAAAGAGATTTTGTGCAAATTATATTACAAAGTTTTATGGGATCTTACCAATCATTTATAAGGGCTTTAGATACAACAGATAAGTTAAAAAATATAAAGTCTAAAGAATTGTGTGCTAAGTTAGTCCAAGAAGAGAAAAGATGAGTTAAATAAAAAAATCATTTGATGTTGAATCTCAAGCATTTGTATTGAAAGGAAAACAATATTATAAGAAGTCACAAGATAATCAATCTAAAGAAAGAAATTAGAATTATGAAAATAAAAGTTCTTCATCTATGGATCTATTGTCCCATTTTTGGTCATCCCTTTTTTAAGCACTCCCCTTAGTTACCAAATCCATGCTAAAATAATTCTAACCCTTATGTTAGGTTTGGCTAGGAATTGCTTCTCATCGAGACACCATTGCTTCCCTTTGTTAGTTTTTTTTATCTTAGTGCATGAGCATTTCATCTACTTTCTTTAAGTGTAGAATCCCTTTGTTTAGTGTGCACATGGGTTATTGGGTTTTCTAAGTGTTTTTCTTCCTTATAAGTGCTTAGGATTCCCCCTGATGAAATTCTCTGCTTCTCCCCTGACCAAAAGAAAAAAAATCTCAAGGAGTTCTTGAAATGTGAAGGAGGTTGTTCCAACAGCTAAGTCCTAAAGAAGTGTCAGGCATATTGTTGTAGAGTGCAATGTATTACAAAGAGAGGAAAGTTTTGAAGTTTTCAAAGGGAAGAAAAATTCGAGTGTAAAGATTATTTAGGAAGAAGCTATTTTCAAGTTAACCTAAATTCTAGTGGCTGTGATCCTCAATTTTTTGAAAGTGGAAAAGTGACCAAGTCCACCAAGTTTTGTTTGTGGATTTTCACTTTCCAAAGATGTGAGGGAAGTGAAATGTTTAGAGAGGATTTCAAAGAGGATAATTGTTATAAGATATCCAAAACGAAAAAATGGCTAAGTACCAAGAGATTTGGAAAAGATGTGAGAAGATCTCCAAAGCCAAAAAAGAAATAGTCTTTATCAAAAGCTAAAAACCCATAGCTCAAAAGCATCACCATGCCTTAGCCAAATTTCATGTCAGGAAGACATAATTATGGATTCCCCATTGTAAGCTGGTAGAGTTTCAAAATATTGGATCTTTTCCATCAATGGGTCATACTCGAAAAGGTGTGAGTGATATCATTTTTTTCCCATTGAATTAGGAGTTAATGCAAATTTGATCATTGAAGGCCTCAAGCATACCAGAATTTAATGAAAACTTGATTGCCAAGATTTTTAACCAATAATCAAAAAGTGAATTTATAAAGTAAGATTCGCCTAGAAAAGTTATCATTTTTCTACCTAACGACTATGTTTGAAATCTGTAAGTTACTTCTCAGACTGCTATAAAAGACATGGTTGTGAGGTTTATGGGTTATTGTAGACTCAACAAAATTGATCGAATAGTGAAAAATTTACGTGATACTTTGTTGAGGTTTTATGATCTGGTTAATTTGCATCAAAGATTGAATGTGGGCCCAATTCACCCTATCATATAGAGTTTGAAGGAAAGGAGTTTCATTGAGGTGGTTGATTTTCTTGTTGTAGTGCAAACACCAGAGCTAATCTATGAGTGCATAACTCATTTCAATCTAGACACCAAGCATATCAAAATGCTAGGAGACAAAGTTTTGCTAACCCTCAATTGGAACACATTACAAAATAGCTTTAGATTGTCAATGAGGGATGTATACATGTACATGTGTTTCTAGAACTCAGCTTCTATGTTTCATGATGGGAAGACACCACAGAGAGGAGACATGATGATTACCTGGTTCTAGACCCCCTGAAGTAGAAAGAGAAAAGTGTTAAAGGTATTATATGAGACAAACCTAAAGCAAGAGATTATTGATATAATGGTGCTTTTGCATCATTTGAAAGGAAATCATAATTCTCTAAATTTTGTGGAGCTCTTTTTCTACATGGTCAAAATCATATGTGTTAAAGGAGAATGTATAGAATAGGGTCAGATTCTTAGTGATAATGTTTCCAACTAGCTCCAAATTGCCAAGGTCCAATAATAGGTATATATGTCTTCATATTTAATGTATGCCTTGGTAACTATTTAGCTATGGTCAAGACTACCACATATCCATGATTTTGATGAGACCACCCTGATGCATGAGTTTAATCCATGTCTCTAGTTGCATAGAAGCTATGCAGATTTTGTCAAATTTAATGGTACATTCACATTGTGAATCTATTAGATGTTGCAAGGGTTCCTTGAGTGTCATTTCTCCCTACAGGCTATGTCGATGGTTCTTCAATTTGGGATTTTTTTCATTTAGTTCCTGGCATTTTCATACATTAGGGTAGCAGGTTTTGATGGGTTTTTGACGCAAGGATGGTATGAATAGCTAGGGCCTAAGGTGCACCTAACTATCCAAACACCTTGCCAAGTAAACACAACAGAAGAAAAATACATAGAGAAAACCACCAAGGAGAGAGAGAAAGAAAAAACTTTACTGATTCATCAAGTTATCAACATACATGCCCAGTTGTAAGGCCTTCTAGATTATGAATTGGTACAAAATATAACTTCAAGATCCATGATCTAGCTTAAAAAATTATTTTTGAAAAAATCTGCTCTGAAATATCTAAGTTATACCTAACCCAAACCAAATACCCCTACTTATACTTGTCAAAATGGCTTAGAGAAAATTCTAGATCATTACATAAAAGAAAGGCCAACCTTAAAATGGTCTTCACACATCCCAAGACAAGATCCTATCATTAAATTCATGATCACAATTAAATACATAAGTCATCTCAAACTAAGAACCAATCACAAATAGACTCGGTCAAAGAAGCAACCAAACATCACGTTCACTTGGCACACGAAGGAACACTCAGTCAACACTAGAATTTGGTTAATACTGGAACTTGGTTAACACTAGAACTCGATCAACACTAGAACTCAGTTAACGTTGGAACTTGGTTAAAACTCTTGGTTAACACTAAAACTCAATCAACACTATTGGTTAATATTAAAACTTGGTTAATAGTGTTGGTTAATACTAAAACTCAGTTAACATTGCCAGTTAATACTGAAACTTGGTGATAACTTGTAGAGGTTACGATCTTGCAGGGCCCTTTTTGTAAATATGGTTCAAGGTAGAGGAAATATTGACACTACTATTATGGACATGTTGAGACAAATTACAGCTAGATTAGATGTCATAGAGAAAACACATAGGAGAGGAGCACATCTTGATGATGTGAGTGTTGATAAGAAATGACACTAAACCCTAATCTAGAACTTGAAGAAGATCAAGATGAGTAAATATCATTGAGAGTGTTGTCTAGGGCACATTCAAAGCCTATTGTAGAAGTTTCTCCTTATGATGGAAAATTGGACACCAATGTTTTGTTGGATTGGATCTCTGATATGGAGAAGTTCCTTGAGTTTCAAGGCACTCCTAACAATAGGAAGGTGAAAATTGAAATCACTAGTTTTAAAGGCCATACCTCACTGTGGTGGGAGCATTTGCAAAGTGATAGACAAAGGATAAGGTCATGACTTGGCTAAAAATGGTGAACAGAGTTAATAAATTTCCTTCCTATTGATTACTAAGTTAGCTTGTTGAGAAAGATGCAAAATTTGATACGAAAGGATAAGACTATGAAGGAGTATACTAAGGAATTCTATAGATTGGACATTAGATATGGACATGTGGATGATAAGGTTGAGAAAGTTTCAAGGTATCTAAATGGATTGAGATGTAGAACTCAAGATGAGATAAATTTTGTGAAATTAGAAAGTGTGGAAGAATCATACCAATATTCATTGAAAGATGAGGAGATCTTGATAAAGAAGGATGAACAAAGACAAAGAGAAAGAGGTGGTAGATTCTAGAGAGGAACAGGAAGATCTTATGGAGAGAGTAGTAGATCTAACAATTCTATGCAAGAAAAGTGTAAGTCTAAATGGAAAATGGATGACAAAGGTAAGATCGAATAGAAAGGTGGTAATTCATACTAAGGAGTTACTAGTTTTTACCGAGGAAGAGGTAATTCTTATTCTAGAGGTTATTTTCTTAGTAATTGTTTCAAATGTGGTAAAGAAGGAAATAGATCCTTTGATTCTAGATACTCTAGTGAGAATGAACAAGGTAATAGAAATGCTATGATTCAAGGAGATCTTGAGGGTTCACCAAGTGGGCCTAAGGTTGGAGAAAATCTAATGGTGAGAAGAACTTTGTGTAATAAGGGAATTGTTGAGGAACTTTTCCTAAGGAGAACTCTTTTCAAGACTATATATAAGATGATTGGAAAATATTGCAAAGTGATCATTAACAGTCAAACTTCAAAAAATTTAGCATCAGAGGAGCTAGTTACAAAGTTGCAGTTGTAGAGGCTGAAGCATGCTAAACCCTATCATGTTTTATGGATTAAGGATAAGCATAAGATATTGGTAAGTGAACAATGTGTTGTGAAGTTCAAGATTCGAAATTACTTTGATGAAGTTCTATGTGATGTTATGCCTATGGATTGTTGTCATATTTTGTTGGGTAGACCTTAGCAATATGATAGATATGCTATACATGATGGAAGATTGAATCAATATACTCCTTGGGTGCATGGGAGAAAGAAAGTATTATTGCCTTTGATTTAATGTCTAGATGAGGTTAATTGTACGATTGTTCAAGTTTTTATGGTCAATGGGAAGCAATTTGAAATGAAATGAAGAAGAATCAAATCTATTTTCCCATAATTCCTAGAAAAGTGAGTTGTGCTAGTAGTAACCAAGTGACAGTAGAAGCTAACAATGTTAAACAAGTGATAGCACAAATTGAAATCTTCTTGAATAAGTATAAATAAATTATTGTAGAGAATATACTTGATGGTTTACCACTTGTAAGAAGTATAAGTCATTGTATGGAATTGATTCCTGGAGATATTTTGTCAAATAGAGCACTATATAGATGGAAACCTATAAAGAATAAAGAACTTAATAAACAAGTGCATGATTTTTTATAGAAAGGTTTGATCAGAGAAAGTTTGAGTCCATGTGTTACACCTTTTGTATTAGCACCTAAGAAGAATGGAGAATTATTTTAGAGATATTAATAAGATCATAGTGAAATATAAATGTTCTATGTCAAGGATGCATGACATAATGGATTGTTTGAGTGGAGCAAAGTATTTTACCAAGATTTATTTGAAGAGTGGTTATCATTTGATTAGAATCAAAGAAGGTGATGAATGGAAGATTTCTTTCAAGACAAAATATGATTTGTATAAATAGTTGGTAATGTCTTTCAATTTGACAATACACCTAGTACTTTCATGAGGTTGATGAATGAATTTCTTATGATATTTTTGGGTAAGTTTGTGATTGTTTATTTGGATGATATTCTAATATTTAGTAAGACTAAGAAAGAACATCTTGAGAATGTTAGACAAGTATTGCCAAGATTGAAAGAGAAGAAGTTGTTGATTAACTTGAAAAATGTTCCTTTATGCAAGAGGAGATTATGTATTTGGGATTTGCAATTTTAGATGATAGTTTGAGAATCGATCGTGAGAAGGTTAAAGTAATTTTGGAATGGTGTACACCTAAGAATGTGGGTGAGGTAAGATCATTTCATGCTTTAGCTAGTTTCTACATGAAGTCTATAAGGTTTTTTAGTTTTGTTTGCAATGTTATGACTAAGACAATGAGAGGAGATAAAAATGATTTTAAGTGGACACGTGGAGCTGATAAGAGTTTTGAGACTTAAAAAAAAAAGGTTTTTGAGTTTCCTATATTAGATTTTCTTGATTTCAATAAGGTATTTCAAGTAGGATGTGATGCAAGTGGTAGTGAAATAGGAGCTATGTTAAGTCAATAAGGTAAACATGTTGTTTTCTTTAGTGAAAAGTTGAATGGTGCTAAAAGGAATTATTATGTCTATGACCAAGAGTTTTATGCTATTGTTCAAGCCTTGAAGAAGTGGAGACATTATTTGATTCCTAAGGATTTTGTGTTGTATACTTATCATAAAGCTTTGCAATATCTAGGAAGTCAACATAAATTAAATCACAGACCTATAAAGTGGGTTGAGTACTTGCAGTGTTTCATAGTTGTGATCAAGCATAAGAGTAGAGTTACTAATTGAGTTATTTATGCATTGAGCAAAAGATGTTCTTTGTTGACCAAGATGAAAGTTGAAGTTCTTGGTTTTGAAGAAATGAAGGAATTGTATGATATTGATCCTAACTTTTGTAAGGCCTAGAGAGAGTGTAGAGTACCAAATCTATCTGGTCACATAAGTATGATTAGTATTTCATTCAAAAAGGTATGTTGCTCAAAGGAATTTAGTTACATATACCAAGAAGTTCTATGAGAGTTAATTTGATTAGGAAAAGCATTGTGGTGGATTGGCTGGATATTTTGGAAATGATAAGAAATTGAGTTTTTTGAAGGATAACTATTATTGGCAACAAATGTATAAGGATGTTTAGAAGTTTATAATAATTTGTTGAATTTTTCAAGTTGCAAAAGGGCTAAGTCAAAATACTAGATTCTATATAGTTTTTTTCTTAAGAAACCTTGGAATAACATTAGTATTGATTTTGTTCATGGATTACCAAAGACATCAAGAGGGTATGATTCCATATTTTTTGTTGTGGATAGATTTTCTAAAATGACACAATGGAAACCTCAGGGTGTCCACCTTGAAGGCATTCAAATCCTTACCAAAGGCTTATTCCTTTTTCATTTTGGCACCCATGGCCAAGATGAGCATGTTTTTATTCAAGGTCCTTAGACTATCAAGTCCTCTCTTCTAGTTTTTTAGTGTTGGTCACATGATTTTTCTATTTCTAATAATTGCAAGCTTAAGGTGCCTATATGGGTGGAGCTCTTTGGGCTTCCTATTCCATGCTAGTCCTTTTTGTAAGCCATTGAGCTAGACAAGTTTTTCAATGCTTGGCCCTAGTGTAGGGTATGTGTTGAGGTCATCCTCTCTAGGGACCTCAAAGAATTAGTGGAAATACAGATAGGTTGTACCACCTTGACTTAGAAGGTGTTTTACCTAAACCTCCTAAATACCTACTATCATTCTCAGTCCATAGAACACAAGATTAAGGATTGTTAATTGTTCGAACACAATCATTTTCTAGTCCTAGAATCCAAGCCAACTCTAGCTACCAAAAAAGATGGATGGAATACTATTGTAAAAAAAAAGCAAGGGCTCCACTCTAGCTAAGGTAGGCTCTCCTCCCCTAGATAATGGTAGACCGAGCACAAGCTTAGTGTTATCAAAGCCTTCAGTCCCCTTGCTCCTAACACTGCATGTCTCAAACCTTGGTGCTCAAGGGACAGTAGGCATTCACACCCCCAACCCTCCTCCATTATGGGTTCAAGTGTTGTAAGTGGCATTGATGATTTCATCATAGACCCTCCATCATTCTTGCAACCCAAAAGGTTGCAATGAGGTTCATGGTTTTAGAGTAATTAGACATTTTTGAATTAACTCTAGTTTTCTTAAGCTAAACTTTAGACATCTAATAATTAATTCATTTATTAATTATTATGATGCAACCTAGGTTAGACCTTTTTTGGGTTTCAATCTCCTTTATAAGGACGATCTCTCTTTTTTATTATTAACCAATTCACTTTTGATAATAGCAATCTATCTTTTTTCTCATCAAGAATGTCTCATCTATGGATCTAGGAATTCCAACCTCTATAGCTTTTGCCTCTCTCTTTCTGTGATAGGTGTTTGCATGCAAGTCATTCTTAGGAGTTGTGGGGTTGATCTTTCATCAAATTCAACATGGTATCAGAGCTCCAAATCTTCATGCCTCTTTTTTGTTTATGAGAATTTTGTCTTGGCTTTCATATTTGTTTTCTTTTTCTTTTTCTTTCAGAGGGTTTTATTTTTCAGAGTTATTTTATACTCACTAGTAAAATTTGACTCATTTTTTGATGAAAATTGGTCAAATTTTTGACCCATGTTGGTCTAATTTTTGACCAATTGGTTTTCTAGTATTTTTATTGTCAAAATTTTGACAAAAGCTTGTATTGATCAAAATGTCAATGATTTATTTGGTTGAAATTGAATTGTTTTTTCATTGCATCTTGGTGAATGCATTGGTTGAAATTGCCACCAAGATTGGTAAAATGTTCTAACATTTTTTGTTGATACATTGGTCAAAATGTTGACAAATCTTTGGTCAAAATTTCCACCAAGATTGGTCAAAAGTTCCAACAATGTTGGTTGATACATTGGTAGAAATTTTGACCAACTTGTCTTTAAAAAAAAAACCATTGCTTTGCAAGTGCCAGACATGAAATGTGTAACAATTCCAAAGCACCAAAAAGGAAAAGATGATTATCTCACAACCAACTATTTTATGCCATTCTAGCTTCATGACTTTATTTCTTCATTGACCATGTAGACCTATAAAGTTGTGAAGACAACTTTCAACCATTGATTACTCCATCATGATTGCTTCTTGTTTCTTTCTACTAACTACTATGAAATGGTGATAACTACTAGACTAATTATCATCACACCATCATGACTTAGGTTCTTAAATTAGAAAAAAACCCTATGATGGTGTGAACAATGACTATATAGCTATGCATCCTTGACCTTGGTTTGCACTTAACTCTTTGCAACAGTGCGAACAATGCATTCTGCATCATTGACATCTTGACCCTAACTTAACCTTCATCACTTGCAATGGTACAAAATGTACTACTCTAGTTATCTTTCACATTGTTACGACTTAAAGTCTAAAGCTCATTTTGATGCAATGCATTGATCAAAACTAGTATGCATCTATCAAAGGGATACTCCTTCAAAAATTAAATATGCACTAGTTGACATCTATCAAAGGGATATTCCTTTGAAAACTAAATATGAAAAAAAAATTTAATAACTAAGTAAATGTAGCTATCTCAAATTAAGATAGCTCTTTAGCAGTGATACAACGATACATCAAACTAAGTTATGCAGAAAAAAAAGTACTTTTCAAACAATTTTTTTTACAAAGAACAAAAAAAGACAACCCATTGCTCAATAACTTCCAATTGCTTCTCCCGTTGGCTCCCACCTATTAGCTCCCCAACCTGTGAAGTAATGCACTCATAACATTAGGCATATGTAGTCTAAAAGAAAAAGGAAATATATATCAAAACTTATTATATGCTCACCTGTAATTAAAGATCAACATCTTTTTAACTCCTAGAAGAATTTGTAGATCCATAGCCTCAAATCCCTAGATACTTCTTCCCCTAAAATAAATGGAAAATCTCAAATATGATTTAAAGAATGATCAAATCAGAATAATTTAAGAGAGAATGCAAAATTCAATATTGATATTCATAAATTTGTATTGATATTCAATAGATGATTATGTAACTTACATTGATATATTGTATTTGTAGATGCCTAGAGCCAAGTATATCTGTCAGCAAAAATGGTGAGCATTAAAGAAATTTGGTATTCATATGAATTAAAGTATAGAAATGTAGTTAAAAAATAATTATAAAAGAGTACTTGATCAAGGTTGATTGTTGTTGTAGTTCCTAATAGGGGATAAGTGACATGATCTAGATAAGAAACATGACTAAGCAATGTTGCAAATTTCTTTACAAGGCTTGCAAGATCATTGTTTGTGAATCCAACAAATCTTGTCATGTCTCCCTGCATTATTCAAATACAAAATTTAGCTAGTCATATGAAATTCTTTTATGTATACATGTATATGTATAGATTGAATTGAAGGTGAGTTCAAAGGTTGTTGATTGCAAGGAGATTTGATAGCAAGTATAGTCATCATCATGGAAGGAAATATGGATGCAAGATTCATTCAGTCCATATTATAGTGACAAATCTAGTTATCCATTTGAAATCCCTAAAATTATGTTACCGTAATGACTTTTTTCCCTAGATTCCTAAAAGTGGGTTCACATATTTAAGAATGTGTGAGAGTTTTCCCACTTAATTTTTAAGCTTTTCCTGCTTAATTTTTTAAAGTCCTAACTTTTTTTTAGCCATTGTGACAATGCGATGAGAACCTCATATGAACCTAGCTTACCAAGAAACATGTCAAAAGCTTGTATTCCTGCATTGGCTAAACTTTGTGTATCTTCTGAAAGTGTGAATATGTCAGCCATTCATCTAACAAGATTTGATGGTTATGAAAATTGTGGGCCCCCTAAGGTATTCTTAAGGTATAACTTAACTTGTGACCATGTAATGTATGGTTAGTCATAACTTCATGACTTAGAACTAGATGCTATCCTTCTGAGTTATGCTAACTATTGAGATGACTATGTCATGCCTTTGCAGCTCCTCTAACAGTTAAGTAATGAATTAGGGAAAAAGAGATAATCTAATCACATTGTTGCAACTTCAAAGTTTCCATTCAATGTGAAGGAAAAGGACTTGGGATATAAGGAAGGAATAAGGTTTTTATGTATCCCTATCAATTTTACATGGTGATAAATGCAAACTGGATGTAGAAGACAAGATTCAGTCTAAGGGTTATCTACTTCCTATATTCAACATAATTCTTTTCAAATCTAGACCAAATTCCACAAAATCATAGGGACTCTCTACACTTTAGGCTGTGTAAGGCCAAGGTGGGTGCATCTTAGGGATGATAATGACTGGATATTTTCTACTATTCTTTTAAGTGTTCATTCATTCACACTCTTCTCTCCAGATCTATCCCCTATAGCAGATAATGGTCACAATTATTCTTAGATTTGTAATAACTCCTTGATTATAGTAGCTCCCTATAATTCAAAAAACTATTATTACAAATAAGTGAAGACCAACAGTTTGAGTCTTCATTACATAAAAGAATAATTGATTTGATTTATATGTGCTTTGTGTAACCAAACAATTGCATCAATTTGCATCACAACTTATGATCAGTGCCTTATCCATTTGTTGTATAAAGTCACACTAGTAAATACTTGACCTAGATAATTGCATTGCAATTAAAATTATTAGCTATTAACCCTAAACCTCATTCTTATGATATCCCTCTCAAATGCTTTGAACCCTATTTATGGAATAAATTACTTAATTCCTTGAATTAAAAGCAACAATAAATTGACAACAACCTATCTAAGTTGCATTAAGTTGCATGAACTTTTCTCACTCAATATCAAATTAACAAGCATATGAAAATTGACATAGAATTTAGAGACACGAATATTCAGAACTCCCTCCTTATATTAATATTCTTTGAAACTAATATGTTACTAGTATAAACTCAATAACAACTCCAGATATGATAGACTTGTTATTTAATATTCTTATACTTGCAAAATTCAATACATCATACAATTAACACAAACAAAGCTGGACCAATTGTAGAAAATAGCATAAACACTAAAATTTTTACAAACTTCAGACCCTCCTCTAGCCTTAGGAACTCACTTATATAATGTAAGATGCAACAAGCTATGGGCATAGAGGGAAAAGGAAAACTATCCTTAGAACAAAAGATAGACAAAAGGACAAAAAAATTTGATATCACAAAAAGAAAAAATTTGGTGCTTTCTTACAACAACAAAATGTCTTTATCACTAATCTTCTTGTGGTGGGACCAATTTTGTTGTAGCAACTACTTGTTGATCCACTATATTGGGTGATTGGCTCTGTTGCATCTATTTCTCTTCCAATTATGGAAACACTTGGCTTATACTTGATGTATCAGGTTTAGTGATCTAGATATTTATCACAATTGGTTGATCCCTTTCCATACCATCAATTTGAACTACCATGTCCATAGTTGCAATTGGTTGTTCTTCATCT